>CM053399.1:3556824-3568801 GCA_028644305.1 Xerus rutilus | reverse complement strand
GAAGTGGGCCTGCTGGCGCCCCTGCCCATCACAGAGAGGACCAGGGTTTCCCAGCCACTGGCCAGGGCGGGGAGGGAGCAATCTCAGCCACTCACATGTGACCTCAGCCGGTGGGACGCTGGGAACCGGGTACTGAACGCTTGCTGTCTCTGCAGGCCACCAGTGTGCACCCCAAAACAGGCTGGGAGCCCCTGGCTGCATGGCCCTCTGCAGCCTGCCCTGTCCAAGCCGCTGGCCATTCTTCTGCAGGGCGATAGCAGCCAGCGTCGCCCGCCCAGCCTGTCTGGGAAGGGCTGCTCAGGACGGGGCCAGCCGGCTCCAAGACACAGACCTGGCCTGATAGAGGTGGAGCCAGCAGGGGTCCCGCACCCCAGGGGGATGCGTAGTGCCGAGGCCCTGAGCAGGGCTCTTGCTGCCTCGCTGGCCTCACCCCCATGGGGGTCAGGGAGCAGGTGCACCCTCAGCCAGGAGCCCAGCTATGACCCTCACCCCAAAGCCACATCAGGCCTGTCCCTAACCACAGTTCTGTGCGTGAGCCACCGTCCCACAGCCCTGTTGACTCTATCCAGGGTTGGCTGGGGTGTGGTTTGGGGCCACAAGGGACAGCTGTGACAAGCACCTCTCTCAGAGGCCTCAGTCTGCTTAGGGACAGTGGATGAGCTGGCACAGGTTCAGCTGTGACCTGGCATTCACTGGGCTCCCCGGGTCTCCCAGGCGGGGCCCACTGGCTGCCATGGAAAGCCGGCGCCTGCGGGGCTGGGGTCCTGAGAGCTGTGCTTCCTCTTCCCAGGGATCTGGTACAACATCCTCAGAGGCGTTGGGAAGCTGGCCGTCATTATCAACGTAAGTGACGCGGGGACCTCGCCAACCCAAGTCCTGGCTGAGCCACGGGCAGGCGGTATCCCTGGACCGCTGGGATGGACAGTCTCTGCAGACACGTTCCTTGATCCTGGGGCTGGGGAACTGTGGGAGGAAAGCCCTTCTGGCCTTTCCCAGCCTTTCCTGCAAACTCGCAGGGAAGTTCCCCACCCTGCCCACCCTGCGCCCCGCACACCCGCCCCGTCCTGCCAACAGAGGAACAGGAGAGGCGGCAGGAGGGCAGAGATGGAGACCCGGAGGGAGGCCAGGAGTCCTCCCTGGCAAGCCTCCTGCTGCTTTGGGTGGTTAACTCCCCCTTCTCCCTCTCTCCTCTCTCTCTCTCCCCCTTTCTCACACACACACACACACACACACACACACACACACTTCGGGAAGGGGACAAGCCCCTCAGGACCCCCGCCCTGTGGAGGATGCACCCCCTTAGCCTCCTGGGCATCGCGGGCATCACGGGCATCGCTGGCCCTGCCTGCCCAGCTAAGCGTGCCCTCCTGGCCTCTCTCAGAGCTGGGCCTGCGCTTCCAAGTAGCACCACCCTGGGCCCCAGCAGCCCCTCCTTTGGCCTCCTGTCCAGGTGGAGGTGGCCCAGCTCTGCCTGTGGCCTGTATTCCCCTGCCCCCAGGTTCAGCTCTGGCCAGCTGTCCCTGCACACGTCTCAAAACCCGAGACTGAATTCCAGGCACATAACCTCAGGCAGCCACTGAGTGTCCATGGGGATCGAGCCCAGGACCCTCACCCCTCCACCCTCCAGCCAGCCTGGCCCCAGAAGCTGACACCTTGTAAAGGGGCAGGGGTGGTTCCAGCAGCAGACTGTCCCAGCAGGCCCTGGCCTGGGTCCCTGGGTGTGCAGGAGGGCGCTCCCGGGAGCAGCCCTCACAGCCCCAAGTGCCCTCCCTCCCGCGGCCAACTGCTCCCCAGATGGTGGCTTGGAAGCCCTTGTCGAGGGGAGCACAGGGCACACCTGTTGCTGTCTGTCCCCTCCTGGGTGAGTGAGCGCAGGGCCCAAGGCTAGGGCTCATCTCCCGGTGTGCACACAGCCCTTGGAGGTGTAGACAGTTAGGCCCCATCTTACAGGCGATATAGCCAGGGCAAAGAGAGGGCAAGTGACTGCCCCAGAGCCACACAGCCAGTCAGAGGCTGCTGGGCTTCAGGTCCTGCTCTGGTACTACCACCAGAGCAGGCTTTGTGATGGACCGAGCTGGGCAGAACGGCCCATGCCAGCAAGCCCAGGAGGCAAGGCCATGCTCGGGGGGTACCCTATTTAATAAGAACAGAAGGATGGCACAGAGAAGTTGGGGGTTTGCCCAGGCCACACGGTGGAAGGCGGCCAGCGTGCCCTTCCCTGTGCCCTCCTCCGCTCCCTCCCTGCCCTGCGTCCAGTGCCCAGCCCCTGGCCCCTCGTGCTCACCCGCTGTTCCTGGGCAGGCCTTCGTGATCTCCTTCACGTCCGACTTCATCCCGCGCCTGGTGTACCTCTACATGTACAGCCACAACGGGACCATGCACGGCTTCGTCAACCACACCCTCTCCTTCTTCAACGTCAGTGACTTCCAGAACGGCACAGCCCCCAACGACCCACTGGACCTGGGCTACGAGGTGCACATCTGCAGGTACCGCTCCCAGCGGCTCTCTGAAGAGCCAATAGAGTGGGTTTCTGGGAAACCCAGGTTTGAGTCAGGATTCTTCCAGAAGCACGTCACAGAATAACTCCAACTTGTGTTTTAAAAAATGCCGAGGAGGTTGGTAGGCGACAATATACTACTTGCTATAACTAAAAGGTTCATGACAGCTTCAGGTGTGGCTGGATCCAGGAGCTATAGTTTGCCATTAGGCCCCACTCTGGCACAGCCTCCTAAATTTGCTTTCCTCTGGGTCACCATCATTTTCTGGCAAGCAGAAACCATCACCAGCAGCTTCTGCCTTACATCTGTCTGCTGTGCTGTCCCTGTGGGCAGAAATTCTCTATTCCAATAGCAAAAGCCCTGATGTGAGTCTTTTAGCCAGGCCTGGGTGGAGGGTTCGCAGTCAGGAAATTAGGCTCCTACGGAAACCTGAGCGCTGTGGCTTGAACAGGTGCTGCTGAAGAGGGGCAGACCAACGCAGCAGGAGTCAGAGGGCAGCCGGCTGCGGCTCCCTCAGCTGTCCAGGCCAGGTGCTTGTGGCTCGCAGGGAGCTGCCCAGGAACGACCGTGGCAGAGCCTAGGCCAGGCACTCTGCACCTGTGCTGGGCACCTCAGTGCAGAGGAGTTGGGAGAGGGTCTGGGCGGTGCCTGGACCTCCTTGGAGGCCCCAGGCCCAGGCACACCGGGGCGCCCGTGCGGTGAGGCTCAGCCCTCTCCTGCGGCTCCCCTGCCGGCCTCCCCTCTGCTTCCACACCATGCCCGGACCTTGCTCCCCTGTCCTGTAGCCCTTGAGCACGTGGAAGGGGCTGGGAAGGCCCGCTGGGCCCGTGGTGCTGGCAGCCACAAGAAGCAGCTTGGGGCATCAGCAGGAAAGAAAGAACATGCCTATCCCACACGCGCCCTGTCCAGGCAGGGCCAGCTCACCCGGGGACCCCACTAGCCAGGGCTGCCAGCTGGGGACCATTTACAGTTTCTAAACCCCACCCACTGCCGCTGCTCCTGGTGCACAGAGGACCGGTAGCGCCCCTGCTGCCACTCGGCCACAGCGCGCCCTGTGGATGGCCATTTCCCCAGCATCGTGGGCTGGCCGGGGAGCCAGGAGCCCTAGCATCCATGAGGATCAGAGCCCGTGCAGCTGGGCAGGGAAAGATCAGATTCCAGGCTCAGCTTCCATGCATGGTGCTCACACCCTCCCAAAGTTGAGCAATTTTAAGGGGAGCCATCATTAAGGCGGGGGCCTGTCTGTATAGGGCTCACATTAATCACGGGAAAGTCCCTGAGTGACTGGTGCCAGCTCGCCACCTGCTGGCCTCCCGAGGGACCGCACCGGGGAGCTGGAAGCCAAGGAGGGCACTGGAGACCCCACACCTGTGTGCCGGAGCTGGCTGCAAAGGCTGGCCTCCTGGAGACCGCCCAGGGCCTCCCTGTCACACAGCACAGCACCTCTGTGCTGTGAAGACTATCCCCACCGGGAACCCACCCAAGCCCGACACTCAACTCAAGTGGAATTGAGAATAACCACCAAGGAAAAACTCTGCAGAGACGCGCCTCTTTTTTGAATCACCGAAGACGTGGATATTGTTGGGCACGAGGAGAAATTCAGGTGGCTGGAAAGGCCTGGGTGGCAGGGACCCAGGCACCGGCTAGGGAAGCAGTTCCCCGCACCCTCACGTGAGGGTGCCCCAGCCACACAGGGAGCACGGGCGAAGGCCTGGCTTTTAGGACCCACAGAGACAGGCCCTGGGCCCCACCAGCCCTCCGCCTCCGCCTGGCTGCAGCCTTGTGCTGTGGTGCTGAGCTCCCCACCCACAGCCACGCCCACGTCCTGCGACCTCCCCAGGTCACTGGTGAGAGGGACGACACAGCCTGGTCAGGGAGTGGCAGAGACAGCGTGACGGAGCTGACAGCTGTGCGTCCCCAGAGAGGGTGGCATGTCCCCCAGAGGAACCACAGGCTGAGTGTGAGCTGGGCGGGCATGGTGTCCCACAGAGGTCAGCGCAGGTGGCAGGAGGTGTCCAGACACAGCGGCAGGTGGGCTTCCAGGGGAGCTGGGGAGCCGGCAGGCAAGCCAAACATTGCGCAGCATCCCCGGTACCCTAGCTGGCCCAGGGCCTAGGAAAGGGGACAGGTGCCCGGGGCCACTGAGGCAGTGGGAACAGGGACCACTTGTTCCCTGGAGAGAGTGGGATGTGCAGCCTCTGC
Source organism: Xerus rutilus (assembly GCA_028644305.1). NCBI lineage: Eukaryota > Metazoa > Chordata > Mammalia > Rodentia > Sciuridae > Xerus > Xerus rutilus. Next base: position 3,564,101 of record CM053399.1, on the reverse strand, counting down.
CCAGCTCAGCTGCCATCCCCAGCATCTGTGCCCAGCCGATCCCATCTCGAGGCTTGGCAGCCTGGGGGCCCAGCCCTCGGAGACTCCCTCCAGCTCGGGCGGCACCAGGCCCTGTCTGGAGTCGGGCCAAGCCACTGCTCAGAGACACACAGCAAGAGGGAGCCACGTGGACCCAGCCGCAGGGCTGCGGGTCCAGAGCCACCACCTCTCCCGGGCTCCCTGCTGGATCTTAGCCTGCAGTGACCATCAGGGTACCCTGGGACTGAGCGCCCCGCCCTGGCTTGGCCTTTTTCTGTCCAGCTTTGGGAAACTTCTCTGACACAGGGCAGAGTGTCCAGCCCTAGTGGAGTGTGGCTGGACAGATTTGGGGGCGGCAAAGGCTGGGGAGCCCTGGGTGGAGACAGGCCCCCTCCTGCCGCACAGACCTGGGGCACAGTCCTTGTGTGGGAGGAAGTGGCCGGGGAACTGCAGCTCAGGGAGCCGCTGGCCCTCCTGCTGCCTGGCGGGGTTCAGGGAGAGCCGTGCAGCGTGGGCCAGGAATCGAGGGTGAGCTCCTCCGGGAAGACGGCCACAGTCTCTAGAAGAGTCGGGGCAGTGGTGGGGCCTCAGGGGAGACCTGGTGTGGGGCCCGGGTCTTCCTGCAGGATACTCAGAGGCGCTAAAACCACCAGCAGGAGGGTGACACCTGTGACTTGGAGGTGACATGTCAGAGGGCCATGGCCCCCAATGAAGCCTCAGTCTCTTGGCCTCAGTAGCATCCCCCCAAGTGGGAGCAGATGGAGAGGTGGTTCCAAACCACAACTCGGGACACCTCCTGGAGTTTTGTGGAGGCCGAGGGTGGACTTGCGGGAAGGCCACCGCATTTCCCCAGGGCCCTGGGGTTTCAGGCGAGATCTCCTTTTGGAAATAGGGCTCCACTGTTTCCAAATCTGGAAACTTCTCCACCAGAGGGACCTGAGGTTCACCTCTATGAGGCCACAGCTGGCCACAGGGGGTGTCCTGGGCCCTGGCCACTCCTCCAGGTGCACAGGTGCCCCAGGCGTGTGCGAGGGCCCTGGGCTTCCCTCTCGCGTTGCCCAGCGGCCCCTGAGACCTGCCGTCCCCCCACAGGTACAAGGACTACCGTGAGCCCCCATGGTCGGAACACAAGTACGACGTCTCCAAGGACTTCTGGGCCGTCCTGGCGGCCAGGCTGGCCTTTGTCATTGTCTTCCAGGTGTGTTGACCCCTGTTCCCAGGAGGCTTGAGGAGGGGCACTTAGGGAGCACTCGGTGCCCACAGCTGGCACCGGGGGCCTGGAGGCCCCTCCAAGCACGTGGAGACGGTGCTCAGGCGAGGGGGCGCCTGCCAACCAGGGCCTTAAGCACTCAGCACCCCTGAGAGAACCAGGAGAGACAGTGAGCTTGCGGGAGCTCTGGGCTCATTCCGGGAGGGGGGTGGCCTTCCTGGAGAGAGCCATGGGGGAGGGAAGACCACGCCTCCCTCCCCGTCTTGGTCTCCACATTTCTGCGTCGTGGACAGGAGACCAAGGGCTCTCAGATGACCCTGATCCCAAGCCAGCAGTAAAGGGACCTGGCCTCCCCAGCCAGTCTCTGGGGAGAGGGGCAGAGACGACTCCCTGAGGCCAGAGGGCTGTGGCGCAGGGCCCCAGACCCGGAGCAGCCAGGGTGCTGGCCACTGAGGTTGCGAGGGCCTCTGGGGACCCGTGGGCACTGCTAAGACTCCAGCACATGCGTCCTGGCACGGAGGACGTTCCCGCCAGGAAGGTGATGGCCCAGATCTCAGAATCAGGAAGCTCCAGACCTGGGTTCTGCCCAGCTCTGCCCTCCACATGCCCCAGGTGTGGACAGGTACTCACACTCCTGAGCTCAGGACCCGACAGCCAGTCGGTGCTGAAGCTGTTGGGCTGGACTCCCTGAGCCAGGGGCCAGGGTTCCTGGCTGAGGGGGAAGCCCCTCAGGGAAGGGGCTGAGCAAGCAGGCGTTCTGGCCATGGTGGGGGCGGCTCAGGGCACCAGCATCGTCCCGACAGAGGCCTCTTTCTCAGCTGGAGGGACATTTAACCAACAACGGGATTTCTGGTTTTTCATCAAAACCAACTTGTCCCGCATCCTAGCCTCCAAAACGTCTCATCTGGGGCAGCAAGCGTCAGGACAACCTGGAGGCCACGCTGCCGTACAGGGCCCAGGGCACAGCGGGCAGGCTGGTGCTCTGAGCCACTTCCCTAAGGCCCCAATGCCCACTGTTACATTTGGTGGCATGTGAACCACTGCTTTGCTTCTGAAGCCTTCCAGCGAAGGCACCAGAATTATTCAGGGAAGTTTTCAGTCCATATTCATTCAAGTCAATCCACATAAGCCAGGCACAGTGGTGCACACCTGCCATCCCAGCAACGTGGGAGGCTGAGGCAGGAGGATTGCAGGTTGGAGGCCAGCCTCAGCCACTTAGGCCCTGTCTCAACAAGAATAAATGGGATGTGGCTCAGTGGTCACCCCTAGGTTCAATTCCCACTAATCCCCCCACCAAAAAAAGTCCATACGAATTCCTAAAGGGCCTGCTGGGTAATTATTGCCTCATTTATACCTTCCGGGAAACTGACACCCAGAGAAATCAAAGGGTGTGCACAGGCCAGGAGCACCAGGGTGGGGCACTGCCAGGTGGGGGCATGTAGGGAGGTGGGGCAGGTGCACAGGTAGGAGCAGGTAGGGAGGTGGGGCAGGTGTGCAGGTAGGACATACAGACAGGCGGTGCCAGGCACACCGGCGGGGCGGCTTGCAGGTGGGACAAGGGGCGAGGTAGGAGCCCTTCCCGATGGCATCCTTCCCACCCTGTGGGCTGACGGTCCCCTTGCAGAACCTGGTCATGTTCATGAGCGACTTTGTGGACTGGGTGATCCCGGACATCCCCAAGGACATCAGCCAGCAGATCCACAAGGAGAAGGTGCTCATGGTGGAGCTGTTCATGAGGGAGGAGCAGGGCAAGCAGCAGCTGCTGGACACCTGGATGGAGAAGGAACGAGAGGGGAAAGAGCCCAGCAACCACCACAGTGCCAAGTCCTGCCCGGACGGTGGCCCCGGCCCCGGCCACGGGTACCACGGGGGCATGCTGTAGCTGCGGGGTGGCACACCAGCTGGGGCTTCCCGACAGGCACCTTGGGGGCAGGCTGGCCCTCACCAGCGCTCGTGGCTCCTGGAAACACAGAGGACCACTTTCTGATGGAACATTTTTCTTTCTTTCTGTTTTTCTCCTGTTTTTGCACAAAACCATTATGCAGGGATTTTTGTATCTTTAGTCTCCAAGGTGAATCAGCAGATGGCTGGTGGCGGGGCAGCCCGCGGGCAAGGGCTGGTGCTTCGCAGGGCGATGGGGCAGCCTTGGTCTCCTTCAGAGTGGGGAGGGAGCAGAGGCCCTGGAAATCACCTGCTCTCTGACCGAGGCCTCAAGACAGAAAATGGTATCCACAGCGTCCGGCCACAGCCGGGACCAGGTTTCAGGAAGAGTGGAGAGGCTGAGAGGAACTGTGTGGGTACAGCTCCAAGAAGTGCCACCCACCTGCAGGTCAGAGAAGCCAGGAGACTTGAATCTTGGGTTCCTTCCCTCACCTCAGAAGCTGAGGCGCTCTGCTCAGAGAGGTGCCCCAGCCCTGGCCACATGGGGGCGTGAGGGCTTGGAGCTATTGTGGGCGTCCTTGGAGCCACTGGGGTGTCCTGACTAAGCCATAGCTGACCAGCATCCCTGCGCCCTGGCAGGATCCACACCAGCCTCACACCTGTGAGATGAGACCAGGGCGACAGGGAGATGCGGAGGGGAGATCACCTCCAAGGCTGAAGGATCACCTCACTGAAGGAGGCTCCAGGGCACCACCAAGTCCTAGGGCTTCCGAGGGTCATTCAAGGCTTTAGAATGCTCCTTGGTTTTGTTTAGTTTATTTAAAACTAAACCGCAGGAGGTGGTGGGCTGGAAGATTTTTTTTCTTTCTGTAGCTCAAGGTGGAAGTTTATTAGTTAACCAAATATCCTTGAGAGGGATTTAAGATACTGTTACTACCAAAGATTTTTATTAATAAAAGCTTCTATTTTGGTAACACTTCTCTATATTTACTCCCGGGAATGTCTCTGTTGGACAATTAGCATTTTAAAAGCTTGTAGAAAAAAGTCTCATGAATGATGCACGTGATCTCAATTTGCAGCAGTTCTTATCTGAAATTTGTCAAGCACCAAGGAAACACAATGTTTCATCAGAGCCAGGGAGAAAGTCTTCCTCCGTGTGTCTTGAGCGTGTCCTGGTGTAATAGAGACATTCCTGTGGTTGACTGGCAGTGATCAGAGCCCTACAGGGGCGTGTCTTTATTATTTGCTCAAATCATGCAATCTGAGGCTTCTCTTTTCTCTTGTACAGCAAGTAGTTTCAAATGGGGTTTTTGTATATACATACTGTATTAAAAATTAGGTGACTACCAAATTTCCTTTTATGGAAACCATTTTTTAAAAAACTGAATGTACACAATTCCACAGAGGACTGTGGCTGAACATTCATTTGAATAAATTTGAAAACACAATGCTCTCCTTACTTGAATGCTGTCTTCATGACCTCTACCCTAGGACTCTCCAGAGGCTGTCCCCAAAGTCCCTGACAAGTCCCAGGGTTGAGGCCGCCGGTTCAGGAATGATTGACTCGGGAAGGTGTTTCCTTTGCAGATTGTCCTAGGTGTTCCTGGGACTTCACCTCCTGCGTGTGTCAGTGTGCGAGCGTGTGGCTGCCCGGGGTCGTTGGCACGCACACGTGTTTGTGCACATTTGGGAGTGTGCTTGGTGTGTGTCCTGTGTGCACACGTGTGTGCTTGTTTGTTTACGTGGTCTGCGTGCTTTGCACAGTGGAACGCATACGTCTGCCTGTGCTGAGGGCACACGCTTGTCCTGGTGTCCCCTCACAGGAGGGACTGTCCTCACGCCTGCTCAGCAGGCTCTTCCAGACTCCTGGCCCCACAACAGACTGGTACTGTGGCCTCGGGGAGTTAAATTTCCCCAAACCTTTTGGGGAGCCCCCTTGGGTTGCTGGGGTATTCATGTGGACAATCGGGGACACTTTAATGGCCCCCTGTGATCACCATCCCGCCAGTAAAGCAGACAGGCCTTGCCACCGCGGTCTCCGGGGCAGGGAGCTGCAGGCCAGCTGTGGCCTTGGGCGCCCCCTAGTTCCAGCGCGCAGCTTGCCCTCCCGCGCCGTGGCGGAGGACGCGGTTCCCAGGCTGAGGTCCCGGGGTCAGCACTTGCTGGGTGAGGGTCTCCTGCTCCTTAGGCTGAGGCCTGGGAGCTCCTGCGTGCTAGGAAGGGAGCTGCAGACACACAGGCCCCTTCCCTCTGGGATGACCTTGCGGAGGGAGTCAGATGCTGCACCAGAAAACTACGCCGGAAGGGGAAGATTCCGGAGCGAGGCAGGGGGTGCTAATGATGAGGCAGCAAGGCGTCTGAGTGTCAGAGAGTAGCCGAGATGGTCAGCGACGCCTTCTCAATGTGAGCAGGGAGGAGCCAGAAACAAAACCCTGGGGACAGGCAGGTCGAGTCGGGCAGAGGGAACCGCCATGCAAAGGCCCAGAGGCAGCACAGTAAATTCTAGGAGTGGAGGCGTGCAGGTGGCAGCGGACGGAGGGTGGGAGGTGGCCAGAGCCAACTCGGGCAGGGCGGGGCGTGGCGGTGCGTGGCGCAGGGGCTGGACTGGGACCATGGGCCCGGCCAAGGTTTCGCTGCCATGGCAGCTGTAAGGCGGAAGTGCAGCCGGAGGGATGCCCCAGAAGGGTGCAGCAGAGACGCAGGCAAGCGAGCTGGGCTGCAGCAAAGCCGGCACCGCCACAGACCTGGGACCTGCAATGAAAAGGCCTTGGCCAGCGGGTGCCGTTATTCTAGATGGACACAAGGATGGTCAGGGCTCGGCTGCTGTCACCCAGCAACCTGCCTACAGGAGCTTCCTCCAGCCCAGACGCCTGGGCACCAAGGACCGCAGTTCTCTACTGCTGGTCCTGGAGCCACGTGGGGGAGAGGCAGGTCCCAAGGCCTGTGGACCGGCCCAGCTGCTTGTTAATTTTTTAAATTTCCCATATATATATATATATATTTAGTTGCAGATGGACACAATGTCTTTATTTTATTGCTTTGTATGTGGTGCTGAGGATCGAACCCAGGGCCTCACGCATGCAAGGCAAGCGCTCTACCGCTGAGCTACAATCCCAGCCCCTCCCATATATATTTTTTAAAACTAGGGAAATACACACCTAAAATCCAGATTTGAAAATGCCAGGCGTGGTGGCGCAGTGGTGCATACCTATAATCCCAGCACTTAGGGAGGCTGAGACAGGAGAATCGCAAGTTCAAAGCCAGCCTCAGCAACGGCAAGGCGCTAAGCAACTCAGTGAGACCCTGTCTCTACATAAAACACAAAATAGGGCTGGGGACGTGGGTCAGTGGTCGAGTGCCCCTGAGTTCAATCCCCGGTACCAACTATATATATATATATCTCTCTCCAGATTTTTATGTTCTACTGAAAAGCCGCCTCATCTGATTCTGGCTCCATTAGCATGGTGTCACTCTCAGATCTGACAGGAGGGTAGGGACTGCTATCGTCCAGCTGCTCATCCACCCTCCCACCTTCCCAGGCATAACTGTCCACAGGCTGGGGAAACAGCTGGGGCTGGGCCTCCTGGAGTCACTGGTCTTGCTACACAAGCCCTGAGCCAAGGTCCTTGTCCTTGGTTTAGGACCAGTTGTGGTAATCCCTGGACACACCTTGGTCAAGGTCTGTGCCTGGGACAGGGCAGTCACAACCCAAGGCTGGGATCAGTGCTTGCCCCCAGCATCCAATCCCCAACTCCCATAAACAGTCCTCTACAGGTTTCCAGGAACCACTCCTGTGTCCCTAAGATGACCCCACCACAGGGGTCTGTCACCATGCATCAGACAGCACTCATTGATCTGCCCACGTTTTGTGGACATCACAGGAAAAAAGAAGACAGGCCAGGAAGGAGCACCTGGTACAGTGCCAGGCACAGAGGAGCACCAAGAAGTGCTGGATGAGTAGGTGAGCAAGTGATAGATGGTGGACTGGTGGGTGGACTGGTATTGGATGGGGGATGGATGGATGACAGATGAATGGGAAGATGGATGGATGGGTGGGAAGCTGGGTGGATGGTGGATGGAGGAGGGTAGATGGTGGTTGGTAGATAGTGGATGGGTGGATGGTGGATGGAGGATGGTGGATGGGTGGGTGGTGGATGGTGGATGGTGG
>CM053399.1:3408741-3556724 GCA_028644305.1 Xerus rutilus | reverse complement strand
GTGGATGGTGGATGGCGGATGGAGGATGGTGGATGGTGGATGGAGGATGGTGGATGGAGGATGGAGGATGGTTGGGTGGTGGATGGTGGTTGGTGGATGGTGGATGGTGGATGGCGGATGGAGGATGTGTGGATGGTGGATGGGTGGATGGTGAATGGTGGATGGAGGATGTGTGGATGGTGGATGGGTGGATGGGTGGATGGTGGATGGAGGATGGTGGATGGGTGGATGGGTGGATGGGTGAATGGTGGATGGTGGATGGAGGATGGTGGATAGGTGGATGGGTGGATGGTGGATGGTGGATGGTGGATGGAGGATGGAGGATGCGTGGATGGTGGATGGAGGATGGGTGGATGGGTAAATGGTGGATGGTGGATGGAAGATGGTGGATGGTAGATGGTGGATGAAGGATGGTGGATGGAGGATAGTGAATGGGTGGATGGTGGTTTGGTAGACAGGTGGGTGGTGGGTGGTGGATGGTAAATGGGTGGATGGTGTGAGGAGGATGGATGGATGGGTGAATGGTGGATGGATGGGTGGATGATGGATGGTAGATGGAAGGAGTATAGGAGGATGAGTTGATGGTGGGTGGTGGATGGGTAGACAGGTGGACAGGTGGATGGGTGGACATGTGGTGGATGGTGGGTGGTGGGTGGTGGATGGAAGGAGGATGGGTGGTCAGGTGGAAGGCAAACACACTGGCAACTTGGCCTTCTGCCTTGGAGCTGAGTGGACCCCAGGCGCAAGCCAGCTGACATGCCCATGGAGCCGTGCGAGGGCACGGGGAAGGCCAGCCTGGTCTCACAGCGCTCTGCTCGCTCACAGCCTGTGTTGGAGCCTGTGTGCGGGGAAGCCCTGGAAGGCTTATCTGGGCCAGCGCAGGCTTGTTGGTCTCCCCAGGTGGGACAGTGTGTGTTGCCCTGCCAGGAGCCTGCCAGGAAGGCGGTCACCAGGAAAGGCTCTGTGTCCTCGCAGGCGCCAGGTCTCACTCTCCGTAGTTAGTCCCCTGCCTCCCTCCTCCTCCCCTCTCTCTCTCTTCCACCTCCCTCGCATCTCCCCCCACTCACATTTTATTAATAAGAGTACAGCAATCCTAAGAGTGTAGCAATCCACTTCTACACAAAGCAGCATCTGTAGCGGGACTGAAGCAGATCGCTGTGGCTCCATTGGTGTCTGTCCCTTCGTGTCCCTCCTAGTTACCTGCTGCACTGGACTGTAACCCCCATGCTGATGTCCAGAAAAGAAACCACCTTGCCTGCTTCTTCTGGCTGGTGGCTGCTGCCCTCTGCTGGTGGCCTCAGGAGCTGCTCTTGGGAAGGGACTAGAGGGGTCAGCAAAGGACCTCCAACTCCATGGCTTAAGCCAGCACAAAAGCATTACCTTGTAGCTCCATGGGTGGGACATCCCACGCAGGCCTCGCTGGGCTATAATCAAGGTGTCGGCAGGGCTGGTCCCCTGGAGGCCCCAGCTGCTGGGAAGCTCCTCCAGGTGGCAGTGATGCCACCTCTCAAGATGCCATCTCCCTGTCTCTCCACTTATGAAGAGCTGGGATCCACAAGACCCACTGGGATAGGGCAAGACGACCTCCCGTCTCAAAGTCCTCCACCATCATCTGTCTCCAAGTCCCTTATGTAGTCAAACTAGCATCACCGCAGGCCAGGGTGGAGACCTCTGTGGCTGGCTCAGCCCAGCGTCAGCTTGTCAGTGGCCTCGAATTGACTCACGAGCTCTGAGCCCTACAAAAGTATCACCTGCACGATGTCAACCATGGTGTTGGAACAACCAGTCACCCACAGGCTAGAAAGAACCTCAACATGCACCCTACCTTAAAAATTAATGTAAAAGGCATTTATGCAACTTAAAATAAGAGAAAACCATAGGGGTCTAAGTTTAGGTGAAGAGATCTGAAATTTGCTTCCTAAAGCACAATCCATAAATGGGGGGGAAAAAACGATCAGTCAGACCTTCTCAAAATTGGAAGCTTGCTCTGTGGAAGGCCACATGGGGAGACAAAGAGAGGAGCCACAGATGGGGAGGCAGTGGGCTGCAAAAGACAATTCTGGACACAAGCCTTGTTTGTTTAAAAATATCTTTGAGCACTTGTTAAAGGCCAGCTGGGTGCTTGGAGCCTCAAAAGAGTCTCTTTGTTCACCTGCTGCCTCCAGAGGTTCTCTCTCAGCCTCCTTCACCAGTTCTTCCATGTGTCACTGCCCCTTCATGCTGGACACCCCTGGACTGAACCACAGGCCATGTTCTCTCTCTCCACGGATGACCTGATTCCGTGGTGTTAAAAACACCATCTATCTGCAGAGGACTCCCAAATTTAAATCTCTGGCCCAGACCTCCATCCTGATCCTTGTCCTGGGCACCCTCCCCAACATCTCCACCGAAAGGTCTAATAGGAATCTCGAGCCCCAAACCAGCCCTTGCTCTTCCTCCAGACCTGCCCCTTCCCTGGGTCAGTCCATGAAGGCACTAGCCTTCCAACCTAACGAAGCCTCCTACTTCCTCTCGGTGACTCCCCTGCCCCAAGTCCAAAGACAGCTGGCTGCTGTGTTCTCGAGCTCCCGCACTCTGGTCTGGGCACCCCCATCTCTGGTGGGGGTGATTGCAGAGTGTCCTGACCTCCACGAGCTGATCAGAGTGACTCTGTGAAGATGCATTCCAAACAGCACAGGTTGTAATAGTCAACAGGTGGAAACAAATTAAATCTTCCCCAGAGAAATCGAGAATGAGGGAACCCCGTTCAGCCTCCAGAGGGAGGCGACAGGCTGAGCCATGAAGACAGAGACCTGTTCTGTGTGGCCAGAATGGACAACACCGTGGGGACAGAAAGGTCAGTGGTTGCCTGGGGCTGGACGTGGGAGAGCAGGGCGACGGCCAGAGGTACCGGAGAGGTTCCTGCTGGGTGACGAAAATGTTTTAAGATTAGATGGTGACCGTGGGTGCTCCACCTGGTGGCCAAAGTGACCTCCCTGAGTTGTACACTCCGGAGGGATGAACTCTATGACATGTGAATTTTAACTCCATTACAAAATGTCAGGGTAACTCAGTTGATCTCACCCCTCTGTCCACACTCTGCAGGGAAACTGAGTGCTGGGCCAAGGCCACTCCTCATGGGCACCCTCCCGGCTCTCACCAGCCCTGTACCCCCACACCTACCGCCTGGCCCCTCACCCCTTGGGCCCGCATCCCACAGGCAGGGCATGCTGAGGGCACCCTCTCTGCCTGCAGCAGCCTATGCCCTGTACCCCACCCCCTGCACTCTTCATCCTGGGCCCCTCCGTCTGGCCCCTGTGCAGTTTCTCTGCTTTATTTTGAATGGATGCTTAATAACTGCACGTGTTTCTGGGGTTCTGCATGTTTGCACTGTGGAATGGATGCTCGGAGCAGGGCGAGTAGCGTACCCATCACAGCGCGGTGGTCGTCTTGTTGTGATGAGAACATTTCAAATCCTCCCCTTCAGCGATTCAGAATTATACATTATTGACTACAGTGTCCCCGCTGTGCAATAAAACACCGCACACGATTTTCTTACTTCTCAGCCCATGCACTTGTGATATGAACACATTTTCCCCAGCTCCTGCAGAAAACACTCAATACGGTTTTTTTTTTGAATAGCTGTAACTTTAAAAATCAAATATAGGGCTGGGATTGTGGCTCAGCGGTAGAGCGCATGCGTGAGGCCCTGGGTTCGATCCTCAGCACCACATACAGAGCAATAAAATAAAGACATTGTGTCCATCTACAAAAAAATTTTTAAAAAAATCAAATATACACCTTAAAACCAAAGAAACCTCTGAATATTGTTTTTTTTGGGGGGGAGGGGTCTCACACAGAAAATGTCCCCTGGATCACTACAGAATGCACTTTTTTTTTTTAAATATTTTTTTAGTTGTTGATGGACACAATGTCTTTATTTTATTGCTTTGTATGTGGTGCTGAGGATCCAACCCAGGGCCTCACGCATGCGAGGCAAGCGCTCTACCGCTGAGCTACAATCCCAGCCCCCAGAATGCACTTTCAATAGTTTGTAAATGTTGGTGTATAATATTAACACAATGGATTTAAAGTGACCTAACAACGGCAGACGACGGTGGCTCGCGGTTGCCATCCTAGCACACAGTAGGGCTGCATCGCACTTTGTAAATCCACCAACTCTCAGACTTGCCGGCGCAAGGGCCCCGGGGACCCTTAGCGCCCAGCAGAACGCAGGCGCAGAGGCCGCCGCCAGCCCGGGCGGAAACGGCTTCGGCGCGCGTAACACGCCTGCGCAGATCCCAGAATTCTCGCGGGAAGTTGGGCCAGAGGTTTGGAGAGGGCTTCCGGGTTCGGAATCGAAACCCGAGTACGGGCGGCGTGCGGGGCGCGGGCCTCCGGCCTCCGAGAGCGGCAGGGCCCAGGCTGCTCGCGGCGCCGCCATGGACCCGTTCCGGGTGCTGCTGCACTCGATGTCGGCCGACTTGTCCAGCGGCGAGCTGACCGAGCTCAAGTTCCTGTGCCAGGGGCTGGTGGGCAAGCGGAAGCTGGAGCGCGTGCAGCGGGCCCACGAGCTCTTCGAGGTGCTGCTGGAACAGAAGGACCTGGAGCCCGAGCACACCGGGCTGCTGCGCGACCTGCTGGCCTCGCTGCGGCGCCACGACCTGCTGCGGCGCCTGGACGACTTCGAGGCAGGAGCGGCGGCGGGGGCCGCGCAGGAGGAGGCAGGTGAGCGCGCAGTGGGCGCTCCGGGCTGGGCACGGTGGCAGATGGGAAACCAAGACCGGGAAGGGTCAACCCGCCCACGGTGGCGGGGCCTAGACGGCCACCCCTGGCCTGCAGCGTTTTCTCCACCCCTCCCCTCCCGGATAGATTGGAAGACTCGTGGAAGAAAGAGGACCGTGAAGGACCGGGTGGGATAGAGTGGAGAAAGTGGGCTGAGGTCAGGTAGCCACCTGCCCCGGTTGTCATCGGCCTCTGGGACTGTACCCACTGACCCCCTTCCTGTCCTTGAGAAGGCCAATGCCGCCCCTTGGTAGCTCCTGTGGCGTCCGGCCTGTGGGAGAGGTGCAGGCTGAAACTGGAAGTGCTGTGAGATCCAAAATGCTTTGAGACGCCACAAACGGAAAAGTTCATGCACAAAGTTATTTACAATGTTGCATAGTGTTACCTTCAGGTTTACATATGAAACATATATATGAAAACAGGAATTTCATGTTTGTACTGGATTTTCCCTGGGATACCTCGTGACAATTATGCAGGTATTCAGAAATGAGCTCAGCCATTCATCCTGCACTTCGTCTTTGAAGGAGTCTATTCTGAGCAAGACTGTTCTGAGCGGTGCCTCTCCATCCTCCCCTGTGGCTTGCTAGGGTACCAGGAGTAAGAGAGACTAGTGTGCCTAGGGTCCCTCAGTCCCCAGGGCTGGGGGTTGAGTGCTTCAGGGACACCTTGCAGACACTACAGGCTGCGTCCTGGAATCAGCCTGCGTCCTGGAATCAGCCGTTCAGTCACTAGGCCAGACAGTGCATAAACAGGCGATGTGGTGGGCTGCCCGGCAGGGAGTGAGCTAGACAGCGCAGCTCTGTGCCTAGGGCTGTCAGTGAGAATTTTATACATGCACCAGTGCTGGACAAACAGGAAAGGACAGAAAGATGATGTTTTCAAGGATATTTAGCAATGAAGAAAAGGTTGATAAAAGGCAGGCTAGAAGATATACTCAGTAACTTTTCAGATTCACGTGTGTGTATCTGTGTTTGATCTTTAACTGTAGTCTTGTAATTACTGTATCGGAGTAGTACCAGGTTGACAACAGGTCGGGGTGAGCTGATGGTGCGTGGTTCCATGTTTTCCTAAAAAGGCGGTTTAACGTCATTGTCATTGTGGGCGCTGGCACCAGGTGACAGGGTTTTGAACCCTGGCTCAGCCAGTTTCTAGCTGTGTGACATCAGGACATTCACTTAACGCCCCCGTGCCATAGTTTGTTCATCTGTTCGAGTGATCACAATAACAGTACTGGGGCAGAGTTGGCACACCTGCGTGATGGCGAGGTCAGGCTGTCCGGTACCCTCCACGCACCACCTTGTCCTGCATGCTCTCTCCCGCTGCTTCCTGATAGCAGTAGTGGCTTTGCAGCAGGGAATGTGGTCGCCAGGGATCAAAGTCTAGTGGTCAGTTGGTGCAGCTTCCAAAATAAGAATCGGGGTGTGCACTGTAGTCCCAGGGCTGCCGTACCAAATTTCACAGACTTGGGGGTTAAACAGTAGGAATCTATTCTCATGTGATGTGGAGGCCAGAAATCTGCAAAGGCCAGGTGTTGGCAGGGACATATCCCTCTGTGGCTCTAGGGAACAACCCCTTCTTGCCTCTCCTGGCTCTTGGTGGCTCCCAGCATCCTTGATTTGTGACAGCGTCCCTCCAACTCTGCCTGCGTGGTCATGGACTTCACTGGATGTGGGGCCCACCCAGATAATCCCGGTGAACTCCTCTCCAGATGTTCTCCTGTAACTGCAAGGATCTTTTTTCCAAATAAATTAACATTCAGGGTTCCAGGGACTTGAGTAGACATGGCTTCAGGAGACTGCCCTTCGACTCACTGCAGAGCGGGACTGGGAACAGCCTGCTTTCCTCTCTCGCAGCTCCCCCACCTGCCCCTGTCCTAAGTAGGTAGCTCACCGCATCCCAGGAGGGCTGCCTGGGGAATCGAAGCTACTCTCAGGCCCTCCGTGACAGTCTCTGAGCTACTAGGTGGCTTTCACCTCCATAAAGGCCCTGTGTGTAGGTGAACCTGCCTGCCCTGCACTCAGGTCGCCCCTAAGAAGCCTGGGGGGTCAGGTGCCCCCACACCTCCGTAAGTCGTCTTGTTCTTTCCCCCAGATCTCCACGCAGCCTTCAGCATTGTATGTGATAACGTGGGGAAGGACTGGAGAAGACTGGCCCGCCGTCTTGGAGTTTCTGATGCCAAGATCGATGGAATCGAGGAGAGATACCCCCGCAACCTGGCCGAGCGGGTGAGGGAGTCCCTGAGGGTGTGGAAGAGCAGTGAGCGGGAGAGAGCGACGGTGGCCGGCCTAGTCGAGGTGCTCAGGGCCTGTCAGATGAACCTAGTGGCCGACCTCGTGGAGGAAGAGCAGCAAGCCCGGGGGATCCAAAATGGGAGTGAAGCTGTGTCCCCAGGGCGATGGGACTCAGACACACACACCTCAGAAGCTCCCTGACAGGCCCGCTGCTCTCCCTGGGGGACCGTGGGACTTGAATCTGTCTGTCGTGCCCAGCGAGGTGAAGCCCCGGCCGGAGCCAGGCAGAGGGCTGCACTGTGAGCCACGCACCAGCTTCGCAGCTCAGCCGCCTTTCTTAAGCGCTTCCTCTGCCAGCCGGGGCCTGGGACACCCACGTGTCCCACTTATCCCTTGGCATGGCCTTCGGGGAGGTTCTGTCATCTTCACAGAGTGAATGCCAGCAGAGAAAGTCGCATCTTTGGACACAAAGGCACATACCTGTTGTTTAGCGGTCATACCTGTTGTTTAGGTGAGGAAAGAGCACAGGAGTCGGGGCTGGAGGGAAGTCAGAATTAACACATCTGGTTCCAGAAAACACAGGCTTCTAACCAGCATGTCCCACTGCTGACCCCACAGTGGACAAAAGGCATGTTTTGTCCCATTCTTTGAGGCAACAGGAGAGACCTGGACGCCAGCATCAGGTGCTGTCCTGATCCAGGAGTCAGGACACCTGGTGCAGCTCCTGCCCCGAGCTAGTGGAGTCAGCAGGGCCCTGAGGATGACCACGGTGGTGCCTGTGGAGTGCTCCAGGGACTAAGGCATAGCCGACTGTGAGTGTTCTCCTGAGGAGCAGGATTCCCGGGACTCTGCACTTGACTGTGTTGTGTCAGAATTGCTGTCTTGGTGGTAATTGATCTAGCAAGGGGGCAAGATCCTGGATTTAGCAAAGCCCTCCATTAAAGCGAGCTCCTTTACACTGGAAACCTCCAAGTGCCTCTAGGTCAGTTGGTTAAATCAAGTGCCTTTATACTGAAAACTTCAGATCACAGAGAATTCCCCGTTCTGTCGATGACCTTTTTGTTTCAGACATTCTGAGAAGTTCAGCACAGCTGACGGCAGGCAGCATCCTTGCAGCTCATCCTGGGCTCCTGCCTGTGAAGTGGTGGCAGGATTTTCTAACAGCTCACTCACCACTCACGAGGGTGTTGATCTAAGCAAAAGATGATCTGCAAGAAGGAAGCCTCGCTACCTGTGCAAACTGCCTGCTCCTGACAGACGTTGTTGTGGTTCTGGAATATTCCCCAAAAACTTACACGTTGAGGATTCGCAGCAGTGTCCAGAGTGGTGCTTTGAAGGAGCGATGGATCGGCCAGGCATGGTGGCACGGGCCTGTAATCCCAGGGACTTGAGAGGCTGAGGCAGGATTGCAAGTTTGAGACCAGCCTCAGCACCTGGGCCAGGCTCTAAGCAACCTAGTAAGACCTTGTGTTGAACTAAAAAGGGCTGGGGATATGGCTTCGTGGTTAAGCACCCCTGAGTTCGATCCTCGGTTCAAAAAAAAAAAGCAGTGATGGCTCGAGGACTTTGCCCTCGTCAGAGGGTTCATCCACTCAGTGGATCTTGTGGTTTGGATATGAAGTATCCCCCGAAAGCTCATGTGTGAGACAATGCAAGAAACTTTACGGGTGAATTAATTGGGTTAAATGAGTTTTAACCTGATCAGAGTATTGACCCCCGATAAGGATTAACTCAGTGGTAACTAAGCAGGAAGCAGGTAGGATGTGACTGGAATAGGTGGGTCCCTCGAAGTGTGCCTCTGGGGTATGTGTTTTGTCCTTGGTGAGAGAACTCTCTCTGCTTCCTGATTGCCCTGTGCTGAGCTGTTCTCCTTTGCCACACCCTCTGCCATGGTGTTCTGCCACCTCCAGCCCAGAGCAATGGAGTCGGCTAGCTATGGACTGAGACCTCCTAAACCGTGAGTGCCACATAAATTTTTCCTCTAAAATCGTTCTTGTCAGGTCTTTTGGTCATGGGCGAAAAAGCTTGACTAGGGGCTGGGGTTGTCGCTCAGTGGCAGAGCGCTTGCCTAGCATGTGCGAGGCACTGGGTTCGAGTCTCAGCACCACATATAAATAAATAAATGAAATAAAGGTCCATCAGCAACTTAAAAAAAAAAGCTCGAAGGGCTAGCGTTGTGGCTCAGTGGTAGAGCGCTTGCCTCGCATGCGTGAGGCACTGGGTTCAATCCTCAGCACCACATAAAAATAAAGACATAAGATAAAGATATTATGTCCATCTACAGCTTAAAAATTTTTTTTAATTTAAAAAAAAAAAAAAAGCTTGACTAAAACAAGTTGGTACCAAGAAATGGGGTGGTGGTTGTGATTAATTGACCATGTGGTTCAGAAGCTTTTGGAGCTTTTTGGAATTTATGGGAGGAGCTTTGAAAAGTTTAGAGGTGCAAGCTGGAAAAGGTTTTAGACTGTTGGAAGCCAAGCTTAATGTGTGGTTCTGGTGGGAGCTCAGCAAGCCAGAATGCCATTAGGACTGCAGACTAATGACCGGGCTCACGAGGTTTCAGGGCAGAAGGACGGCTCTGTTGGAAATTGGTCTAGAGACCATGGTACTCTCTGGCTAAGAAAATATCAACGTTTTGTTCGTGTCCTAAGACTTTTTGTGAGGTTGAACCCAAAGGTGATGGACTTTTTAATTGGGCAGAAGAAACTTCTAGGCAGCACAGCATTCATATGGTGGCATAGGTATTGCTGGCAGCTTTTAGCCACGTTTACTATGATAACCAGGAGCAGGAAGCAGAAGGATTTGAAAAACTTGCAGTTTGGCCAGAAAACTGCAAGTAAAACTGAAGCGGACGAAAGTGTGGTTGTTAAGGACAGTGCAGCCACCAAACACTGAATGACAGTGTAGCCACCAAACACTGAATGTTCTACCTTGAAATACTAGGAAAGATGGTCTGCGGGCATTTTAGGAATTGGCAAGATCACGCCCAGCTCAGGCTGAAGGGCGCAAAAATAAAAATTCCTTTGAGATGAGACCAACGGGACACCCTACTTGTACAGGGGCCCTGGGAGGTGTTTTCAACCTGCTCAGCCACCCAGGCACACAGAGCACCGTAGCAGGGTCCCTAGAGGTTCGGCTACTGCTCGAGATGGTGGCAGACCTTGGCGTCAGCCACGTGGTGCTGGTTCTGTGGGAATGCAGGATGATGGAGTTGGGGGTCCTGGACCTTCCACTGAGATTTCACCTGGGAGGCCAGGCAAGATGCCCCAGAGTCAGAACCCCATGAGCAGCACAGACCACGAGCGAGGCTGTGGAAGTGAAGACCCCAAGGTGGAGATGCTGGGAGTGTGGACTGTCTGCCGAGAAAAGCTGCAGGCAGTGGCAGAGCCAGCCCAGGAGAGACCCCATGGGCTGCGGCTGGCAAGGCCAGGGGCAGGGCTGCACCAGCCCTTGGGAGCCCACATCTTGCCACATGCCCTGGGTGCCAGGCGTGGAACTACAGGAGTTCATGTTTGCCCTGCCGGGGTTCCTTCCTGTGTGGTCCCAACCCTTCCTTCTGCATCCTCACTCCTTCCTTTGGAGTAGGAGTGATCACTTTCTGCCATTGTATGTGGAAGCATGTGACATGCTTTTTGATTTTTTTACAGGCTCACAGCTAAGACTTTGCCTTAAATCTCAGAGATGACTTGGACTTTTCAGCAATGCTGAAACTTAAGACTGGGGACTCGCCAGGTAGAGTGGTGCACACCTATAATCTCAGCAACTTAGGGAGACTTGAAGCCGTTTAATGGGACCCTGTCTCAAAAAATAAAAAGGGCTGGGGATATGGCTCAGTGTCGAAGTACCCTGCATTAATCCCTGGTCCTAAAAAGAAAAAATAAAACACAAAGACGTGGGATTCGTGGGAGTAGACTGCATGTTGAGTGGAGACGCACCGGCTGTCTTCGCAGGGTGGGAGTGTGTCATGCTTTGAATCTGGACTGTTCCCGAGGCAGCAGTGTTCAGAGGTGGGCTCTTGGGAGTGACTGGATCACGAGGGCCCTCACCTCAAGGGTGGAAAGCACCATGTGACGGATTTGTGATAAGTGGACTGCTGGGGGAGGCAGAAGCTGTGGGTGGGTGCAGTGGTGGTGTGGGTGGAAGAAGCAGGTCCCGGGGGCGTGCCCTCTGGGACTGATTTGTTTTTCTTTTATTTATTTATTATACTAGGAATTGAAACCAGGGGCACTTTACCACTGAGCCACATCCCCAGCCCTTTTTATTTTTTTATTTTGAGACAGAGTCTCACTGAGTTGCTAACCTCAAACTTGGAATCTTCCTGCCTCAGCCTCCCAAGTCACTGGGATGACAGGCGTGCGCCACTGTGCCTGGTCCTTGCTCTCTCGCTGGCGCGTTCTCTGCCCCCCTCCCTTCCTCCCCGTCCCAGCTGCCAGGAGCCGAGCAGCTTTTCTCCACTTGGCCCTCCCACCATGACATTTCCTGAAATGGCAGTGGACTGGAGCCTCTGAAACTGAACCACAATAAACTTCTCGAAGTTGTTTATGTCAAGTATGTTGGTCACCATGACACAAGAGGCTGACTAACACAGGCATCAGAATCAAAGCCAAGCCAGGTGTGGTGGTGCACACCTGTAAGCTTAGCAATTTGGGGCTGAGGCAGGGGGACAGCAGATTTGAGGCCAGCCTCAGCAATTTAGTGAGACCCTGTCTCAAGGTTAAAAGGTTGGGGAGCACCCCTGGGTTCAATCCCCAGTGCAAAAAAAAATTTAAAAAGCCAAGTGGCCATTCTTTGTCCCAGCTGTCCAGGTATGACCTTGAGGAAGCCACATGTGCCATGCTGTGGCACCTTGACTTTGGAGGGCTGAGATCTCAGCCAAGGTCCACTAAGCTCTGGGCTCCTGCCCTTGCGCTCCTCCAAGCCTTCCAGGATTCTATTAGCCCAGGGGGAGGAGCAAGACTGGAACAGATCTGGGCTCCCTCCTGGCCTTTGGTGACCAGTCTTGTGACTTGACTCTACCTGGGATGAGGCATAAGGTGGGTCCCCACGCTCAGGTTCTGTGCTGGGTCACGCTGCTGTCCTCACTTGAGGGTGGGCAGAGGTGGGGCTTGGGGCCAGGCAGGAGCTTCCCCTCCTCCAGAGAGTGCCTTGGGCCTCTTCAAAGCAGCCGCCAGCAGTGGGTGCTCAGCTGCTGAGGCTGCCACTGAGTGTAGCCCAGACACAAGTCCCCAGAGGGCAAGTGTTAGGCCTGGATGGCTCGGCAGCGGCTGGCCTAGCCTGCAAAAGGCCTTGGTTCCATTCCCGCACCACAGGGAAAGCGCATGGCGGTGTTGGTGGCCTTGCCTTCTGCATTTCCATTTTTAAAAAATTGCCCCATAGGTGGAAAATTTGGTGAGACCTGGCCCGTCTGTGGTTGGTGCACAGGGAGCCGTGGCCCGCGTGGCCTGCTGGGCCTGGTCTGGGTTCAGGTTTTGGTTCTGCCCTAAGGGGCCAACAGTAAATAGCAGATGCTTCCCGTGATCTGTGGGCCTCGTTTCTCAGGCACCTTAAACTAAGCGGCAGGGCTTCCCTGAGCCCCCATGCTCAGCTCGAGCCCCCATGCTCAGCTCGGGCTGGTTCTGCCTGCCTTTCGCTCGCGGCCCTTCTCCGTCTTAAGCAGGTAGCTTCACGTCTTCCAGTCTGACTCACCCTGCCACCGTGGCTTTTGTGATTACTTTGGGCGTCTGAGTGGCCCAGGATAATCTCCCCATTTCCACATCCTTAGTTTAACCATACAATCCCTCTGCCACATCAGGGATGTGCTCACAGGTCCTGGGGACTGGAGCCTGGGCATTGCCAGGGGCCACCGGGCCTCCTACCTCTTGCTTCCGGGGCCCACTCTCGTCCCCCTTGACAGCAGGGCCCCTAGACCTGCCCTGGTGGTGGCACTCTCCATTTCCTGCCCGCCTCCCACTGGGCCTCACTCCTGCTGGGCCATCGTCGGGAGGGACCTCCACCTCCTGACTCTTCTCCAGTCTCTGCTGTCCTCCCCCTTCCAGCTCGTCCCTGCTGGTGGCAGACCACAGAGCCCCGCCTCGTTCTGGAAGCCCCCAACTCTGCCAGGTTCATATTCCTGTTTGCACGGTAACGGTTCTGGGGCATTGGGCTGGCTGCTTTCTCCCCAGCCGGTCCCTCTGGACTGAATGTGGAACTTGAGGAGCAGCACGAGCTCGTGCCCAGCGGCCGGCCACCCTGCAGCCACCACGCAGGAGTGCCTGTGGGAGCTTGTGGAGAAGAGCCATCTCACCAGGGAGGCCTTCACCTCTGGCCACAGACTCGGTGGAGACCCTGTGGCAGGAGGCACGTGCCCACCAGCAGTGAGGCCAGTCCAGGAGCAGCGGGGCCCTTGCCAAGCAGAAAGCCAGGTGACAGAGCGGTGTGTGTGGTGTGGCTGTGTGACGCCGTGCCACGCACGCAGACTCCAGACCTGCCGGCGGCACACAGTGGTTTGAGGCCAGCCGGGCAGCTTGGGGAGACCTCGCCTCAGGTGAAATAAAAAGGCATGTGCCTAGCAGTGCCGAGGCCCGGTGCACCCTCTGCCCCAGGGAAGAAGGGTCAGGCTCACGGCGCCGTGGACATTCAGAGCGGGGGACCCATGCAACAGCAGAGGGCCAACGTGCGCCGCCCCTCACCACACCTGTCAGCCGGGGTCGGCTCAGCCCCTGCTGCTGAGTGGGTTTGTTGGTGATTTGATGGTTGACAGGACGCGAAAGCCCACAGTCCAGGTCTTCGTCCGCAGGAGTGAGTTTCCGTCAACAAACACCCGGTCGTCACCAGAATCCAGAACCATGATCCTCCTTCCAAAGGGCTTCTGGCTGGAGGAGCCGGGCCACCCAGTGCCCATGTGCTCCCAGATGAGGTCGTCAGCCCAGCGCAGCCCCTGGGCTGGTCCATGGCCTTGCTCCCCGTCCTGCTGCTGCCTCCGCAAGGCCGGCCTTGCCCTGCACGCCAGGTGCCCTGGTCCCAAGGTGCACCTGCCATGCCGGCCTCGCCCGCCTGCCGCCTGCCCCAGGGCCGTGCCCAGCACTCCAGCAGCCTTGTTTGCTGAGCAAACGTCATTTAACGCGCAGTGATGAAAGATCCACGTGTCCTGGGGCTGAGCTCCCTGCCGGGAGGAAAAGCAGACAGTACCTGAGGGCGTCAGGCAGGCCCGGAGCATCCCCACAGGTGTCCCAGTCCACAGGGACCATAGTGACCAAGGTCCAGGATTTGCCCTCCACACTGCCCAGGCTCGGTGAGGCACAGCCGGGCACCCCAAGGCCAAGTCCCACCTCCTAGGTCGACATAGCCCCCCTCGGGTCCACACCCAGGCAGGGGCACTGCCAGGTGCCCACCTCTGCACTCGGGCACCCAGCTGTGTGCCCCTGGCCCCTCATTGTGTAGGTAAACTTGGCAAAGGGCACATGCCACCTGGCACTGCACCCCCGCCCTCTAGCGCGGCCCCACACAGGAGCCCCTGTTCCCCCGGCCTCATTTCCTCCATGAGCCTCCTCTCCCTCCAGGGTGGCTGTGGGTTCTGTGAGCTCAGGTGTGAAGAGGCCTCACCCTGGGGGTGACCAGCCATGATGCAGGTCACTCATGTCCGAGGGGCTGCAGGTTTAAAACACCTGACCTCACACCAGCTGGGTGTGACATTCTAGGGGCACAGCTTCATCCCAGGGTCTTGAGAGGCGACAGATGACTGGGAACCTACTGCCCTTCCTGAGGGGCAGCGACCAGCTGGCCATGCGTCTATGGGGCTTTGTAGGACAGAGATTCTTCTGTCACCTGGCCCCAGTGATATCTGCAGCTCTGACCGCAAACCACAGGCTATGGAAATGCAAAGTAGACCTTCCCCTCATGTTGGCACAGATCAGAATGTGTGCGGCCAGAAATCAGATGGCGAGAGGGGGCGCCCGGGGAGGCAAACGCAAATAAACTGACGTGAGTCTGTCAGCGGGTGACTGTCCAGGGAAGCCTGGGCTCTGGAGCCGATTGCCAGGGCAGTCCAGCTCAGCCGCACACCTGGGACAGGTGAACTCCGGGACTCCACTGGGGAGAGGCCGAGTGGGGATGCCGGACCCTGGGGCCTTTTAGCACAGGGACACGGGTCCAAGTCAGTGGAGCAGGTGAGCATGCAGGACTGCCCTGGGCTTTGGGCCAGGCAGGGAAGTGCTTGCGCTGGTGACTGGGAGGGGCAGGCGGGCGCCGGTGCGTTGGGTACCGCTGCAGCTGGAGCCCACAAGCACCCAGCACCTGGTCACGGCCCCACGCTGAGCCTCAGCCCACCAGGGCTTTGCCCTTTGCCCCCATGGGGCCCTGTCCCTCGTTTGCACAGTGCAGGGTGGGTGAGGGTGAGCCTGGCTGGGGCTCAGCCCTGCTGGGGACACCCCAGCCCCAGCGCAAATGCTTCCTTTCTGTTCTTAGGCCAGGTGGGGCTGAGCAGTTCAGATGCCAGCGGCGGGGGGACTCCGCAGTGAGCCCCGGACCTCGACTGGTAAAATGGTGTTTGGATTAGATCAGCTCAGCAAGTGGGGAGGAGCCCTCACGCCGCTGCTGCCAGGATAAGCTCCAGGGCACAGGAGATGGGGGGCAGGAGGCAAACCCTGGGGGAATGTCCTCGAGCTTCAGGCGAGGAGGAGAGGCCGTGGAGTAGCCCTGAGTCCCTGGACTGCGGACGGCGGAGAGGCGGGGGCGGCCAGCAGCAGAGCCAGCGCTCCGCATGGCGAGGCCCTGGGTGCCAGCCCCAGCACCAACGACAGAGGGTTGCTTGTCAGAATTACTCTAATTGAATTGAAAAGACAGATGACCCTCGTGGAGGGCTTGCTGCCTTGACCACAGCCTGCCCGGCAGCAGTGTGCCCCACATGCTTGCCCCACGCTCCCTCTCGCTTCTCAGCAGTGCTTACTGAGCACCTCCCAAGTGGCAGGACTGGAGGTCCTCCAGGGTGACCCAGACCTTGTCTCCATCTCCATGCTGTCTCCGTTCCCCAGGAGAGACAGATGTCACCCACGGAGGGGAGGTGCTTGGGGCTATAGGGAGACCTGGCCAGAGGTAGGTGGACAGAGTTCCCTCGGGAAGGTACTGGCACTGATGTGCTTAGGGGAGGGGGCAGTGGGCAGGAAGGAGGCGCTTTCTTTCCGCTGGAGCAGGGGGTACCCAGCCCTGAGCTGAGCCAGGAGGGAGCAGGGCTCTCAAGGCTGGGCAAGCTTGGGAGGAGCTGGCACAGCAGGCAGAGGCCGGAGCCACAGGGCTGTGGGTCTGCCCGCCGCCTCTAGAACTCTCCTCCATGGCTGAGGCAGCGCCCACAGGCCCCTCCTCCCACCAGGCAGATCGCCACTCTGCATGTGGTCTCCTTGAGGCTGGAGTGGCCCAGGCCAGGGCCCCAGGCAGGGCTTGAAGTGGTGACCAGACAGCTTGTCTGGCCGGCAGCAGATATGCCCGCTGCCCAGGGCAGCATGGCAGAGGTCTCGTGGTGGCCAGCCTCGTGGCCATTCTCAGTGCTTGTCCTGGGAGCTGCTGGAACCTGGGCAGGCCTCCTGCACTCCTCTCTGAGCAAGCAGGTGCAGAGGCGGGTTCTCTGTGTTTCAGGTTCCCTCTGCTGCAGGCTGGGCTGGCGTGGCCCTGGGTGTGGTGGTGGGGCAGGCCGCAGGGAGTGACTTGAGGGGAACCTGAGGCTTGGCATGGGGGTGGGGCATGGGGTGCCACGAAGGGGGTCCCTGGGAGGTGGTGGTGTATCCAGGACCAGGCTGTTCCCGTAGCCTGCAAGTGACCGAGGGGGCTCACAGTGGAACTGCAGGCTTGGCATCTCTGCCTGCTTTGCTCCGAGTGGCCTTGGAGTCCAGAAAGGAGGTCTGATCTGATCTGTGCCCCGTAGACAGGACACCCCCAGCCTGGGCAATGGCAGCCTTCCTGTGGGGACGAGCCCCCAGCGACCCCTCCTGAGGTGACGGGGACGTGGGGACAGACCACACCTAAGGGAGAGTGCTGTGCTGCAGCTGGGCAGACCCAGCCGTCCCCATGCCCTCAAGAAATCCTGTCACGCAGCCTCTGTGCCAGGGCTGAGGACAGGTGCCTGGGCCTCCGGGGGTAGTACACTGCTTGAAGCTCCTCTCCTGCTTCCCACAGCGACCTTTTCTGTTGGGCTTCGGGGGCAGTGGCCAGACCTGATTTGTGGGATCGCTGAGTCGGGCCTCTGGCCCAGGACTCCAGAGAGGCAGGGTGAGCACAGAGAGGCTGAGGACGAGGCTGGCCTCTGCCCTGCACGTGGCCCCCCCGGTGCTTGGTGAGCGAGGGGAGGGGATGGTTTCACGAGTGTGCGGGACTGGAAGGGGCCAGGCCTAGGGAGGGGACCGCCAGGCCTGCGGGGACATGAGGGCCCGGTCCAAGGCAGCCAGGTGGAGCCATGGTGACAGCAGTTCCTCCTGTGCCCATGTCCCCCAGGGCACACACAGCCAGGTTGCCAGACTCGCGGAAGAACCTTCTGGAAATGCGCTGGCTCAGACAGAGACACCCAGCCCCTCCTCCAGAGTGACTCAGTCCTGGGTGGAGCCTGACCGGTCCCCCACTGCCCGGGGCGAAGGGCCATTTCCACACCTCTGCTGAGCACTGGAACTGATTGTCCCGCCTGGCCTCCCACTAGCTGCTCAGGCCAGGCCCGCTTTCATTCCTCCTCCATCTCAGATGAGGAGAGGTGCCTGCCTCGCCCAGGCCACGGGTGGTCTCCAGCCGCAGCCCAGCCGGGCATGGACGTGGCTCCGCAGCCGCTCAGGGTGTGCTGAGTGCTGGAGGGCGAGCCTCGGCTTTTCACCTGCCCCTCTAGGGCCCCAGAGAGCCGCAGGGGCCGGCCTGAGCCGGAGTCTGGGGTCTGTCTGTCTGTCCAGATTGTCTGGAAGGCCCTGCTGTCTTCCCGGCCTGCTCAGGGTCTCACGCACACAGCTCACGGCCCCTCGGGGTGGCCTGTGCCCCCTGTGTTCCTGGCAGGCCCACAGCCCTCCCCCGCCTCCCTGCCCGTCCCAGGATGAATGGCTCCAGCAGAGGAGGGGTGCCCCTGCTGGCTGTGCTCACCCGCCCTGTCTCCTGCCATGAAGCAGGAGTGGCCCGGCATGGGGCCAGGGCCAGCCTGGCAGAGGGAGTGGAGCTGGTGACGCTGGTGGTCTTCTCTGTATGGTCCTCGCTGTAGGCATGAGGGAGGGCAAACAAAACACGGCTCCCAGGCCTAAAGCCCCAGGTCTGATGGGAGAGACCAGCAGGGACATCATCGCCAGCCACGGGATCGCCCCGAGAGCTGGAGGGGTCCGTCTAGTCTCAGGTGAGGCCCTTGATCCCGAGGCCCATTCGATCTCCAGGACACCAAACTGCCTTTTCCTAGAGGACCACTGGGGTGGGGTTTCACAGTGTGAGTAGGAGTTCTCTGGCTGGCCAGCAGTTCAGCGCAGGAAGCAGCAGGTGCAAAGGCCAGGGGGCGACCAGTGGCTTACTGGGAAGGGCTCCAGGCAGGTCCAGGAGAGGGTTTGGAGCTGGAGGTGAAGGAAGGGCTGGATTTCATCTTTGTCTAAAAGGAGTCAGGAAAATATTTGAAACAGGACAAGGACAGTGCAGTGTGCTCCACTGTGTAACGATCCAGCACATGGATTTGTTCTTTAGAAAATGAGAAACCCGAGTGGCCAGCCTCCTGAGGGCTGTGCTCACACTCTTCAGCTGAGCCATGGGGAAGGGGACTGATGGGACCTTACGCGGGCACCCACGGTGTCCCTAGGATGGGCAGTTGTGCTGGTTCTGTTTGCTTCCGAGTTCTTTGGGGGCTCGCCTCTCGCTTCAGCTGCAGGACCTCACACCGGCCTTCAGGCAGCTTGTGTTTCCCGCCCAATGGCCATGGCAGCAGAGGCCTGGGGTCAGGCAGTGGGCATGGGGCTGCCCCATGGGGGATCACTGCACCCTCACCAGGCCCATGGCCCTTTGAGTTCCCAGACAGGTGTGGCAGACCCAGCGGGGGTGCAGTGGGGAAGGGGCAAAGTCCACCCAGGCCACAGCCCCGGCAGCTTCCGTCCCTCCTGAGGCCCATCCTGGCTTCCCATAGCGTGGGAGCCGCACGGAAGCTGACCGCAGCGTGTGTCCCAGGGCATCTGCCCTCAGCATCCGGGCACTGCAAGTCAGCCTGCCACTGGCCCCGCGGCGGCCCAGGGAGTCAGCGTGGCCGGGACAGCCACACTCTGGACAGCGCCCCCTTCACCTTGGGAAAACGGGCCTCCACACCAGGAGCTCCGGAGGCTTCCGTGCTGCAGAGCGGGGTGTGGCCCCGGGTGGGCCTCCCTCCCTGTCGCTCTCTCCTCCTCGTGTGCCAGGGGCACCACTGCTGGTGTCGGCACAGGGCAGGGTTGGCATCCACGTGGGGCAGGGCAGCGTCTTCCCTCCTCCAAAGGGAAGAGCCACGATGGCTCTATGAGCCATGGGGACACCTGCAGAGGCCACGGGGCAGGGGTGGGGCAAGGCACCCACTGTGCACGGAGGGCTTGGCCAGTGCCTGCTGGACCCCGATAACCCACACTGCTCCCACCTCCCTGCCTTCAGGTCCCTCCAGGCCTGCGCCCCACCTGCCTGCATCAGGATCCCGCAGGAGGGGCTTTCCTGGGTGGCCTGTCCCTGTGTCCTTCCCAAAGCAACATGCCCAGCCTTTTGGCCCCCCAGCTCCTGCCCCTGTGTAGGCCCTCCCGGTCTGTCTTCTGGAACAATCCCTGCTTCCTCCTGGGCTCCTGCTTGTGCTCTCTCCCACCCAGACCCCTGTCTCCCGGGACCAGAGAGCTCCTACCAGTAGTGACCCCTGAGCTGGCCCCGACAGAGGTGAGCTGCCCCTGTGCTTCCCAAAGCCCCGCAAGTGGACAGTCAGTGGGCAGCTTCAGCCCGGACCAGGCCCCGCCCAGGCCTTCACCTACATACTCTCTCTTACTTGGTCTTATTACTCTAACTCAGGTTTTGTGGGGCTGGAACCCAGGGCTTCGCACATGCTGCCCGCGCTGTACCCCTGAGCTCCACCCCGGCCCCTCAGTTAAATTAGAATAGTAAGTGTCTCCATCTCAGAAGGAGGGTGGTCTGGGCAGAGACAGCCAGTATCCTGTCCCTGTTTGAGGCTTCTTCCTCTGCTCCATGTCCCTGGTGCTAAGTACAGCAGACAGCCCCCCAGAGTCAAGGGATGTTTCCAGCTTCCCTTTGCAGTGAAGTGTGGCCATTTGAGTTCTACAAGTAAATTGAACTGGTAGCATGTGAAGCCTCCTAGATGTTTCCTTAAAGAGAAGGGGTATGCTATTCCATATCCCATTCTTTCCTTCTACTGGGATGTCAGCATGAACGCTGGAGCACAGGCAGCTATGTTGAATAATGAGGAGGCAAAGTAACAAGGAACATGGCTCCCTAAGGACCACAGAGCCTCCCACTAGCCCTCGAAGGCCACATCAGGACTGACATGTGCAGGAGAAATACAAATACAGTTCTCTTATTGAAGACACTGCCATTTGCAGATTGCAGACACTTACCACAAAGCTAACCCTGACTGAAACAGTCTCACCTGGAGTATAAAAATAACAATGATCGTCATGAGAAAGTGGCCTTGTGAAACCCTTCAAGGTCTGAACCCGAGGGCTGTTTGCCTGGTCAGAGGGTTCAGCAGCCGTCATGCACCCGATCTGGAATCTCCTCCGTTTGTTCTGAGGGACCAGCGGGAATGGAAAGGAAAGCTGTCCTCACCATGTGACGCTACGTGACTCCGCAGCAGGCCGCTCACCTCACCACCAGCTGGCGTCCCTGGCAGGAAGCGCAGGATCCTGAGCGCCCAGGCCCTGCTGCCGCCTCCACCCCCGAACCTGGCCGCTGTGCATCGCTCCCCCAGGGGCCGTGACGAGTGTCTAGCGCCCACCAGCAGCAGGTGTTTGTCACCATTCTCAGCCTCTGCGACTGCACGTCCGGCTTCTCTCTGCTGCGCTCCTCAGCGTCACCCAGGCTCCACGCCAGGACGTCTGTCTGTCCCACACTCACAGACGTGCACGGGCCCTTGCTGTGGCCGAGCACCAGCTCCTCGGTCAGGTGCCAGGAGGGCCTGGGCTGTGTGAGTGCCTTCTCTGTCCTCGGCCCTCCTTGCCTGTGAGGGGCACGAGCCCCTTCCTCCAGGAAGTCCACAAGTGTCCACAGCTTTGCACCCACCAAGCCTCTGGGACCCCAGAGGGGGATGCGAGGGACTGCCGAGGACAGGGCGCTGGCCTCCTGCAACTGCTGCAGACGAAGCCTCAGCCTCGTCCCCTTCGTCCAGTGTGTCCCTCCCGAGTGGAGTGGGTTGCTGGCCGGCTGTCACCGG
This sequence comes from Xerus rutilus, assembly GCA_028644305.1. Taxonomy (NCBI): domain Eukaryota; kingdom Metazoa; phylum Chordata; class Mammalia; order Rodentia; family Sciuridae; genus Xerus; species Xerus rutilus. The sequence goes on along the minus strand of CM053399.1, from coordinate 3,535,370 downwards.
CCTGTCTTCCTCGTGGACGGGCGACCCATGGATTCATCTGCTTCCGCACCCCAAACTGGGCTGGGCCCAGCCGAGCTCAAGAAACAGGCCCGCGGCGATGACCATGTGAGACTCCCGAGGGCCAGGCGGCCAGGGCTGAGGCCCAGGAGGCCTGGCACCAGGCAGCAGGTGCTCAGGCGGCTCCCAGGCCCCAGCCAGCCCTGTCCTGCCCTGGGGGGGCCACCAGGGCCTTCCCCGTGGGCACAGGCAACGGCACCCACTGGCAGCTGTGGGCAAGCTCAGGGCAGACGTGTTGGAGCCCTGACTCCGCGGCCTGGGCTGGCCCCGCCGCCCTGCTAGGTGACCTGTGATGGGCGTCCTCCAGCTCCAAGCCTCACTCCCTCTCCTGAGAAGCAGGGTGCAGACCAGCCGTCTGCTTGTGCACAACAGGTGCCCTGTGGCGCTCTTGTCCTGGAGGGCAGCAGCAGGGAGCTTGGGAAGGCTCTGCAGTGGGCAGTGCGGCCGGGCCCGCGCGGCCTGCCCCAGCCCCTTCTGCCTTGTGCTAAGTGCACGACCTCCTCCCACCTCAGCCACTCCAGTGCACAGCCTAGGACCCTGGCCGGCCACCTGCTGGCCCCCACACAGCCATCAGCTCTGTGTCTGCCACCCAGCGCCCCCATCTGCTGGCCTGGGACGCTGGGAGGGGGCCTTGCAGCACTTCTGTGCATCATCTCACTGGGCAGGGGCTCGAGGCCCATCACTGGGTAGAAAGTGCCAGAATCCCGAGGCTGCATTTCTAAGGCAGGACCTCCCAGAGCTGCTTCAGCCTTCTGAGATGGGGCGGTAGTGATAAGCACCCCTCCTACGCGTCCAGGACTTCCTGAGAGGCAGCCTGTCCCCAGGCCCCGGGAACCACACCCAGCAGCCGCTCACATCTTAGGGAGCTGGGCTCTCATCTCCGCGTCTCTCCCCAGCCTGGGCCCCCGACCCCTATGAAGACTTCTCCCGCTGATGTCCTCGGGAGCAAATCCCCTGTGCTCAATAACGGGGCACCCTCTGCACTCCCAGCCTGGACTGAGGCTCAACTGGGACCCCCCAGTTCTCCCACCGTTCTTAACCACACCCTCATCTCAGAGATGTGCAGGCTCAGGGTCGAGGAGGAGGAGAGCAGGGCCAGCTCCCTGGGCACTGGAGCTGCGCGGGTGGGCTTCCTGCTCCTGGCATCTGGGGACAGGCAGCGCCTCCTTTCCCACAGGGCAAGGCAGAGGCTCGGAGCTCCAGCCAGCAGCTCGGCCTCCTGATTCTAAGCCATGAGGAAGGACAGGGCCCCTGTGAGAGTCAGAACCAGGCTGGGCACCCGTGCTGTGCCAACGCTGGGAGGAGGCTCCGTGCATGGGCACTCCCCGCAGCCTGGCACCGCCAGGCCCCTGGCCGGCTGTGTAGGCAGGATGGCATGTTCCTTCCGTGAGCCAAGGAGTGACTAAGCGCCTTGTAGGAGGACCGGCAGGTAGAGCGGGGTCCAGCCATCGGGCGGGGCCTGCAGGGCCTGGCCTCAGCCGCCCGGTCTCCCAGGGCCCTGCCTTCAGAGCCGCCTCGCTCTGCGCCCTTCCGGGGCTGCCCCTCAGCCTGGCAGTGCCGCTCCCATGCCAGGCTCTCAGCGTCTCTGCCAGCCTCCGCCCTGCCCACCAGGCTCCTCCTGGCCACAGGGCCAGCAAGCTGCGACTCGCCTGTCGGGGCCTCGCCTCTGCCCTCCGCTCTCCCCCTGGGCTCGGCTGCGCGGGGCTGGGCTGTGAGGCGCCCGCGACCCCCACGCCTCTCTGGGCTTCACAGAAAGTGCCGTTCAGTCCGGCCACGCTCGGCGAGGGCCATGTCTGCGACAGCAGGATGGGCCGTGGGAAGCGTGCTTGTCACTGTCTGCGCCTCTGTCGTGCCGGCTGTGAGGGGACGTGTGTGGATCCTATCAGGATGGTGACCACCACTGAAGCGAGGCTTCGGGGTGGGAATATGGCGCTCCAAGCCGTGAGGACGAAGGGCTGGCTGAACTCCACCACCCGCGGAACGCCGTCCCGGCCCTCCAGGGGCCCTCCAGTCCAGCCGGGCCCGCGCCCTTCGTCCTCAGGCACCCTCCCCTCTGGCCTCCGCCACCCATCACCCACACCTGCTCAGGTGCCTGTTGTGCACCACAGTGTGCCAGGCGCAGGGCTAACGGCAAGTCTCAAATCTTCACTTCGTGGAGATTTAGGCGGTGTTGGGGTTCAGAATGAGGTGTCCCCCAAAGCTCATGTGTGAGACAATGCAAGAAAGTTCAGAGGGGAAATGCCTGAGTTCCGAGCGCCTAACCCGGTCAGTGCCCTGACCCGCTGGTAGGGATCGCCTGGGTGGTGGCGGTGGGCAGGTGGGGTGGGGCTGGAGGAGGTGGTCACTGGGGCATGTGCCTTCGGGTTTACATTTTGTCCCTTGGTGAGTGGAGGTCTCTCTGTGTCCTTCTGGTCGTGGCTCGAGCTGCTCTCCACCACACTGTCCCACCATGATGTCCTGCCTCACCGTGGGCCCAGTCCACTCGGCCCTCTGCGGACTGAGACCTCTGCAACCAGAGACCCCGATGAGCCCTCCCTTCTCCACGTTGTGCTCCTCAGGTGTTTTGGTCACCCTGCTGAACACCTGACTGGCACAGTGGGGAGAGGCCATCAGAACGCCTCTGCTCCGCAGTGCGCACGCACTGCTGGACTGGACGTCCACGTCGAGGCCTGGCGGTGGGGGAGGGGTGAGTGGGGGCTCGCTCCCCGGGGCAGGAGGAAGGTGGCAGCCGCAGCCTGGGGCCTGATGCTGAGCAGTGAGGGGCTGGGAGGTGGAGAGGGCCTCGTAGGTCACGGAAGGAATCAACTCCGTCCCGAGAGCAGGCCTGGGGGACGTGGCACAGTCAGGTTGGAGAGGACTGTGGTGGGGGTGTCCCATGGTGGGGACGCTGCAGGAAGCCAGCTGGGAGCCCTGCGGGAGGGCGGGAGGTGTGGGGCTGCTGTCAGGTACTGTCGCGCTGCTGAGAGGCTGGGGAGGCCGCGCCATGGACGCCTCCAGCAGGAGGTGGCCACGGCTTCCCTCTCCTGAGCCGTCTGAGGGTCAGTGCAGACGCGGCAATGCTTGGTGTCCAACGTCTCTGCTGCGCCTCCCAAGAATGGGGATGTTTTCCTCCTAGCCACAGAGTGTCACACGTGGGAAATCCAACAGGACAGCCTCTGCCCTCCAGGCCACGTTTCAAACCCCGTCGCTCCGCGGTGTGTCTGGTGGGGTTTGTGTTGGGAGCCGGGTCCCTCGAGCTCCCAGCCTCCGAGACAGATTGGGGAGGCGGGCAGGAGGGGGCGGCCGGAGCCTGGCGGGCGGTTGGGTTCAGCTTGGGTTCTGGTGGTGCAGCCCCCCCCATGAGCGCTGCAGGGGGGAAATCTCAGGGTGGGGCCATTCTGCAGGAGCCGAGTGGGAGGGGTGTCTGGCAGACGGGAGGAGATGCAGGTGGGAAGCTCGGGAGACAGTGGCAGAGGGGCAAAGTGGGCTCCTGCTGGCTGTGCTGCCCCAACAGTGACCGCAGGGCAGGGGGGTGGCAGCTGAATCCTGCTCTTGCTGTCCTGGAGCCCGGAGTCCCGGCTTGAGTGGCAGGTTCCAAGCTCCCTGCAGAGGCTTGGGGTCCAGCCTGCCTCGTCCGGCTGCTGGTGGCTCTCAGCAGCTCTTGGTGCCCTGTGGCTTGCGGCTGTGCTGCTACAACCCCTGTCCCCATCATGGCGGCCTGTGGCCTGGTCCCTGTGTGTTCACCTGGTCCTCTTACAAAGCCACCAGTCACTGAGTTAGAACCCACCCCTCTGCAGCATGGCCTCAGGTTAGCTTAGCAATTCCATCAGCAAAAACTCTCCCCAGACCGGCTCGTGTTCTGCTGTTCCCAGTGGACATCATGTTGGGGGACACACTATTCACCCCAGCACAGGGGCCAGCAGCATCTAAATGGTCATTACGATTTCGGGAGAGGATGTGATTGCCCAGAGAGAGCAGGGCTTGCCAGAGGGACAGGAGCCCCCAAGGGTCCAGTTGTGGATGTCAAGTAACACAAGCGCTGAGCTGGACTCCTGGAGTCCAGGCCTCCTGGGGCACCGGCACTCAGCCTGGCAGCCCGCCTGCTTCTGCCCAGGTTTGGCCTCCACTGTGCCAACAGGGTCCTTTACGGCATGACGAGCTATGTTCAGCTGGCAGCCCCTGCCCCTTCTGGCCTGCCAGGCACACGTCCCCGCTAGTCCCCCTCCATAGCACCCTGCCAGCGCTGGAGCCTGCAGTCACTTCTACATCGCAGGTGACAAAACCTGAGGGCCAGGAAGTGGAGGAGCCAGGCTCAGGCCCAGAGTGCTGGCCCTAGAGACCATGGCAGGTCCTGGCCTGTCACTGCACGGGCTCCAGGACCACCAGGTGACGCTCGGGCTAGGCTGGAGCTCTGCTCCTGGGCCCCCTGCAGCTGCCCAGTCTGGCCCCGCCTGGGGCCTGCGAGTGCTCTGCCCTTTGCCTCCTGGGACAGAGCAAGTGTGGGGCCCTGAGCCTGGGGCAGAGGGCAGGAGGGTCCCCTCTGGAATGGCCACTGTCTCACCCTGCGGAGCCTCGGCCCCAGCAGAGGCCCTCCGGACCCCAGGCGCAAGCCTGCAGGCCAGCCCCAGCCTGCTCACCTGCCCTCTGCCCTCCTGGCCGCAGGTGTGCTTCTCTCTGCCCCGAGGCCACTCCCGCCCGCCTTGCCTTCTGCTTTTTGTTTTTAGTTTTCATTAGAGGTCTTCATTATCTCTCAGAGGTGACTGAAGCCTATTATTTCTGGGCAAGTCCCTGCAAGGCCAGCCAGGGGGCCTTGCCAGCTCTGCTCCCACACAGCCCCCTCCCAAGCTGACGCAGTGGGGAGCGGAGACCGCCTACAGGCCCAGCCCTGGGAAAGCGGCTGGAGGGAGCCCCGCCGTCCACAGCCCCACCGTCCACACCCCATGCGAGGGAGTTGCTGCCTGTAGCCTGACCAGGGGCCCTTCTCTGCTGTCCCCTTGTGTGCCAGTGGCCTCAGGCTGCCCAGCAGGAGAAGAGGTGGGAGGGAGGAGCTCCCCTCTTCCCTTGGGCCTGGCTTCTGCCCCCAGGTCCTGGGGCCGAGGGCAAGGGGCCTCCAGCCTTGGCACCGGCTTGTCCAGCTGCCCCGTCACATGACCGATCCTAATCCATCCTCACTGTCTCCCCTGCAAAGTCCCTTCTTCCAGGAAGACCACCCATTTCTCCTGCCACCACATGGTGCCTTCCGTCCCCCATGCTTCTAGGACACCTACCTCCTGACACTTCTTTCTCCTGGTGAAACAGCTTCCTTGAAGGCCAGCCACGTCTCCATGGCCACAGGTGTGCTCGGCCCCTGGCCTCACAGACCATTACGTGGAGTGGGACAGGAGAGGACCTGGTCATCTTGCTCCCGGCCCCCTCCAGATCTCAGCTCACTGCCCAGGGCTCCTGCTTCTTCCCACTGCCCAGGATAAAGGCCAGCCAGGAGCAAGACAGGAACACTGGGAAGGGAAAGAGTGAGGAGCCAGACCTAAGGCTCCTGGCAGGGTGACCTCCCAGAGGAGGCCTGGGAACCACAGGCCAGGAGCCATCAACTCCATGAAGGGTTGGGCACTGTTCTGGGCAGGTACAGTAACCTGTGCAAAGGCCCTGGGGCAAGAACCGGTGTGGCAAGTTTGAGGGCCACAAAGGAGGCCAAAACTGTGAGCTACAGATTTCCCTGCGTGCTTTGGAAGCCAGGGAGGAACATGACCCAACGAGGCCAGCATCGCTGGGGGAGGTGTTCTTGATGCAGGTGGCATGATGAGGTCAGGCTGAGGGGCAGGGCTCTGGAGATTCGTGGCATCCAGCCTCCGCGGCCCAACCACTTTCCCATCCTGCAGACGCTGCCATGATTTGGAAGCACTTACGAAGGCACCGCGAGGAAAGCCTGTGTCCGGGCGGCAGGAGCCCCACCCAAGTCCGGTTGCTGCAGTCAGTATTAAATGGTGAGAAATGGGTCGGAGGCCAAGAGAACCTGTTATCCAGCCACTGCGGGGACGAGGCAGGGGCACCACGAGCTCTGGCCTTTAAGCAAAAGCCACGTCACCACCTGCTCAGGGTCCAAGTCACCCACACAGGGGTCCAGAGGGTGTGGGAAACGGTGTCAGGTGCACACCTCTTCTCTCTGGAAAGGACTTGGCCACATATCTGGTGCTCTGGGACTGATGACGTGTGCCACAGCAAGGAAACCGAGGCTCAGGGAGCCTTGGGGACCTCCCTGTGCCCTAGGCAGACTCGTGCACAAGCATGTGTGGCGCTAGATCCCAAGTCCTGTGCCCTTTAAGGACCTTTTACTATGAACTAGCTCATTACAGAGTCGCGGTGGTGTTCGGCAAGGCCAGAGCACCACACACAGTCTTTTGAGCTGGGAATGGGGGCACATGCCTATAATCCCAGGAACTCAGGAGACTGAGGCAGGAGGATCCCAGGTTTGAGGCCAGCCTCAGCAACTGAGCAAGATCTGTCTTAAAATTAAAAAAAAAAAAATGGCTGAGGATGTGGCTCAGTGATATCAAAAATAAATAATAGATAAGTAAATAAATAAAACAGGTTGGACCAACCACCCTGCCCGCTACGCCTGACTGACCACGTCCCTGCCACTGCCCCACAGGGACCCGGGACCCCAGATTCTGCTTTCCTCTTCCCTGTCCCCACTGCCCTGCTCATGCTACCTGGGCCCGGGTTTTGGCAAGCGCAGGATGTGTACACGGGACGCCCAGGGTTGACGTGTCAATATGCGAGTCCATATGTCACCACTTGTGTTTCCTGGGCTGCTGCAGAGGCCACACTCGGGGGCTCCAAACCACAGGCATGTCTTGTCCCATGGCCCTGGAGGCCGGTGGCCCAGCAGATGGTGCCACGGGTGGGCTCCTGCTGGAGGCTGTGAGGAATGCAGTTCCAGGCCTCTCTCCAGCCACTGGTGGCTGCCAGCCAGCCAGCCCCAGTGTCCTCTGGCTTGTGACCACCCGGCTCTGTCTTCACGGGGCCTTTCCCTGCATGTGCTTGTGTCCTTCCTCCTCCTGAGTACACGCCATCCTGCCCAGACGGTTTCATCTCCAGCTCCTTAAGTACGTTTGTGAAGACCCTTATTTGGAATGGAGCTGGGGTGCGGACTTGCCTTTGGGGGCCACCAGTCACCCACTACATACAGGAAGGCACTCAGGACTTACTCAGTGGGCAGGGTGCTGGCTGGAAGCCCAGGGTCCCAGGCAACGCAACAGCAAGGAGTTCCTCAGCGTGCTTGGCCAAGCCTCACCCCGCACTGGGCAAAGGGAACCCTGGGACAGCACTTGCCCCCTCCATGATGCCTGAGCACCTGCTCCGTGCCCGAGGTGGACACGCAGGTAGATGGACTGTGCCCTGGTCCAGCTCATGGTGGAGGAGGGGGTCCTGCCTTCCAACCCAGGGCTGCCCCAGCCCTGGCCACCTCCTGGGCCTCTGGGGCCCTGCGCTGGCTACGATCTTCTCCTGTGTCCTCTTGTGTGCGGTCCTGAGTAAGGCCACTTTCCGTCAGTGGTTAACAGGGTCCACCCCACGGCTTCACCAGGCTGGGGAGTCGCAAGAACTCCTCCCTGTGAAGGGGCGCCATGCATGCCGTCTTGCCTGTACACGGAAGCCCCAGCTGTCCAGTGCTGTGACTCAACAGGACAGGCGCCTCCGTGAAGGGGCAGTGCCCTGCCTGCCCCGCTGCTCCGGGGGGTGCAGTTCTTGGAAGCGGGTTACCGCAGCATCCCACGGCTGCCTCTCGGACCCTGCGGAGCCGTCCCAAGGATGGGACTGGCTGGTGGCTTGACCCTGTGCAGCCGCTTGTGTGAGGCCAGCCGGCCTCGGCAGGTGTGCTCAGACCCACTCAGGCGCCTGCTGCTGTGCAGAGCGGCCGTCAGCAGCACTGCCTGTGTGAAAAGCTGAACGTAGGAGAAAGCCACAGACTCCGCCAGGCACGGTGCGGCACGGTCAGGCTGAGGAGGTCGCACGGCCGTCCTCCTGTGCCAGCCGCACCCCGGGCTGCTGCTATGCACCAGCGGCCCCAGGCTCTGAGGCAGGCGGTGGCTCGGTGTGGCCACTCCACTTCATGGCTTAGAAGCAGGAATGTGGTAGCCAGGTGATGCTGAGGGCGGGCAAGCAAAGGACCCGGGCTGCCTCCTGTCCCCCCATCCTCCTGCCTCAGCCTCCCAAGTTGCTGGGATTACAGGCCTGCACCACTGTGCCCAGCTAGAAATAGAGGTGTTTTTTTTTGGTACTGGAGATTGAACTCAGGGGCACTCGACCACTGAGCCACATCCCCAGCCCTATTTTGTGTTTATGTAGAGACAGGGTCTCACTGAGTTGCTTAGTGCCTCGCCATTGCTGAGGCTGGCTTTGAACTCGTGATCCTCCTGTCTCAGCCTCCCAAAGTGCTGGGATTACAGGCGTGCGCCACCATGCCTGACTGAAATAAGGTCTTTAAAGAGGTGATTACAGTAAAAGGAGGTCACTAGGGTGGCCCTCCTCCAGTAGGACTGGGGTCCTTGTAGGAAGAAGCACCCAGGACACAGATGCACAGGAGACACCATGTGAGGACCCAGGGAGACAGGCCTTGGGAGGAGCCAGCCTGTGACGCCTGGATCTAGGACTTCCAGCTCTCAGGACATGACAGTGGCTGCCTGTTGCTGAAGCCCAGCTCCTGTGCTTGCTTATGGCTGCCAGGCAAAGTCCTGCACATGCCAGTCTCGGACGCAAAGTTCTGCAGCAAGGGCCAGTTTCATGGGAAACACTGCCTTGGATTCCAAACCAGCACACCGTGGGCAGAGGAGACTGGCAGACTGACTCTCCAAGACAAAGCACAGGGCTGCCAGGGCCCAGGTGGGCATCAGTCCATCCACCCTGGGCTGGTCTAGCGACCTCTCTCTGGCTTCCCCTGGGGGAAGCTCAGTTCCTCCCCTGTGGAATGGGAGGGCCCTCCTCCTAGGACGCCACAGGGCAAGCTCACCTCTGGGCCTCAACGTGGCGGGTCAGATTAATGTGCAGCCGTCTAAAGAGCCTCACCAGGCGCAGCTGGGCTGTTCTTAAACCAGATGTAGATCCTTTGTCAGCTTTCCAGCCTGGACCACTCATCCTGACGTCTGGATTTGCTGAGGTATTTCCAGTGCCTGGCCTGGTGCCCAGCATGCAGTACCAATGAATGAAATGCATAAAACTCACAACAGCCTGTCGAAGCTAGAGTTGATAAACCATAAAGTTCCAGAAGCGTCCGGGAGGAAGGAAAGGGCCTTTCTGGCTACGCTGCTCCTGCCTGCAGCCTCCGACGCACCCGCAGGTGCTCAGAGCATAGGGGCAGTGTACGTCACTCGCCGTGTCCACAAGGGCAGCTCAGGAGGCCCAGGCCTCCCTGTGGTCTTCCCTCAGGGTGGCAGTAATCACAGCTTCCCAAGTGCCAGCAGAGGACTGCAAGGTGACTCAGTGACCAGTGCTTGCCTACCAGGTGAGAGGCCTGGCATTCTGTCCCCAGCACAGGAAACAAATCACATTTACAGTCACCAAATTCCCAGCAGATGTCAGTCTCCCAGCTGGGGAATGAGAATCAGAATCTCCCAAAACCCTAGGTTATGCCACCGTTTTTCAAAACACTGTTTATATATCCTTGTAAATAATAATGGGTAATCATAAGAAGCAGGTTCGGCGGTTTTCCTTGAATATACATATACATCTATATCTCATATCTGAATATACATGGTTTCTACTTATTATAAACCAACATATTTTGGTAATATTGTGTGTTTTAATAACACGTAAAGTATGATCTCTGCTCTAGACATTTGATAATAGAAGACATTTAAAGAAGGGGATAGTCGCAAAAGGAAAATGCCAAGTAATTTAAAAATTTAAATGTAATTCTACAAATATCTAATATTTAAAAGATTAGTTGTCTAATCTGATAATGGTTTCTTTGTTTTGTTTTGGGAAATGAACCCAGAGGCGCTTTGCTGCTGAGCTACATCCTCAGTCCTTTTAAATTTTTATTGTTAGATAGGGTCTTGCTGAGTTGCCGAGGCTGGCCTCAAACTCACAATCCTCCTGACTCAGCCTCAGTCTCTGGGGTCACAGGAGTGCACCGCCGCGTCCAACCCAATCTGATAATCTTGGATGTTTGTTTCATGACAAATATTCCAGCTGCAGAAAAATTCCTTAGGAGTGTCCACAACAAACACGTTTGAGTTGGGCAATAGGGAGGGTCTAGGTGCCTGTTTTAATTGTGGTGAAATCTGCACAACAGCCGTCTCCCACCGCAAGCATCTTCAAGCACACAGGCCGGTGGTGCTGAGCATCCCTGGCCTTGCGCAACCACCCCGGCCCCTCGGAACTCTCTTCGTCTTGCAGCACTGAGACCCGGTGCTGCCCCGCCCCCAGCCAGGGCACCATCTTCTACTTCAAAGTCACGACTCACTACTCCCAGGACCTCACACAGCGGAAGCTGACCATGTCTGTCCTTTGCGTTTGGCTCATAAGGCTTGGGGTCTTGGAGGGTCCACCTTCGCGTTCCTTTTCTAATGCTGAAACGATTTCACCTGTCTTACAAGAAGCCTGCCGCCCAGAGTGAAGGCGCTGGTGTGTGGCTGGGTGGGCAGGTTAGCCGCACCTGTGGGACCGCCCAGAAGACCTCAGATCCCCGCATCCTTCCTCAGGACGCCCTGGTAGATTCCTCTCCCTGCGCGATGTGCGTACACACGATTTTGTTCGGTTTCCAAGAATGGCCCTGAGGTTGGCCAAAACCAGCACCTGCCACAGGGCAGGGACACTGCGCTGCAGGAGGTGGCTGGTGCCCTCCCGCAGTCTGTCAAGAGTCATCAGCCTTGACCTTGAATCCTGGTGACAGCATTTCCCACCTGTGTATCTGACTTGACGTCAGTGGATTCCTTTGAACCAGTGATCTCTCCTGTCCATTGTTAAGTTTAGGTCTCCAAGAGAGGGACAATAGTTTCGTCCTCCCCCTCTCTTTCTTTGTCTTTTGTGGTACTGCAGAATGAACCCGGGGTGCTCTATCACCCAGCTAAGACCCCAACCCCTTTTTTTTCAATCTCTTGCCTTATTTTTCTTGCTATTTGGGTCAGGAAGAATGTAAATTTCCTGAGGAGTTTTATGGAAAAACAACAGGCAAAGTCGTCCCTCATGATGTCAAGATGGCTGCCACAGTCCCAGTCCTCCAGGGCAGAGTTCCAAAGAGTGAGAAAAGAGCAGACTTCCTACTGTTCTCTTTTTTATCAGAGATTAAGATCCCAGAACACCTGCACACTTCCCCTTATGTATCTCTGGTGAGAATAGGGTCTCAGGCCAGCTCCGAGCCTACCAAGGGCAATGGACTGAGACCAACACAGATTCACTTGGGGATGGGGGTGGGTGGGATCCCCCACGGCAGTGGGAGATGGGGCTGTCACCCTGCTGTACAGATGGGGAACCGCAAGCCCCTTGCCTGAGAGCACACAGTGACAGGATGCAGAGCCAGGTTCCCACCAGGCGGCTGCTCTCCAGATTCTCCACACGTCACTCACTTGTGAGTGGGAGTAACTTCCGGAGAGGGCGTGGTGGCCAGTGGGGAGCCAGCGGGGAGCCAGCAGGGAGTGCCACCCTGGGCCCCTCTCATGGTGGCTGTAAGGTGCCTACAGTGAGCACTCCAGTGGGGTGGGGTGGGTGTCCTTGTCCCCAGTGGAGGGGAAGGTGGTCGGGGCCCAGGTGGAGGTGAGACGCAGGGTGTGCTGTGATCTCCGAGGGCCTGGGCCAGTTCTACCTGGTCTTCCCCTGTGACGGCGGCCTGTTCGCCTGAGCTGGCTCCACTGGTGAACCCAGAAGCTGCCCAGAGCCGCAAGCTGTGAATGCTTAAGCCTTTGCTTTTAAAGCTAATCAAACACGGGAGGGAGACCAAAGCCACAGCTGGAGGCTGAGAGATGCCCCCCAGGAGCAGGCGTCTTCCCCGCACCTCGCATGGCACTGGGGGCAGTGGGTGACATCTCAGACCAGATGGCAGAAGCCAGACCCTGCAGCCCACAGTGGGCGCTGGCGTCCACACCTCGCAGCTCCCAGAGGCCTGGAGACCCAGTGGGCTCAAGCCCTGCTTCTGTGGTCCCCCGAAGGGGGTGCGGGACCCTTGGCCCCATCTGCGTCCGCGTTCTCCCTGTGAGAGGCGCAGCCGCGCTGGTGAGGACTCGCGGTTACACGGGCAGTGGGTCTGTAAATGCGCTGTGACTGCGATGGCCTGCCTCACCAGAAGTGTCCATGTCTTGGGGACTGACCCCAACAGGCCGAGTCCCCAACAGTCACCCATGGACCTGCGTTTCCACTATTTGGTTTACCATGACAAACAGACCTGCCACAGAATCGAGGACACTCGGGCCACAGTGTCCCCGGCCCAGTAGCTAGCAGGACCTCAGATTCCATGGCTGCAGCATGGGAAGAGCAGAGAACAGCCCAGTGGAGACCTGTCCCAAGAACAAGGTGGGACAAGGGAGTGGTGTGGCCCCTGCCTGGGGACCGCAGTGCCGCGGTACACACAGGCTGATAAGGCTTGCACTTCTGTTCCCTTAGAGACCACTCCCTGGTCATGACAGAGGGACAGCCCCGGGGGTGAGGGACCCTGGGTTCACTCAGAGCCTCAGTCCCAGCTCTGCCACACACTGGCTGAGCCATCTGTTCCCTGGGACATCCTGTTTGCATCCTGGGGCTTCGGGGTCCTCCTCTTAGTGGGGCCACACTGTCCAGCCCATGCCCACAGGGTGCTCCAGTTCAGAGTTTGCCCCAGCAATGTCACCACAGCACCAGCTGGTAGGTTGCTTCACGAGTTCAGGATGGTCAGGCCACACCCCAGCCTCAGCAGGATCCTCCCTGGGCTGCTTACATCTCAAGAAGGGAGGAGCACGGGGCAGTGCATGTGGTTGACACCTGCACCAGCAGCCCCTTTTCTGTTGCTGTAACAACATGCCTGAGGGTGGGTTCTTTGCAAAGAAGAGAGGTTTATTTACCTCACAGCTTTGGAGGCCTGTAAAGGTCTCGTAGTGGATGGCATTATAGCCGTGGGAACATGTGCTGAAGACACTGCCTGCCAGCCTAGAAGCCCAGGAGTGGGAAGGGCTTACCCTCTGCCTCCTTGCTGGGGGTCAGACCCAGGGCCTTCTCTATGTTAGGCTACTGGGCTACATCCCCAACTCTTCCTAAAATTTTTATTTTGAGACAGGTTCTTGCTAAGTTGCCCAGGCTGGCCTCCAACTTGCCATCCTCCTTTTTCAGCCTCTGGAGTAGCTGGGATTGCAGGTGTATGCCATGGTACCTGGCTGGTCTTGCTCTTTTTTGTAACAACTCACTGTCATGGGAACCAACCAGGATGTCATGAGAACTGTGTCACCCCTCTAGTGCCCCCCACTCTCCTCCACTGGCCCCACGTTTGAAAGATTCCACCATCTCTGACCACCACCACACGGGGGTCCAAGCTTCTAGCACATGACCCTTTGGGGGGCAAACCAAACCCTAGCCATATCTACACCATCCAGATGCCTCCCGGAGAGCAGCTGGTGAGCCTCTGCAGCAGCCACATCTGGGAGATCAGAACCCGTAATAAATCTTCTGCTTCCGCCCCACGCTGCTGCACTGATCTTTAACAGAACTGGAGGGAAAACATTTCCATCTTCATTGTTCTCCTGATAGAGCCTTCTGGGACTACCACCCAACTCCGAAGTGTGCTTCAGACAAAAGCTTTTGGGAAGTGGTTTACTTGGGTGGTGTGGATCAAAGCCATTTCAGCTTCCTGAAGGCAATTCCTCACGTCTGTCTCGCCTCAGCTTTATCACAGTAATGTGCTTGGGAGGTTTTCCTAATGATAAAAATAATGCACATTCACAATAAGGTATCTGGAAAATACAGATTGGCACAAAGAAGGAAAGGAAAACTCTAACCACGTGTGTGTGTGTGTGTGTGTGGGGTGGAGAGACAGAGCGAGAACTGGAGAACTAATTGAATACAGTAACACTATTTTCACCTATAGATATGGTTTTCTTTGACAAATTTGACATGAATTTCACTTCACTTTCCAAAAGGATTTCATTTCATACAAAAATTATTTTGTTAAAGTTATATTTAATAAATCTAAAGCTTTCAAATACAACATAATAAATTTTAACCAATACATTCTTCACCCCAATAGACTTTAAAAAAAATTTTTTTTTTAGTTGTAGATGGACACAATATCTTTATTTATTTATTTTTATGTGGTACTGAGGATCGAACCCAGTGCCTCATGCATGCGAGGCAAGTGCTGTACCACTAAGCCACAATCCCAGCACCCCCAATAGACTTTTTTAAATTTATTTTTTTAGTTGTAGATGGACACAATACCTTTATTTATTCATTTATTTACGGTACCAGGGATTGAACTCAGGGGTGTTCAACCACTGAGCCACACTCCCAGCACTATTTTGTGTTTTATGTAGAGACAGGGTCTCACTGAGTTGCTTAGCGCCTCGCCGTTGCTGAGGCTGGCTTTGAACTCACGATTCTCCTGTCTCAGCCTCCCAAAGTGTTGAGATTACAGGCGTGCGCCACTGTGTCCGGCTTATTTATTTATTTTTATTTGGTTCTCAATGTCGAACCCAGTGCCTCACAGGTGCTAGGCGAGAGCTCTACCACTGAGCCACAACCTAGCCCAAAAGAGACTGTTTTCTGAATTAGGTGCACACTGTGGATACTTGTTTGCATCTTGCTTTTTGGCAGTATTTCCCCCCATTTATGAAACTAGGGCCTGCTTTACATATCAGTGTAGCTCTGAGTTTTGCCAACAGCACACAGTCAAGGAACCACCACCACGATCAGGATATAGAACTTTGCTTGTCATTAGGCAGTTACCTAAAATATGACCATGCCTATCAGCCAAGTTTTCTGTAACTTGCAAGTGCGTGATTTAAGCAATCTCTTTTTGTGGGTCATTTAGGTCGCTTACAACTTTCCTCTTACTGATTTGCAGTCTAGGGGAACAGAATGAGGTAATGGGAACATATTAAACCTGGGGGTTCCTGAAACCGTACCAAATGGGCTTCTTCCTTCTCTGCTGGAAAAACTCGAATGTTTGCTTTCTCTGTGAAGCCCCCATCATGCCAGCTGGAGATCTGACTCCTCCCTCCTCTGTGGTCCCACAGTGCCAAGTTGTACACCCTTTATAAGGCAGACATCAAAATATTCAGGTTCTCGGGCTGGGGCTGTGGCTCAGTGGTATAGCGCTTGCCTCGCATGCGTGAGTCACTGGGTTTGATCCTCAGCACCACATAAAAAATAAATAAAATAAAGATATTACATCCATCTACAACTAAAAAAATTAAAAAAAAATATTCAGGTTCTCTTCTCCGAACCTCTAGGCTGTGAACTTGGTGTGGGAGTTATGTCTTGGGCAGCTTTGTATTCCCAGAGTATAGGCCAGTCCTGGCTTGACATGCTGCACAGGTGTTGGTGCTGTGAATGAATAGTCTACTCTGCTGTACTACATTTTGGCACTGTGCCACTTTCTTAGGAGACAGGTACTGTATCAGCAGGGTATGGATACAGGCAGGGTGAATTAAGCAGGTTCCTCCGCAAAGACCTGGGATTCTTCTTCTTTCCAGGCTGTGGACCAGAACTGGGGACTTGTGCAGAATTGCTGGTGTGTGGAGGGGCAAGTGGTGCTTGCAGAACACCTCACAGAACATCTCTGTACAACTTTAGCAAAAAACTGAGGGCCGGAAGTACATTCACGAATTCACATTTATGCAGTCATTCAACATGTAATGAATAAATATTCCATAAATATTGAACAAATAAATGAATTGGAAGGAAGTGCACTGAATCCTGATGTGTAGGAAAGACAATCACACTTAGTGCCTGTTCTTGGTGAACTCAGTGTGGGAATCACGAATTGACCTGGGAAGGAATCACCTCCTGGCCCGCTCACCCCATGCAGCCTTTCCTCAGACCTGCCTAGTTCGGGGTCTCTGGCTGCCTTACCACCAACTGCACACAGTGGTCCCTGTGAACGGCAAAGATGCCTTGACCTTTGGGTTTGTGAAGTGTGTGTGCTCTTCAACTAATTAAAGGTACATTATTAATCTTTGTGTCTGCAAGATTTAACCCAGGTCTTGGCACACAGTAGGCGTTTACAAATGTTTGCAGAGAGGACAAAAACGACGCTGACGCGCAGAGGTTCTCAACTCCTTGTGTTTCGCTTCCATTTCTCAGCACAGTGTTGCCGGTAGGCATGTGTCATTTCCCGGTCCCACAGCGGAGGCACGGAATCCCCAGGCGGACTTCGGCGTCCCTGCCGGCCGGAGTCGCCCAGGATCCCGATGCAGGATAAAAGGAACCGCGAGGAGGTGAAGCGGATGTGCCCTGGCTTCGCGGCCTGCCTCGCCACACGGCGCCAGGAGCCTCGGAATCCCCGCCGCTCAGCCTTGCCTCCCCAGGTACAGCAGGTGACGCTCGGTAAATGGGTCTCGGGTAGACACCGCGTCCTTCCGAGCCTGAAGGGACAGCGCGCAGGAGGCCTGGCTCGGAGGGACGGGCTCCGAGCGCTCCCGACTCCGGGCGGGCGACTGCAGCTCCGACTGGCTCTCGTATGCGCTGCGGAGAGCCGGGTGGACGTGACGTGTGCGAAGCCTGTCCCGGAGCCTGACGCCCGCAGACGCCGGGAAAGAGCCTCGTGACCCGCGGCCGCGCGGCGACACCCAGGACAGCGCCGACCGCCGGGGCTCCGCAAGCGGGGATTCCGGCGCCCACCTGAGTTCGCACCTGCGGCTCAGCCTGCCACCGCCGGGGCGTGGCCTGGGGCGGGGCGCCTACCGCGCCCAGCCAATCAGCGCCCGCGAGGCGCAGTCCGCCCTCTCCTGCGGAGGCGGCGCGTGCGCACTCGGGTCGGGGCGCTCAGGACCCCCCCCGGGGCGGCGCTGACGCTCGCGCCGACGCGCCCGACGTCGGGCACGTTGACGCCGGCGACGCGCCGCCGGGCCCGATCCTCTGCGCTCGCCAGTGTCCGGCCGCGGGCCGGCCTTCGTAACTGGGGCGGCGGGCCCGGGCCGCGCGTGGGGCGCGGACGCCGGCCACGGGCCGCCTTCGTCGGCCCTCGAGCTCGTCCCGAGCGCGCCGCCGCCCGCGCCCGCCGCGGAGCCTCCCGGCCGCGCCCGCCGGCGAGCAAGGTGAGGAGCGGGAGACCGCGGCGGCGGCGGGCGGGCGCCGGTGTCAGCGCGGGGCGGGCGGCGGGACGCGAGGCCGCGCACCTGTGGCCGCTCGCGCGCGGCTCGGGCGGGCAGGACGCGGAGGCCCCGCCAGGTGCGCGTCCCGGACGCCCGGGCGCCGCGCGGAGCTCGCCGTTCGCTGGGGCGCCCGCCCCGGCCGGCGCCGGCCCGCGGACCCGCGGTTCCCATTGTGGGCTCTTCTTTTCCTTGGCTGTAAACTTACGTAAGTTGGGCTGACTGGCCAGCCACTGCGGCCATCGGAAAACGCCGCTGCCGGCCCTCGGCGAGCCGCGTCCCTGTTAGCGCTCACCAGGTCCAGCCCAGGGATTCAGGGCGCCGTCAGTCCTTCCAGGAGCTGACTGCACACATTCCGGGGGATGCCTGGTGCATTTTGTGCGTGTCCGTCTTCCCGGCCGTGCGCTCCTTCTGTGCTCTCCTGAGAAGTGCTTGGGTGGCGTGTGTTTTGACTTTGCCCCCCCGGGAAGTTGAGGAAAGTGGGAAACAGAGGCGCACTTGTGTTCGACAGCTCAGAAGCGGGGCTTTGCACCCCGCCTCCCCCAGGAGCTCGCTCCTTTCGGGAGACGTGGTCGATCCCCTTTGACCCTTCCTCCTTCCCGGGGTGGCTGCCTCCGTCAGCGCCCTCCGGTGTGTGCAGCTGCACGGAGTCGTCTTCCCAGTGCGTGTGCATGCACAGCGCAGCGCTGGGAACACGGGGACCGCCGACCTGTCGTCGGTGAGTGGCAGGTATTCATGCAGGTGCACACCTTTGGGCACCTGTGTTCTGCACTTAATGACTCTGCTTCGGGTCTTTGGTTTCAAGATGATGTGCGAGGTGATGCCGACCATCAGTGAAGCAGAAGGTCCTCCAGGAGGAAGTGGCAGTCATGGGTCCGGCTCCCCCTCACAGCCAGACGCAGATTCTCATTTTGAACAACTCATGGTCTCCATGCTAGAAGAAAGGGACCGTCTTCTCGACACACTGAGGGAGACTCAAGAAACGTTGGCGTTGACCCAGGGGAAGCTGCACGAGGTTGGCCATGAAAGAGACTCCTTGCAGAGACAGCTCAGTACTGCACTTCCCCAGGTATGCCAGCTTTTAACCCGAAGCTACAGTGGTCCTACTAAGGGTCTTTTTGTGATGTCATCTGTGTTAATGTGTTAGCTGAATATTTGTGTAACCTTTGTGAAGTGTTGTTTCTGGTGTTCATAAGCACAGAGTTCCCAGGGATTAAACTCTTAGGGAGAACAAGCTGGTGTTCTCCAAAGTCACGTGAAAATACCTCACTGCTCTCATTCCTGTCTTTGGGTAGCTGCCTATGTTTGGAAAAATGCTTTTAAGTTTTTACAAAAAGGACGTGAAGCAACCAAGCCTTGTGGTGTCTTCCATCCTGGCACCCATCCTGGCCTTTTCTTGCTGCTAAACGTGGACCTCCCATGGATTTTACCTCGGGGATTGTATGTATATTTCTGTGGATTTCTAATTCCTAAGGAAATTGAATAGACAACTAGAACTGATTTCACAGAAATGTTTTTACAGCCCACCTTTATCACAACATTGTGCTTTGTTTATTGGCACTGGGGTTTGAACTCAGAATCCAGGGGCGCTTTACTACTGAACTGTGTCCCCAGCCCTTTTTATTTTTTGTTTTGAGAGAGGGCTCTATAGGTTTCTTAGCGTAGCTTTGAACTGGCACTCCTCTTTCCTTAGCCTCCCGAGTCACTGGGATATAGGACTGTGTCATTGCCTGGCTCACCTGTGTTTTGTAAATCATTTGTTTTAGGGGATGGAAGACAAGAGGTTGATTTCATAGCATCTTTCTCTTTGGCAGATGAGAATGTTAAAGCTTGGGACAACTGAGGTTGTTGCCTTAAGAATGTTATGTTTGGACTGGTGTTTTAAAGCCTTCTCTTACGGAGTTAAATGAGAATTTAATGGTAGATGAGGGGAGAAAGTGTTGACGAGAAATATAAGGTGTGTGGCACGTGGCATCATGGGAGTTAAGTAGGCTGCTTCGGTGTGTATGAGCTGTCTGGGTGCCGTTTTACTCATTCATAATAGGTGCCTTTATGGTGCATGCAGGTAGACCTGAGCAAGCATAGGCTGATGCTCCCACAATGGGGCTGCAGTGTAAATTAGCAAATGAATAATTACTAGCCTTAATGTGTTTCTTGGCTGTAGTCAAGTCTCCTGAAAGATTCATAAGCCAAAACATTTGAAGTTCCTTTTTAGAAACGATAATTTGATGTTAGTGCTATATGTTCCTTTTTTGTTGAGTTAGAGAATCATTAAGATTTTTCTGACCAAAGTCTTATAAATTAGGAAGTTTATTTAGGTTAGATTTTATTACTGCAGGCCTAAAAGGATTGCCTAGTTTATATTTTACCAGGATTTTATTGCACATATTTGCAGATTCCTGGTTGTTTTCTTTTTGTAATTGTAGTAATGGGGAGTACTGGGGCTTGAACCCAGGATCTTGTGCACATTGGGCAAGCACTTTGCTACTGAGCTACATCCCTAGGTCTTTATTTTGAGAGGGTGCCTCACACTTGGGGTCCCTCTGCCTCAGTCTCCTCAGCAGCTGGGATTACATGTGTGGGAACCACACACAGCTTTGTGTTTGTTTTAATGTCATCTGAGGTACACACACTGAAGCATTTATCTAATACTTATGTATATGATAGGGTACTTTTGGGGAAGAATAGATACCTAGGACATGGCAGGGAAGTGACAGGAGTTAGTCTCAGGCCATGGGCATATTTACACCTGCTGGTGAGATGGTTGCTCACTGTAGCAACCCGGAAGTGCCAAGTTAAGTAGATAATGTGGTGATGCCAACAGTTGATGTCACCATCTGATTCCAGCTTTTCAGAAGCACAGGAACCATGAAGTAAATTTCCTGAAATCGGGCTCATCTTTGGGTGGCTAATAGTGTGACCAGCTAGGTCTATGTGTCAGGTAACTGCATGTGTCCTCTTGGTGCATCAGATAGGCAAGTCAGAATGTACTTTGAAACATCAGCTGTGCTGGGCACAGTGGCACATGCCTATAATCCCAGAAACTCGGGAGGCTGAAGCAAGAGGTTTGCAAGTTCAAAGCTAACCTAGGCAATTTAGTAAGACCTTGTCTCAAAAAAAAAAAAAAAGCTGTGGCATATATCAGAAACATCCACAGAGTGAGTGTACATCTCAGTAACCTTTCCACAGAGTTAATTCCGTGAATCACTACGCAGACCAGGAGGTGGGATGTCACCAGGCTTCCTGCAAGTCCCTACTGTTTACTCCCAGTGACTCTCCCCTAATTCTAAAAAGGATCTTGACTTTTTTTATTTTGGTACTGGGGATTGAACCCAGGGGTGCTTTACCACTGAGCCAAATCCCCAACCCTTTTTATTTTTATTTTGAGACAGGGTCTTACTAAGTTGCTTAGGGCCTTGCTACATTGCTGAGGCTGGCCTCAAACTTGGAATCCTCCTGCCTCAGTCTTCCGAGCTGCTGGGATTACAGGCCTACCTGGCAGAATGATTTTGGTTTTTTATTGTTGATTACTTTTACCTGTTCTTCATTTTTCTGTAAGTAAGATGGTATGTATATTTATTTTCGTTTATTGGTTTGTTCACTCAACATTGTGAGATGCACCTGTGTCGTCTCCGTAGCATGTTTGTGGTTGGAGTACGAGTATACCATGATCTGTTCTTCTACTGTTGCAAGCATTTGGTCGTGTTTTTATAAATGCTACCCTGAACGTTCTTGTTTTTTGTGAAGATGTGGTAGATTTTTGTGGCGTGTGCACAAGGAGTGGACTTTAGAGTGATGGCATGTACCTTTGCTCAGCATTGGGACACACCACCAAAAGTGGCAGTTGTGACTGTTTGCTGCCACTCGCAGTGTTTCAGGCAGCTGTCTGTGTGTTGGTCACACTGGGCGCTGTGTGTTCTTGTGTGTCGGCTGTCCTGCGGTGTCTGGGTGTCCAGTCATGCCGTCGGGGTCTGCTGCTTCCTGGTGAGCAGAGTGCTCCTCTGTGCGGGAAGTTGTGTGTGCTTGTTGTACTGTTTGAAGGAGTTCTTTACGTACCCACACACACACCAGACTGTGTTACAGTCTGGTGTTTGCCTTTTCGCTCTTCTGAAAAGCAGAATTTAAACTTTTCGCGTGCTTCAGTTGGTGAGTCCTTTTAGCAATGTGCAGTGCTCTTTGTGCCCTGTTGAAGACGTCTGCCAGGCCAGGTTGTGAAGATACTGTCCTGTGTTGTCTTGTAAAAGCTCCATTGTTTTACCTTCTCTGTGAAGTGGATTCTGTTTGTGGTGGGAGACAGGGGCCAAAATTGTTTCTCACTTGTGACTCTGGTTGGCCCAGCTTTGGCTAGAAGACCATGCTTTCCCCAGCGTGTCACAGCCGCTGCATGCCTCCTCAGCTGCCTGTGCGCGTGTGATCTGTTCCTGGACTCTGCTGCGCTGGTCTTCTGTCATATTTGCATAAGTACCAGCCTGCAAACTACTGTAGACTTACTTGGTCTTGAGAGTTGGTCATTTAAGTTCTCCACCTTTACTCTTCAGGATTTTCTTAGCTGATCTTGGTTCTTTGCATTTGGAGAAAAATTTTAGAATCCGCTTGGCAATCTCACTGCAAAAAAAAAAAAAAAAAAAAGTGCTGGGTTTTTAATTGGGACTGCATTTAATCAGCAGACCCAGTGGGGGAGAAATGACATCTTTAAAAAATATTGATCTTAGCCGGGCGTGGTGGCTCAAGCCTGTAATCCCAGCACTTAGGGAGGCTGAGACAGGAGAATCGCGAGTTCAAAGCCAGCCTCAGCAACGGCGAGGCGCTAAGCAACTCAGTGAGACCCTGTCTCTACATAAAACACAAAATAGGGCTGAGGATGTGGCTCAGTGGTCGAGTACCCCTGAGTTCAATCCCCAGTACCAAAAAAAAAATTGATCTTCTAATCTGCAGACATGTAATAGCTATGTAATTATTTATTATTTTTATAGAGGGAACTGATTTTTTGCATGTTTGGCAGTTTCTTGTCTTTTTTTCCCCATGTGCTATAACCATTTTCTTAAAAAAATCTTTGTTTTGTTTATTTATTTTTATGTGGTGCTGAGGATCGAACCCAGCGCCTCACATGTGTGAGGCAAGCACTCTGCCACTGAGCCACAACCCCAGCCCCCGCTATAACCATTTTTTTTTTCTTGACTTATACTGGCTGAGAAATCCAGTGCAGTGTTAAGTGGTGAGAACAGTGTCCTTGTCTTATTCCCAATAACCAGGGAAAGCTTTTGCTATGTCAACTGTAAACATGATCATTATTGTAGGATTTTTCAAAATATGAAAATTGTTCTGTATTGTTAGTTTATTAAGAGTTTTTTTTTAAAATTATGAGTTATTGAATTTCTTACATTTGTTTTCTGCATCTTTTCAGACAATCGTGCTTTTTTTTGTTATTTGATGATCTAACTTTTTAAAATTTTTGCAGTGCTGGAGTTGAATCCAGGGCCTTTTATTTGGTAGGCAGGTGCTCTGCCACTGAACTTCCTTCCCAACCCAGTTTGACTTTTTAAATTTGCAATTCTAGAAAAATTCCGACATGATCTCTAGCTTGTTTGTTTCTGTTTTTGTTTTGCAATACTGGGGATTGAACCTAGGGGCACTCTACCACTGAGCTGCATCCTTAGCCCCTTTTTATTTTTTGTTTTGAGACAGGGTCTTGCTTAGTGCCCAGGCTGGCCTCAAATTTGCAGTTCTCCTGCAGCCCCTTGGGTAGTTGAGATTACAGGCATGCGCCACTGTGCCCAGCTTCTAGTCTCCTTTTGCTGGGTTTTATTTGGTGATAGTTTGTTTAGGATTACTGCCTCTGTGCTCATGAGAGAGACTGACTGATAATTGTGCTTCCTGTATAGTCCTTGTTTCGTATCAAGCTTATACTGGTCTCATGAAAAAAAGATGGGAAGTTTCTTGGGAGATTTCCTGTGAACTTGGTGTTTTTCTCCATAGATGTTTGGAAGAACTTATTGATCAGCTGGTGTAGCCATGTGAGAAGGAAAAATTCCAGAATCAATATTATAGGTAGAAATCAGATTTTTCTGATATAGCATTTCTTCTGTGTAGGCAAAGCATTTTTTCCACAGGGATTTGTCTAGGCCATCCAGACTTTAGAAGTATAAAGTGGTTTGTAGTATCCTTATTATCTGCAAGATCTGTAGTGACGCCCCTCTTAATAATTCTTGATACTGGCAATTTGTATCTTGTCTCTGAAATGGCCTTGCTAGGAGTCTGTTCATTCTGTGAACTGCCAGAGAACCAACTTTTGGCTTCACATTTATTTTCTCTTTTAGTATTATGTATTCTTTTTTTTTTTTTAGTACTGGGGATTGAACTCAGGGGTACTAGAGCCACATCCCCCGCCCCGTTCTGTGTTTTATGTAGAGACAGGGTCTCACTGAGTTGCTTAGCGCCTCGCTGTTGCTGAGGCTGGCTTTGAACTTGTGATTCTCCTGTCTCAGCCTCCCAAAGTGCTGGGAATGCAGGCTTGCGCCACCGCGCCCGGCTAGTATTATGTATTCTTTTTCTTCCTTCCGCCTTGTTTTTCATTTGCTATTCTTTTTCCTAGTTTCTTGAACAGACTGCTGATTTTAGCTTTTATTCTTTTTTTTTTTTTTTTTTTTTTTTTGGTACCAGGGATTGAACTCAGGGGCACTGGACCACTGAGCCACATCCCCAGCCCTATTTTGTGTTTTTTTATGTAGAGACAGGGTCTCACTGAGTTGCTTAGTGCCTCGCCATTGCTGAGGCTGGCTTTGAACTCGCGATTCTCCTGTCTCAGCCTCCCAAAGTGCAGGGATTACAGACGTGCGCCACCACGCCCGGCTTTAGCTTTTATTCTTTTCTAGTATATTTAAGGCTGTAAGTTTCCCTGAAGCACACTTGACAACATCCCACAAGTTTTTGATAAGTCAGATTTCACTGCTTGTATGCAAAAATAGTATTTGATTTTCTTTGTGGTAACTTTTTTAGTTCATAAAAAGTTTTAGAAGCACGTTGCTTGGTCTTGTGGCGTGGTTCTCTCTGCCTGCTGATGGCTTGCGTGTCTTGTGAGGATGCCTAGGTACACTCCGCATGGCCTCACTCCTGAGGTGCACTGGCTCTCCCAACAGCCCAGCCTCGGTCACTTCTGTTCCGTGCTTCCTGAGCACTTGAAAATAGTGAGTGTTGATATACAGCCCTCTCTGTTGTCACCTGATCAGCTGTGCCGGTCATATGATTCAGATTCCAGTGGCCTAATTAAAGCAGAAAGCAATAGGTGAAATTAAGTTTGATAACATATTTTATTTAGCTCTCAAATCTTGTCATTTCCACATCATCAACATTAAAAACAGCCATTTTGCGTTCTCTACTGTGCTGCGTCTTTAAAATCTGGTGCCTGCTTGCGTCTTTGAGGAGCAGCTTTGTCAGTGCTAATGGTGTGCCTGGCTGCGCCCAGGGCAGCAGGGTCACACCTGGCTTTGTTGTGTATTTATTCTGTCAGTTATTGGGAGGTGGATTACTGTGATGATAGAGGTATTTCTCCTCTTAGTTCTTGATTTTTATGTGTCTTGAGATTGTTCTGGGTACAAACTCAGAACTTTGATCCCCTTGGTAGAGGCAGTGTGGTCATCCCGAGGTGTCCTCTGTCCCTGGTACTGCCCAGTGATCGCCACATCAGCTTTCTTTCTCTGAGTATTTGCCTGTGATCTTGTAATTAAGGTGTGCCTCTGTAAACTGTGGGTGGTTGGTGTTGTGGTCATCCCGATGCTCTTTGTCTTTTAATTAGAGTCGGCTCCACTTAAATACCAGTGGTGAGACCCATAGCCACGGGCCAGTCCTGCTGCTCATCTCCTGTCTTGGTCCTTGCCTTCCTGTGGAAGCGCCTGGGTGTGCCCTAATTGCTCCTCCCTGTTGGAGTTGGGATGCGGCGCGCTGATGCCTAGGTAACCGGCACACTTTGGGTTGAAGCTTGATTTCGCCCTTCCCGCTCTCCTCAGGCACACGCGCTGCGGTCAGTCCCCCACACCTTAGTGTGATGCTTGTGCCTGTGAGCTTTGGATGTGTTTTGGTGGTGTCTGGTGGTTCCTTCCCCTCACAGTTGGCAGGTGACCCCTGGAGGGACGCCTCTTCCCCTTCAGGAGGACTTCAGTGTTTCAGCCTGGTCTGTTGGTGCCTGAGGCTCTCTTTTGCCCTCACTGGGTTCTTGTCGGGTATAGAGTTCCCAGTTGGTTATTTTCTTCTTTTTTATGCATTTTCTTCATCCTCCTTTGAGTTCCTCTCTGAGTATCCCTGCTCTAGCTCCCATCCCGGCTCCGCACTGTCCTTGTGGACTTGAGTGTGCTCCTGGGGTTGTCCCAGTTAGGTAGAGCCTCCCTCCCTTGCGTTCAGCATTTTCTTCCTGCCTAGGCAGCAGCAGTTAGTGTTGGGAGCGTTCTGACCATTGTCTGTGGACATTCCCTACTTGCACTTTGCCTCTGATGGTCTGAGGGTCCATCTCTGTGCCGTGGGCCTTTTTACCATGTCCCGTGTGCTTCCTGTGCTCTTCCTGTATTTCTTAGCCTTTTCTCATACTTCTGTCTAGACATATTTTTGGTGACCTTTCTTCCAGCTTGCCAATCCTCTCTTCAGCTTTGTCCAGTCTGTCCAGTTTAGCTGTAGGTTGAGCTCTTAATTTCAGTTCCAGAATCTTCGTGATTATCCTTTAGTTCTCTAGTGAAACATTTCCTTTTGTCAGTATAATTTTGAACATTCATAGTTTTCACCTGATAACTTTGGTATCCAGTACACCGTCGGCCTGTGTCTAGTTCTGTTTGTTTCCTCTCAGTCCTATTCGTTGATACATTATCTTTTTCTTTCTTTAATTGTGTGTCAGACGTGTATGAAAAGAGCGAGTTGGGCTGGGTGATGCTGTCTTCCTCCTGTCACCTGAAGCCCTAGAGTAGGACAGATGACCCCAATTCAGGCTGGGACTGAGCCATGTGAGGCTGGTATTCAGGCTTTGTGAGCCTCAGCCATCTGCACCCTATTACCCCTCCTGCTGGGGGTGCTGAAGCCCAGTTCTCGTCTCCCTGACCCCATGAGACACCTGGAAGCCAGCTTCCCTACCAGGCTCCCAGAGGATTAGGCCCGTTTTCTGCCTGCCTTCTCCTGGGCTCCTTCAGCTTTGGCTGTCAGCCTGTGCTCCAGTTCTTGTCTTCCAGCTCTGCGAGGCCCCCACCCCGGGCTCTCTCAGCCATTGCTTCCTGACGGCTTTCTGTTTTCTTCCCAGCTCTTTGGTGTGCTGCCATGTGCCCTGAGTGTGGGACTCAGCTGTGGTGGGCTTCCCTTTGGTGTGGACCCTGCCCCTCTGGTTTGTGGCTGCCTGTCTGGCAGACTTAGCAAGTGCATTCAGCTTTTTTGCTGCTTGGTGGGTTGACATGCCACCAGCTCTCTCCACCTGCGGCCGTCTGTGAAGGTCACAGTAAATCTGTTGATCATCGCCATTCCATGTGGGAGCATACAAAACCCACTAACCCTTGCTTGGCACTTATTGTTCAGTTTCTAATCATAATCCTCACTTACCCATTGAAGGACTGTCACCAGGGGCCCCAGCGCAGGTCGTTGGCTCCTGCACTCCTAGTTGTCCCCTATGTGAGATGTCTCCTACTGCTCCTGTCCTGCAATCCCTCACACCCTCCTCCCCGTGCCAGCCCAGGGGAGGGCCGCAGCAGCAGATCTGGCAGTGGCAGGGAGAAGCTGGGGAGCTAGACAGGTTACCTGGTGTTCTCCTGAGAGTCAGTCACTGGTGGAGTTTTCTTTTCCCTGTTTTTTTTTTTTTTTTTAATTCTTTTAGGTTTTACTCCAATATCAGTTTGATATTATCAATATTACTCCAATATCAGTTTGCATTATTTTTATTGTTTTGTGCTATAGATGGACAGAATGCCTTTATTGTTTATTTTTATGTGGTGCTAAGTGTGGAACCTGGTGCCTCACATGTGCTAGGCAAGTGCTCTACCACTGAGCCACAGCCCTCAGCTGCATTTTCAAATGTAGTTTTTATTCTTAAAGTCTAGTGCAGTGGCTTTACAGTCTTTTTGAGAGTAACAGATGAGATTTTTTTTTTTAAGGACATCTCACTTGGAGATTCCAATATGTAAAAACAAGAAAAGACAATTTATTCAGGCTGAATTGTAAATGGAGTCTCAAATTTTGCCTGTGTCTCTTATAGAGTCTGCTCATCCTTGAGACAGGAGTCCATAACTCAAAACCATAAGGAATAAAAGTAAAAAGCAGTCTACTATGTCTGATGTGTCCATTGTCTGAGTGGTGGTGGAGGTTAAGCTGGTGGCAGTGTGGACTGTGCTGGGCAGGCTGGAAACATGCGAGCAGAGCCTGTGTGGGGGTGCTGTCCCAAACTAGGACTAGCACAGGGCGGGGGAGGGTGAGAGAGACCCCAACAAGCACAGCCTGGTGAGGATGCTCAGGTGCAGCTCAGCGGGAGGCCAGGGAAGGTGCTGGCCTTGGTAATGCTTGGAGGTGTTGGGTTGTCCCAGCTGGGGGCAAGGGCACTCCTAAACACTCTGCAGTGGTCCTCCCACAGCAAGAACTCATCTGCCCCAAAGGTGGGGAGCAACTCTGATGGGAAGAACTAAAAGCGTTTCTCAAGCATGCCTGCACTGCAGAGTCGGCTACAGCACTTTTCCATAGTTTAATCCCCAAGTGCTGTTGCCACTGGGGTTCTGTGTGGCCCTTGCCACACTAGATTAGTGAATGGCATGGGCAGAATCAGATAAAGGTAGCTAAGCAACTCTTCCCTGAAGGTGGACAGTGATGACCACCTGGGGTCAGAGAGTGCCCTGTCGTGTGCTTGACGAATGGCTTTCAAGAAGTAGTTGCAAAACCCCTCTTAGAACGCCATGCTTCTTGCCATGGTGTTTTGTTTATGTAACAAATACACCTTCTGAAGTTCACTGGCTGTTTACATCTTTGTTTTTTGCACATACTCAGCTTGCCATCATTTCTGCAGTGGCCCTGCCCTCAGTGGGCTCTCACAGCCTACACCTGTGCTCAAGACGCATGCAGGCTCCAGATAGCCTGAAGGGAGGAAATGGCTAAGGCTCAGAAGGATGTTGGCTGTGTGGGGGCGGCAGGCCTGTCTGAGGGATTGCTTACCACTAAGCTACACCCACAGCCCTTTTCATTTTATTTTGAAACAGGGAGACTTGTGAAGTTGCCCAGGCTGACCTGGAACTTGCCATCCTCCTGCAAGTCCCATGAGTCACTGGAATTACAGGTTTGTGCCACTGTGCTCAGCCTCCCCCAGCCCTCTTATTTTTTATTTTGAGACAAAGTCTCACTAAGTTGCCCATGCTGGCCTCCAACTTTTGATCCTCCCGCCCCAGCCTCCTGAATAGCTGAGATTTCGGGCATGCACCACCACACCTGGCCAGAGGGGTTCACTTTCAAGTTGAGATCTTGAGGCTAGGAGGAGCAGGGTGTGGGCAGAGGCTGCAGGCAAGGAGGAACTTACCTGATTCAAGTCCTGGGAATGGAGACATTGTACTTGACCTGGAGGGAAGGGAAACCAGGTAAGCTTGTGGGTGGGGAGGAGTTAAGATCAGACAGCTTCCGGGGCAAGGCCTTGTTTGCTCTGTTTTCAAAACCTGGAGGCCTTCTTCCTTTGTGTGCTTCACGGGAGGTTGGGGACATTAGGGAGTTTTGTGTGGATATGGGTGGAGGGTGGAGGCACATGACTGGAAGCCGAGTTAGGAGAGAGCTGCCTCCCTGTGAGCTGAGCTGCGCTGGCCGTGCTGTGGGCAAACATCCGGAGCCCTGGGCATCACTGACTCTGAAGCATAGAGCAGCACACACTTCTGTGTGCCATGCACTTTAATGCATAGAATTTTTTAAAGATTTAAGTTTTTATTTTGTGCTGCTGGGGATTGAATCCAGGGACACTCTATTACTGAGCTACATCCTCAGCCCTGTATCCTCTTTCTTTTTGTAATTTTGAGACAAGACAAGGTGTTGCTAAATTGTCCAGGCTGGCCTTGAGCTTGTGATCCTCCTTCCTCTGCCTCCTGAATGGTTGTGATTATAAGTGTGTGCCACCATGCTTGATGATGCATAGCATTTGGATGTGACAGACACGATGTTTACGTATATGTGAGCGAGTCTCCAGTAGGTCCTGACTTCGCAGTCTCTCAGATCACCTCGGAGACTCCTGGTGGAATCTGGGCCCTGGTGTCTTCACAGTCTTCATCCAGTGGCCTTTGGGTGGCTTCTAAGAGGATATACCTAAAATGCAAATGTGCCTTCCGTCCACTTAAAATGCTTGTCCTCCTTTCCCTCAGCACACTGCGTCTCCCTGGCTCTGCCCTGCACTGGCCTCTTCCCACCTCTCCTGGTGCCCCGCTGTGGTAGCGCCTCAGCCAGTTCCTTGTGTTGCTTGCAGCCGGCTTCTTTGCCAGCGTGTTCTCCTACACTAGGCCTGCCTCGTCTCATTTTCTGCTTTGCTAGTTCTTCCTGTTAGCTGCTGCTAAGAATCTGGCACAGCTCTTGTGGAGAACCAGTTTTGCCCTGTGTCTAAAGATCCTCAAAAGTCGGGGCTGGGATTGTGGCTCAGCGGTAGAGCGCTTTTCTCACATGCGTGAGGCACTGGGTTCAATCCTCAGCACCACATAAAAATAAATAAAATAAAGGTGTTGTGTCCATGTACAACTAAAAAAAAATATTTAAAAAAAAAAGATCCTCACAAGTGCTTCTAATCTGGCTGGGGTACAGCTCAGTGATGGAGCCCTTGCCCAGCATGCGCAAGGCCCAGGGTTCCATCCTCACCACTGCAAAAACAAAAAAAGCTCAAATTTTAACACAGCAGCTTGACTTTGCTAAGGAAACGGTTCTTACTTGAACACTTTGAGCTGTTTCTGTCTCAAAAGTGAAACGTCCGTGGCCACTTTCAGTGTCTTGTCCCAAGGGTCAGCATCCTCTAGTTCCTGTTGGCGGGCTGGAAAGACTAGTTCATGGGAAGAACAATCTTGATCTCTCACTGGTGTTCATTTAGTTAGCATCACTTGGTCCTTTATTTTGTATGCATATTTCTCTTATTCTCCTGACAGTCTTGATTTCTAATCACATTAACATTACCTTCTTTATCCTGTGATATACATAGAATGGCCTTAGCATTTTAATGCCTGGTTCTTACGATCAACCTTCTGAGTAGAGCTTCAGGGTTCTTAGTGATTCCT
Organism: Xerus rutilus; assembly: GCA_028644305.1. Taxonomy (NCBI): domain Eukaryota; kingdom Metazoa; phylum Chordata; class Mammalia; order Rodentia; family Sciuridae; genus Xerus; species Xerus rutilus. Next base: position 3,504,835 of record CM053399.1, on the reverse strand, counting down.
TTGGGCCTGAGAGTCAGTGCATCTTAGAAATACACAGGTAGAGTCATGGGGCTGAAAGCAATCTGGTGTAACAGAACCACACAGATAGAATGAGTGTCAATTGGGTATGTATTGGGGTTTGTTTGTTCCTGTTTATTTTTTGGGGGGAGAGTACCAGGGATTGAACGCAGGGGTACTCGACCACTGAGCCCCAGCCCCAGCCCCATTTTGTGTTTTATGTGGAGACAGGGTCTCACTGAGTTGCTTAGCGCCTCACTTTTGCTGAGGCTGGCTTTGAACTCACGATTTTCCTGTCTCGGCCTCCCAAAGTGTGGGGATTACAGGTGTGTGTCACTGTGCCCGGCTTGTTCCTGTTTATTTTTGAGTCTGGCTGTGTTGCCCAGGCTCAGACAGTCCTTTCCCAAGTAGCTGGACTATAGGTGGGTGCCACCAAGCCCAGCTTGTTCCTATTTAGTCTTTTTTTCTTTTTTTAGTTGTAGATGGACACAATATCTTTATTTATTTATTTATTTATTTTTATTTTTTTTTTTAAATATTTTTTAGTGTCAATGGATCTTTATTTTATTTATTTGTATGTGGTGCTGAGAATCGAACCCAGTCCTCACGCATGCTAGGCAAGCGCTCTACCACTGAGCCACAACCCCAGCCCCAATATCTTTATTTATTTATTTTTATGTGGTGCTGAGGATTGAACGCAGTGGCTCATGCATGCAGGGCAAGCACTCAACCATTGAGCTACAACCCCAGTCCCCCTGTTTATTCTTGATTTTAGGTTTTCCACTTATCTCTTTGAGGTTTTTTTTTTGTACCAGGGATTGCATTCAAGGGTACTTGACCACTGAGCTACATCCCCAGCCCTATTTTGTATTTTATTTAGAGACAGAGTCTCACTGAGTTGCTTAGAGCCTCATTGTTGCTGAGGCTGGCTTTGAACTTAGGATCCTCCTGCCTTAGCCTCTGGAGCCGCTGAGATTACAGGCAGGCTCCACCATGCCCGGCTGAGTTTTTTGTTTTTCAAATACACAGAACACTAGGCAGAACTACAGAAACACGCGTGCCCAGAAGTCTCCCTTCAGCCTTGTCCCAGCATCCCATAGTGGGGAGCTGTGAGGTCCCAGTTTGCATGGAGTGGTCCTGTTTGTGCCTGTTGTCTAGGAGCAGCTGGTGAGAGTACCCCTCCCTCTCAGCTAATGCTAATTCAGAAATGTGGACAGAATGTTTGCACTGTGTAGATTCTTCCACCCCAGAGTTCAGATTCTTGCTTTTCACAGAGTCTCATTCTCATTCAGAGGAGGAAATTTCATTTTGCTCCAAAAATGAATTTGGGAGCTTGAGGCATATCCTGCGTTTCCAAGTTTCTTTGCTTTGCTGGTGGGTTAATTATCTCTCCTGCCTGCATAGGGCCGAGCCTTTGCTAGGACTGATGTAAAAATCGATGCCATGTAGTAGCATTCTGACACTGTGGACTCTTACATAGAAAAGTTGCTCTGCTTGGGGTGAGTCAGTATTTCTGAGCAGTTGATTTCTTAAAACCCGAAGGTACTCTTGGAAAGCCAGTGCCCTCTGTCTGTCCACCTCAGAAATGGCTTTTGGCCAGTTAGAGCCTAGAATCCCATGGAGATGTGGCAGTACTTCATTGTTTAGAATAGTCTGGGCATGAATTTGCATAATCTGTTTGGTATTTCTTTTCATGCACATTAAACTGTAGCTAGGTGAGGTGGCACACACCTGTAATACCAGATATGCATGAGGCTGAGGCAGGAGGATCGCAAGCTCCAGGCCAGCCTGGGCAACTTAGTGAGACTCTGTCTCAAAATAAAATTTATAACAGGCTGAGGGTGCAGCTCAGAGCTAAAGTGCCCCTGGGTTCACTAGGACTGTAAAATAAAAGGGACTTGGTTTGTGACTAAATGTGAAGTCCAGCTGGCGCCCAGAGGTTGAAAGAGGTCTGTGTAGCATTTTGCTGGCTGTGTTATGCCGGCTCCTCTCCCTGAGACGCTGGCGAGCGCACGCTGCAGGGAGCCTGGAGGCTGGCCTTGCATTTTTCATGTTGTTTGAGGGTATTCCGCAAAAGGGGAAGAGGAGTGCTGTGCCTTTCTGCACTCCCGTGGGGAACGAGGGTGCAGGACAGTGGGTCAGCAGCAGGCCACCGCCGCGCGCACCACGGTGTCTCTGTCCTCTCTAAGGTGCAGCCCGCCGCCCTTGTCCCCCACCCACCCGAGCTGTGGTGGTGAGCACTGGTGGCAGGCTAGGTGCAGTGTGCAGCGGGAGCCAGCGGGACTCACAGGCCAGCTGTCCCATGCTGCCTCTGCTGTTCACCTCTTCCCTCAGCCCTCGGTCTCTCCGTGGTGAATGAGGCTCATACTGTCGGTTTTTATTTAGCAAATGTTTGTTGCATGTTTGCCGTGAGTTAGGCACTGTCCAGGGCTTGGTGTGTGACCGAGGGAGGTGATGGGGTGAAGGTTAACACTGATGCCTCCAGGTCTCTGTGGAAGTGGTCTCACTGACGCCTCATGGAGGGACTCGATAGAACAGGGTGATGTCAGTACTCACCTTATAGGTGAGGACACGGAGACGGAAGTCTGTACCTGCTCAGGGTCTGGCAGGTACTGAGTAGTAGAGTCCACTTGGAATCTGGCAGAGTCACGAAGAGTTCTCCAGCTGCAGGGTAAGATGGGCATAGCAGTGCCCCTCAGGTGCCAGTTGCAGAGCAGAGGCTCTTTGTTTTCTAGCCAGCTGCCTCTGCCCCTCCATACAGTGGCAGGAGTTTCCCCTGCTCCTGGGACAGGGGCCTCTGGCTAAGCGGGTTTCTTCCCATGAGGCTGGGCACTGTTGGGTCCCCAGTCCTGAGCGTAGTGCCTGGCACATAGCTCCTGGCCAGGCACTGTGGAATGATGGACTGATGCAGTGTCCAAGGTTGGCTTCTTTAATGCCCAGAATCTTTAGCAAGCACCTGTTCTTAGATGTCTTGTGCAGTTCTGTTTCTAGGTCTTCCACTTGATTTAATCTGAGTTTCTGTTTTTTCTTTCTTAATTGCTTTTTCCAGAAACTTCTTCCCAGTGCAGAAATAAAGGGACCTGATATGTTGTATGTTGGCCATATACCAAGTGTGCATCACTGTGATTTTATTTCTGGTTGGTCATCTTTTGGCTCATCCTAAAATCAAAACCCTTGCAACTCTGTTGGTATTTTTAAGGTAACATTACACAAATCACTGAAACAGCAGAGAAGAAAACGGGAGATGCTTGGGAATGGGACTGATCAGCCAGCCCTGGTTTGCCTGTGGCGATGGGCAGAGCCTCTCCCCTCGTGCCACGGGCTGCAAGGAGCCAAATGTGGAAGCCTGTGGCCCAGTACCCGGGAGGTGGCTGAGGCTCCGGCTTGTCACAGTTAGCCTCTTGGGGTCCGGGGTACTTTGAGAGTAAGGGAGTAGGTGGACCCTGCCGCTTAAAACTATTTGGAACTAGCCATCTCATGGGGTCATCTTAGTAGGGAGAGAGCCAGCACAGCTGGCTCAGGTGAGAGGTGGTTCCTGGAGTCTCACCTGCTGAGACCTGTTGGACTCCTGCTTCACCCAATCCCTTGAATGGGTCCGAGGAGGACATTTGAAAGCCCCAGGACCTAAATGATCTTGGACATTGCTTCTGGTTTTGTGCTGCATGGATGTTCTGGAGTCCTGCACACTTGTTTTCTGCAAGTTGTAGAGAAAGGTTGACATTGAGTTCTGGTATTCACCTGCAGAAGGTCTGAGCCAGCAGCTAGAGAAGGTTGGTGAAGGTCATGTGGGAGGGACACTGGGAATGAAATCCGGCCTGTGCATGCTGAGGTCTGTCCTCTATAGCATGTTCTTCCTGGAGTGGTGTGTCCTTGTCCTTTGGTCACTGACAGTGGGATTTGGTGCCCTTGAATGAAGGTGTAGTTCCTGCCTACCTAGTGCAGGAGGAATGAAAATTTGTGAGGAGGACTGGCAGATGGAAGGGCAATTGGGACACTTCCTCGTCATGTTGGTTTAGGGAATTGCTTGTTAGTACAGTGTGGCTCTGAGGTTGTGTCTCGGGGCATGGGCCCTCCACTCTGCCACTGTCCAGGAGGCCCTCTGCAGTGGGCCTATGTGTCTTGAGTACTTCCCAGGTGTGCCAATTTTGGTGGCCCCACTTGAGATGGGGAAGGAGGTCGCTCTTAGGATTCGAAAGCTAATCATGACCAGTGGGAGGAGGAGAGAGAAAAGTGTGGGAAGCGAAGTGCGAACTCCAGGGCGTCACCTGATGTGGACCTGCTCCAGGTGCCGTGTCCACAGGGTCTGGTGATTCTGAGCAGCGGCGGTGTTTTCAGTGTGCATTCACACTGCTGAGAACCGATGCAGGTCTAAGCTGTAAAGGTGTCAGTCACGAGGAACATGTGCACGCCAGCCAGCGGCTCACTCCGCACACTGCCTGTAGGATCCGTGGGAAAGCAAGTTTGGAAGGATTTCAAGTGGCTCACGATGTCTCTGGGAAGCTGGGGGAGCCAGGCTTGGGGGCTACATGGCCCCATCATGCTGGAGCAGGTCTGGAGAAGCTGCTTGACCTGGAAGCCGCTGAGGGTTGGGGCCGCCTCTGGACAGTTTCCGCCCACTCAGTCACTGCTGAGCACGATCAGCAGGTGCAGGCAAGGCTGGGAAGGACAAGTGCCTGGTGCCTCGGTTGCTCCTCCATGCTGCTTGCTGTGCTTCAAGGGTAGACCCTTGGCTGCGGGCAGGGGCTCAGGTGCTGGGTGGCCGAAATATAGTAGATAGCACGACTGCAGCTTTTCACAGGCCTGCGCCTTGAAGGACGCAAGCTGGCCTTGCTTCCCACGGTGGGCGGCGCTGCTGTTCCTGCGGTCTCTCTTCTGCCAGTTGTCCCCTAGACACCCTGTGAGGTGTTCGGATATCCTTCCTTCCACCCACTCTGTTGATCTCTGGCCCATCTCAAGGAGGTAGGCTAAAGAGAGGACAAATGTCCAAACAAGTGTGTGTGAGTCTCATGGGTGCCTGACGGCCGGCGAGAGGTAGAAAGGCCCTTAAAATAAAGGTTTTAAGGGGCTGGGATTGTGGCTCAGTGGTAGAGTGCTTGCCTTGCATGCGTGAGGCACTGAGTTCGATCCTCAGCACCACATAAAAATAACTGAAATAAAGATATCGTGTCCATCTACAGCTAAAAAAAATATTAAAAAAAATAAATAAAAAATAAAGGTTTTAAGTCAGCACTATGTCTGTTCCAGGGCTATTTTCTTGTGCAAAACTTGGAAATGCTTGTTCCAGAAGTCTTTTTTTTAAAAATATTTTATTTTATTTTATTTTTTTAAATTTTTTTAAGTTGTAGGTGGACACAATGTCTTTATTTTATTGCTTTGTATATGGTGCTGAGGATCGAACCCAGGGCCTCACACAGGCAAGCGCTGTACCACTGAGCTACAATCCCAGCCACAAATATTTTATTTAGTTATAGATGAACAGAATACCTTTGTTTATTTTATGTGGTGCTGAGGTTCGAACCCAGTGCCTCACACGTGCGAGGCAAGCGCTCTACCGCTGAGCCACGACCCCAGCCCCTGTTCCAGAAGTCTTTTACTGACCAGTTAAGAGATATCTGGAGAGTATGCTCCTCTGTTGGACTTCAGGGGTTCTGTGCGCCATAGGGGCCTGCGGCTCCTCTCTGAGCCTTGCAGCTCCTCTCTGAGCCCTGCAGCATTTCTGCTGTTCTTGGAGGCTGCACAAGGGCCAGATGCTACAGGGAGAGGACTTTCCCACAGTGCACCTGCTCCGCACCATGGGGGCCTGAGTACTGCTGCTGCTACTTACAGGGCTTCACGGGCACTGTGAGGACCATTGGTGTCTCCCAGGAGAAGGCATATGTCCTGTGCTCGACACGCCATCTGTGGTGCTTCCGTTAGAAATCCATCTTTAAGAGTCCGTTGTTGGAAGTGTCACAGTACCATTCCAGGAAGAGATGCTGACATGTGCAGTACTAGGTTAAAATCACTCTAAAAACTCTTGGCAATTTGGAGGGCAGGTGTCTAGATACTGTTGCTCTTTCTTCTCTCAACACTTAATTTTACTGTAGCCAATCTGTGTAAACAAACAGGTTCTGGGTAGGCCCCTAGACCAGCTTCAGAGTCAACATGCTGGTGATCAGCTGGTGCCCTCTTTCATGGCTCCCTGGTTTGTTCTTCTACGTGGATGTGCTTGGAGGCTCTCTGCACATTAAGAAACTCTCTGGGGAGAGAACAGAGGGAGAAGCAGCACTTGCTCTTTGGGGATGTTTGGATTAGGGGCTGGGGTGTAACTGTGGTAGAGCACTTGCCTAGTATGCAGGCCCTGGGTTCCATCCCCAGCACCACAAAGCAGCAAAACAAAACCCAGATGTCCAGGTAATTATCTCCATTCTAATAGAGCAGCGTGACTGGGACCATGAAGTCCTGCCTTGCTCTTCTCTCTCTTGTGGTCCTTACCCTGGAGTTCCTTCCCTCCTGCTGGTGGTGATGGCCACGTATCTGTCTTTAGCCCACATTCTGTAATGTCTCTTAGACCTGCCACATAGACGTCCCGCTGTGCTTCCGCCCATTGCGGGGCTCACTTTCCCTCTGGGCAGTCCCTTCCCCCTCCTAGCTTCCCTCCAGCCACTGTGTACCCTCAGTACCGCCAGCACCCCAAGCTGCGTCTCGTCTCCGCTGTGTTCTGGCTGCCTCCCGGCATCTGCACACCTCACACTGTTCCAGTTAACCTCTGCTGCTGCCTTGAGAGTTGTTCTTTCGTGGCAGTGGAGGCAGAAAGGGCGGAATCCCGTTTCACAGAGAGGAAATCCCTAATAAAGCACCTTCAGTTAGTTTTGTATGCAGACTGATTGGTGCTGAAGTACCTGCTTGTTAAGGTAGGGAGGAAAGCTGTGTGGCAGAGGGCTCTTGGATTGCACTGCATTGCAGAGCCACGGAAGCTGAAGACTAGTGCAGTAGCACCAGCTGCCAGAGGTGCTGTGTTACTTACTGCCTGGCTCCTGTCCCACACATTGTGGGGACCCTTGAGTTGGGATGGGTTCTTCACCAGGGCTCAGGGTTTGAATAGCCGTGGAAAAGTTCTTTTCTCTAGGGAGCACAGAGTTCAAGTAAACTCAGAAGGGTGCGATAAAATGTTGGCAGTTATGGCTCCTGAGGACAGAGTTCATGTCCATCTGGGGAGGACCTGTCTGGGTCTCCCTGGAAGGGCCAGAGCCTTCCCGGGGAGGGAGGGTGAGAGCTGAAGCTGTGAGGTGAGGCCTGGCGTGCAGGAGGTCATGGCGTGGGCAGCTGTGGGGAAAGGACCTCAGCTGGAGGAGCCGCAGGCAGGTGAGGGCTAGCTCCCTGGAAGGGGCTGCCGCCTCGCCAGGGAGGTGGTGGGAGGAGGGTTGACAGAGAGCAGGGAAAGGGCTGAGGGCTATGAGGTCACAGCATTGTGGCCCCCCCGGGGCTGAAGGGGCCTCTGAAAACCTTCTGTGGGAGGATCTGCTGGGGAGGGCTGCTTGGGGCAGGGAAGCAGGCGTGGCTGGACTCTTCCCTGGTTGACAATAGCCCTTTCTTTTTATCATTTCCACCAGTGGGCTGTGTTATTTTCAGGTAGTTAGTGTCACTCTTGTTATGAAAACTGCATGAGAGAGACTTGGGGAAAGCTTTTTGGTGCGGTTGTGTTTGCTCCATTCTCCTGGGCTGTGTGCTCTGAACACTGCAGTGCCTGTTTCTTTGACGCGTCAGCAGAGCATTAGGAAGTTGCTGTCACTGGAGCACAGGTGCATGGGAACCACTCGCTCTGGGCCTTTCTGTTTTCTAAGCGTCTGCAGCCCAAGAGGACGTCCCTGACACACTTTTCAGTTCATGCCTAGACCTTTGATCCATTCTGGAATAACTGCTTGTCAAGTTAGACAGCTTCTGTCTTTGATGCCATGCTTCTAGAACCACTCAGAGACTACAAGAAAAGTGGCTGCTCGGTTCCTCTCGCCCTGTGTGCTGAGGCTGGGTTTCCAGTTCTGGCCTGGTCTTCTCAAGCTTGTTGAGGGCTGGCCAGCGTCCTCTGCCAGTGTTTCTTGAGCCCTGTGAGAGCTACACTCTGGCTCTGGAGCCTCATGGGATGTGATGGGGGCGACCCCGTTGTGTGTTGGGTGCTGTTCTTCAGTGGCACCTGCTGGAGACACGTGATCACATCATTCCGTCAGCAGGTGGTGATGCAGTGCACAGTCCCGAGTCGTGTCTGCAGAACCTCTTCTGGGCACAGGTGCTTGATGAACAGCCTCAAGGACAGTCAGACTCATCTAGAGCTGGGCATTTCTGAATTAATATTTTGCAGGTTGCGTTATCACATGCAAAAGAGATGATTGTGACTTTCTTTGCAGAATTGAAATGTGGAACAGAGCTGGGTACGGTGGTGCACCCCTATAATCCCAGCTTCTCTAGGGGTTGGGTAATACAGACAATCACAAATTTGAGAACTTGGAAACTTAGGGAGACCCTGTCTCAAAATAAAAAGGGACCTGGGGATGTAGCTCAGTGGTAGAATGCATCTGGGTACCAAAAAGAAAAAAAACTAAAACTAAAATTGGAACTGAATTAGAGAAATCCTGTGTATACCCTAAGATTTTTCTCAGAGACTTACTAACCTTTTAAACTGTAAGACAGTTCCTGAGTGCTGCCAGTATTATACTGTGGTATAAGCTGGCACAGTGGCACACACCTGTAATCTCAGTGACTTGGGAGGCTGAGGCAGGAGGATTGCAAGTTCAAGGCCAGCCTGGACAACTTAGTGAGACTTTGCCTTAAAAAAATTAAAAAGGACTGGGGGTAGGGATGTAGCTCAGTGACAGAGCTTCCCTGGGCTCCATCCCTAGTACTGCCAAAAAATACACACACACACACACACACACACTTGATACATGTTAATATATGATACATATTTTCATAGATATTATACATGTGTGTATATATGTATAAAATCTTACATATATAAAATTATATATATATACACACACACACACACACACATATATATATATATATAAAATCTGTATTTAGGGTCTCTATTCTGGCCTACAGCTCCTAAAACTCTCCAGAGTGGCAAGAGTATCTTTTCTATGAATTGACTGATGGCTGAGGGACCTTAGGTAGGTTGAGGAGGGGATGGTCACTAGAAATTCCAAGGCAAAATTAGAAGGTTGGGAGTTTCAGCCCCAGCTCCCACACTCCAGGGAGGGAAAGAGAGTCATAGGCTGAGTTGGTCACCAGTGCCCAGCGACACCCATGTAATGAAACCTCCATTAAACTCCAAAAGACAGTGTTTGGAGGAGTTCCAGACAGCTGGACATGAGAGGTGCCAACTCAGCACTCCTTCCGTGGCACCTGCCCTGCGCTTCTCTTCACCTCACTTCTGTGTGTCCCTTGCTTGATAATTCCTTGATAATGAATGGGCCCATGCGAGCCTCTCCTGAGCTCTGCAAGCCACACAGCAAATTCATCAAATCTGTGGAGGAGGTGTGGGAACCCTGATTTAGAGCTGTTTGGTTAGATGCACAGCTCACAACCTGGGGTGACAGTTGGCACCTGCCTGGGTAGGGTAGTATCGTGGGACTGAGTCCTCACCTTGTGGAGAAATGCTTGCTGTGCGTGAGTGTTGATGGTGTGGAGAGTGGAGAGGCCAGCAGGTCCTCATTCCACCAGAGAGGGGCCTAGCTGAGGGCCTGCCTGCCCTCAGGGTGACTCAGCCTTAGACTTGAGGAGCTGCAGGTGCTGGCACCTCCCGAGCTCCTGTGCCTTGCTGCATGCTGTGAGTGTCCCCTGCTACCAGCATCACAAGGCACAGCCACCGCTTAGGACAAGGCAGCAGTGTGGAGGCCTGGTGCCCCGCAGGCAGAGCAGATGGTTCCCTTTCAAGGTGGGGATGTGGCAGAGCTGCCAGTGATGGTGTCACAGGACGCCCAGATGGCTCACCAGAAGGTGTGTTGACACAGTGAAGTAGGGAAGACGAGGCTTTCTCAGAGGTGTTTCAAATGCCTGAGGTAGGATGCCTGCCCGGCATGACAGAGTCCCCAGGCTCCATCCCCAGCATCCCTGCCCCTCAAAGAGCACAGGGTAGTACACACAGCAGCTCAGCAAGCCACTGGAACAGACAGCTTTGCCTACAGACCAGTCTGCATGTATTTTGGGGGGGCGGGTGTGGACCACCAAAGATTGAGCTCAGGGGCACTCGACCACTGAGCCACATCCCCAGTCCTATTTTGTGTTTTATGTAGAGACAGGGTCTCACTGAGTTGCTTAGCGCCTTGATGTTGTTGAGGCTGGCTTTGAACTCTCAGTCCTCCTGCCTCAGCCTCCGGAGCTGCTGGGATTACAGGCCTGTGCCACCACACCTGGCCTGCCTGCCTGTTTTTGTCTTAGTCAGCATTTAAGGCTGAGGCTGAGTCAGTGTGACTGTTCAGTCTGCATTTCTAAATGTACATATTTTAAAAAGCTGCTTTTGGTAGTTTTTTCATAAGAAAGTAAGAGAATTACTCCTTAAAATTATTTTGTATGTGGGCTTAGGTAGTATATATGTAATGTTTAAATAAGATTAGTTTTAATATCAAGCTAACTATTCATGGGTTTATGATTATTTTTACTGTTATATAATAAGATGATACTTTAATCTCTCCTTTTTGCCACAGAAAGATTTTAAAAGGTAAAAATTTTAAATGGATATGGGGCTGGGATTGTAGCTCAGTGGTAGAGCGCTTGCCTCGCATGCGTGAGGCCCTGGGTTCGATCCTTAGTACCACATACAAAGCAATAAAATAAAGACAATGTGTCCATCTACAACTAAAACAAAAAAAAATTAAAAAAAAATTTTAAATGGAGAGAAGTTCTGTGATATTTGAATGAAATAAATGCATTTTTCTAAATGATTTTTATGTTTAAAAAGTAATAAGGCAAGCCGGGTGTGGTGGCACATGCCTGTAATCCCAGTGGCTTGGGAGGCTGAGGCAGAAGGATTGCAGGTTTACAACCAGCCTCAGCAACTTAGGGCCTAAGTAACCTGGTGAGACCCTGTCTCAACATAAAAAATAAAAAAGACTGAGGATGTGGCTCAGTGGTTAAGTGTCCCTGGATTCAAGCCCTGGCACCTAAATAAATAAATAAATAAATGTAAAAAAAGTAGTAAGGCACAAGACTGTGGGGCTATGAAAATGGCCTTGAGGCTGACCTGAGGAAAGCTGTCTTAATCATCATGGGGAAATGCTGACCTTTCAAAATCAAATTAAAAAAAAACTCTTGTACCATAAATTAAAAATGTATAGGGAAATAATGAAAACAGCAAAACTAATAATCACTTAGTGCAGTGTAATTTCTATCATTAGGCATATTGACAATTCAGAGTACCCCACCCTTTGAGCCAGCAGGTCCATTTCTAGGTGTACCCCTCAAAGAATACAGGGCCTTATTTTATAGTATTTTAAATTGTGCTCTGTTATCATAAAATGACATTTACTTAAGCCTACCTGAACACATGATTTCAGAAAATCAATACAGCGCCCTAATTGCAATATATAATAAACGAAAGGAGACTGGCCAAGGATGACATGCTTATCATGGCAGTGTCTGGGCACAGCTGCACTTGGAGGCGTCAGGCAGATGTTTGTACCTCCTGGAAGTGAGCACTTGGGACTAAGTGAGCACTTGGGACTTCTCTAGAAGGGAAGCATCCACTGCAGAGGTGTTGGTAGCACCTTGGGGTGTGCTAGAGACCGCCGAGCCGCACACTGTGAAATGGTTAAGACGGTGATGTTTTTATGTTACATGGCTTTTGTCTCACTTTGTGGGAACAAAGTGAGATGGCTGCCCTGTGGACAGGTGTGGGTTTAAGTGCAAGCAGGCCGATCACTGGGATGTGGTCAGCAAAGAATCTGTGACTGTGTTTCTGTGGACCGTCCACTGGAGGAAACGCAGACTGCCGAGCTGTCCTCATTTCCAGTGAAGTCAGCACAGCTAATTCCCTTGTCTGTGACAGGGTCAGGGGAGCGACGGCCTCACAGAAAGCATGCTGTCCCCTGAACTCCTGCCACCTGGCATTCAGGCTCACAGTCAGTGCAACACACACACAGATTGTGGAGACCCCTGTGTGACAGGCAGCGGGAATGGAAGACGGATCCAAAAAGGAAGGTGGACTGTAGAGCTTGGTGGCACCCCAGGACATTCAGGTTACAAGGAGAGCAGTGTTTTCAGGGCACCTGGCCCTGAGAATAATTCCGCAAGGTATTGGAATTATGAATGCCCTTCCCCCAGAGTCTGCAGCTTCACCTGTAGACACACCTGGCACGTGCGCAGTGACGCGTGCTCAGGGTTGTTCGCAGTTGTGTTCTGTGTGAACACGGAAGCCTGGCAGCAAGAGTGTCAGCGCCAGTCATAGCGAGTGAAAAGTTCATTGACAGCCTTGGTACTGGGAGGTGAGCTCTGCAGCCGCACGGCAGCAGGCGTGTGGCGTCTTCAGTTACCTGCCTGGACGGCCTGGGGAAGGGATGTGTTTGTGCGTACTGCAGACAGCTCTGGTGAACGAGCCCACCAGGACTTCAGTTACCCGCCGTGTGCAGTGAGCAGGACTGGGGTAGCAGTGGACAATGTTTAAAAGTCATAGTCTTTTATTTTTTTTTTAAACAAATTCTGCCCCAAGCTCCTTTCTCTCACTGTTGCTGTTGGTTTCTTAGATCTTGCTAGGGACAAGGTGCGCCTGTAAGTCTCCCTGTGCCTGGTTCCTGACAGTGGCTTCAGACCGTCGAGTTCCCACTGGCAGTTTCTCATTTCATGCTTTCAAGAGGGCTCCTTTATGATTTAGTGACTTCTGTGCACGTGCACAGACCTAGGAGATGAAATGTTTGAAAATGAGAGTATCTTACACTTCCGTAAACCTGAGCAACGCCAAAAGCACAAACTTGCTTTTTTCGGAAGTTTGAAAGGTAATCTAAATATAAACTGGATGTTAACGTACTTCGTATTGTGTCTTATTGTCTAGTGTTTTAAGTTTAATTAAAACTATTTTCAACTAATGTTTCCAACGTGTAAAGTGTGCGTAGAAGATGGTAGGAGGCTGTCATTTCTATTGAAGACCCAAGGATTTCTGCCCTTGCTTTTGTTATTTCATTGGTTTGATCTCCCTCACCTCTAGTCTTTTAAAAAATCAGATTATTTTTCTTGTGGCTCTTTTGTGGATATTTTACACCTGAGTTCTAGGACATGAAATATGCATTTATACTAATATTTTAGGGCTGCATTTTGCTGAGCACACAAAGCTGGGCACAGAAGGCGTCACCTCTCATCTCCTTTTCTGGAAGGTCAGGGCAGTCAGACAAGTGGAAGCAGAGGCAGCGGGCATGGCGTTGGTGGTGAGCCTTCTGAGATGGGCAGAGGTGTTGGTAGCACCTTGGGGTGTGCTAGAGACCGCTGAGCCGCACACTGTGAAATGGTTAAGACGGTGATGTTTTTATGTTACGTGGCTTTTGTCTTCATAAACATTTTAAATAATAGAAGCAGTGTGGTTATGATATGTTTGAGGAATTTGAATGATGTGAAGTACCGCATTAAACATTTGCATCCGTGTTTCAGCTGCTGTGAAGTAACGCAGCTGCCTCAAGAGTCAAAACGAGGAGTCGTCCAGCAGCCACAGTGCGGGGCCTCAGCTGGCGGCTCTAAGCCGTGCGTGGCTGCCCACCGGCAGCGCCACTTCAGCGGGCACACCGGAGGCTTTTGGGCAGGCCTAGAGCAGCAGGGCTGTGGGAACAGGAACTCCACTCTCCTTGGTGGTCGGGCCAGAAGCCCCTCAGCCCACCCTTGAAAACACCCAGGGCTTTAAAACACTTTTTCCTGCTCCAGATGAAAATTCAGTTCTGACAGTAAAGCTGAGCTACCTTGGCCTTGGTGGCTCCTGATCATGTAGCCAGGACTGAACCAGTTCTGGAAGGCGGCTGAGGCCTGGCCAAGCATGGACAGCCAGCCACCCATAGGTGAAGGAGAGGCTGGCGCACAGGCGCTCAGAGGCACTGGGTTCCTTCACCCTTGGGAACAATTGCAAGCATGAGGCAGCAGGCGCACCCAGGAAGACAGGCCGTTCTGAGAAGACTTCGTTAGCCAAGAGGAGTCATGATGAGAGTCGCCTGGAAATCCAGAAAGTGGCCTCTGGACTGACAGGGACGGGGGCATGGGTTGTGTGTTGGAATGCTTTTGTTTAAAGAAAATGCTGCTGTGAAGAACGGAATGAACTTTTTTTTTTGGTACCGGGGATTGAACTCAGGGGCACTCGACCACTGAGCCACATCCCAGCCCTATTTTGTGTTTTATGTAGAGACAGGGTCTCACTGAGTTGCTTAGTGCCTCGCAGCTGCTGAGGCTGGCTTTGAACTCGTGATCCTCCTTTCTCAGCCTCCCAAAGTGCTGGGATTACAGGCGTGCGCCACCGCGTCCAGCTCAGAATTAACATTTGAAGGTTTTAAAGTGACAGCATTCTAGCAGTGTGGCAGAAATCACCAGTGTGTTCCAGCCAGTGAGTCAGCTGCCTCTGGGAGAGCTCCTGGGAGTCCTGCCAATGTGGCCCTCCAGTCACCACCTTTCAGTTTTAAGTCTGTGGCTTTTCCCCGTGACGCTCTGGGTAGAGTGAGGTACTAAGGTCATAGAGGTCTGTTGTTTCCAAACATGCAAGGGTAGTGAATTACCTGGGAGCTTTGTGGAAGTACACACTTCAGGTGCCACCCCCAGAAATGCTGGGTGAGGCAGGCGTCTGCATCTGCACACTCTCAGGGTAGCCAGGCCTGCTGCCTGGGTCCTGCATGCCAGGCTGAGGCTTGGCTTTCCTCCAGGAAGCTCCCCTGGGAGCACGCTCCTTGCTGCCCTTGCTGTCTCTCTGCACACGTTGGCTGGGCACACCCTTGCCAGGCACTTTCCACAGACCTGGGCTTCTGCCCTGGAGTCCCCAGCCAGCAGGGAAGGCAGCTCACCTCTGCCACTGAAGGCACAGACTGCGGGGGTCTCAGGCTGCAGGAGCACCTAGCAGGGGAGCCGTGGACAGGGGAGCTGGCAGATTCATGGGTTCGAATTGGCAGGAGTGACAGTGTATGTACAAGCAGCAGAGGAACAGAAACAGGGCTGAGGGGCTGTGGGTGTCCTTGTCAGATGTGCTGAGTGGAAGGCCCAGTCGGAGAGAGAGGCAGGCTCAGCGTGCAGGGCTGCCTGCTTGAGCGCTGCTCTGACGTGCGCGTTGGGGCTCCTGGTATCCCCTCAGTTCCTCTTGGAGTCATGTGATGTGGCAAGCTGGTCTGTGCAGGGGCTCCACAGGCGTGTGCTCTTCTCATGGGGTCAGACAGTGCCAGGGCCTTCGGGCTCGACCCTGAGGGCAGTTCCTGGAGGATCCGAGCAGGCAGTTGCAGGATCTGGTTTGTTTCAGAGTGTAGAGGACAGATTGTTGGGAAGCAGGATGGAGGGGTGGGCGGAGGAGGCAGCGGCTGGTGGAGGAGGCGCGGGGCTATGGCAAGCACGTGATTTCCTGCAGTCCCCAGTTGTGGTCACTGGAGGAGGGAGGAGGCAGTGTGCCCCTTGGGTGCCTGACCCATATAATGGGGTGGGACCACCAGCGGTGAGGCCTTAGGAGTTGGTGCTGGGGCAGGAGCATGCATTGAGCTCAGCATAGGGAGGGAATCTGGGGCCCCTGCGAGACCTGAGCTGCAGGGGAGCAGCCCCTGGAGGTCCCAGAGGCACTGGTGTCCTATCAGCGAGGAGCGGGAACCGGCAGGCAGGGGTTTGTTGTCCACAGCTCCTGCTCCCTCGCAGGCCAGTCAGAGGCTTGGAACTGCCCTTTGGGAAGGGAGCAGAAGGGAGTGAGGTGGTCCTGCAGGGAGCAGCAGAGGCCACAGCCTAGCTGAAGAAGTGGGCGAGGGAGCAGGCGAAAGACCCTTGGCCTCGGGGCTGAGAGCGGGATGTCCCTGAGCATGCCGTGTGTCCACATGCACGGTTCCTGAAGTCCTGGCCTCGCTTAGAAGGAAAAGAGAAAGGAGCACTTTTAGTTATGGTTTTCACATTTTTTTAAATTTATTCTTTTTTTTTTTAATATCTTTATTTATTTTTATGTGGTGCTAAGCCTCGAACCCAGTGCCTCACGCATGCGAGGCAAGCACTCTACCACTGAGCCACAATCCCAGCCCCTCACATGTTTTGAAATTAAATAACAAAGCGTTATAAATTATCTCCCAGCCCCTTCCCCCGGCTACGTGTAGCATTATCAGCAGTCTGGCCCTATCTCTGTGTCATCTGTGTACACAGCAGAAATACCTACAAGTGTGCATTTGGTGTTAACCAAAATGGGGCTGTGTGCAACACTGTTGTGCACAACACTGTTGTGCACAGGGCTTTTACTCCACCTGTGTGAAAGCACTGGGTGTGCAGAGTAAGTGTGCATTCACGCACTACAATGGTAGCCTGCTAGAGTTTCCTTTTTTTGTGGCTGAATAATATTCCAGCCAGCGATGTTTTGTTTTGTGTGAGTAGAATGTTAGTGAGATGATGACGAGCAGTGAAAACTGAAGTGGAGCTGCTGCTGATGAGGTCATGGAACAGATAAGAAGTGTCCCATGCTGTGGCCCAGGAGAGAACGGGAGGAGCAGGGGTCCGTGAGAGGAAGCGGGGAGGTGAGTTCGCTGCCGCCTCTCCCATAGGAGCACCTGGAAGCCACCGGAAGGACAGGAGGGAAGGTTTTTGCCTTTGGAGATAAATGTCACATGTCACCCGTGGGACTTAATCTAAACTTGGCCTGATTGTGGATTTGATCAATGCTGTGGAGTTTATATGATCTGCACCCATTATCCAGATCTGAACCTTCTGACCAGAAGTGATGAGTACTGACATTTTTAAGCATTATATAAAACCAGGTTCTCGAACCAGTTCTAGTAGTTAATGTTATTTTCTCTTGACCCCAGATAATGTCAAATGGAAATACAAATGTGGACTGCTCAGACTTAGGGTTTTAAATGAAGACTCCTGGTGATTATTACATCTGTTCAGTTTAAGAAAATATTTGAAACTTTAATTACAGAAAATATGAGTAAATACAGTATCACCTTCAACTAGTGGTCTGCTTGGTATACAGCTTTGTTGTTTTTTTTTTTTTAATATTTTTTAGTTGCCAATGGACCTTTTTTTTTTATTCATTTATTTATATGTGGTGCTGAGAATCGAACTCAGTGCCTCACGCATGCTAGGCAAGCGCTCCACCACTGAGCCACATCCCAGCCCCTACAGCTTTGTTTTAATTGACATTTTTCATTTAGATTCCCGTACAATAATAAAGTAGATTGTTGGTTGCACACACTTGAGGTTCATACCCGTTTTTCTGCAGTAATAATTTAAGCGCAGTGTGCAGAGGAATATGGCTTTGGAATCCTAAACTTTGGAATTTCCTGCCTAGTGTTTATCTCAACTCCTAAGTTTATATTGCTTTGATGCATTTTTAGCTACTGAATTCTTTTGAGCAAAGAGAAAGGTTTTTCTTTGAGAAAAATAACTGTCAAATGCTATAATGTGTTTCCTACCGTAGCCAGAGCAGTGTCCCCTGGAGTAGTCTTGACTGTTGAATCCATTGGGAATGCTTATGTTTAACCAAAACAACAGCAATTGGGTATATTCTCTTGTGTTTTCAGGAGCAGATCTAAAGCCAGTAGGTAAATGAAGGCTGGGGGGTGGGGGGTTCTCAGGAAAGTCTTCAGAAAGCTGGAGAAAAGACAAGGGCTCCTGGGATGAGGGGCCCTGAGGAGCTGAGCAGGTGCTGTGGGGAAAAGGGGAGCCGTGCCTGTAGCCAGCATACCACCCACACCCCGGGCGCTGTCCCCAGCGTCCGGGTCCCCCTGCTCTGCCTGGACTGAGTGTTCTGTGTAAAGGCAGTGAAGTTTGTTCACAGTGGACTTTAGAGATGAGCTGGCGTTTGGCCCTCTGGGTCGGTGCTCCTGGGGTCCTGCTGCCTTGTTGCAGTGCCCCCTTTGCTTCTTGCCCTGGGTCCTCTTCCCGCTCCTCTCCTTCTCCCCCTTGCACGGGCTGGCAGTCCTGGCTTTCCCCGTGGCATCCTGCCCTCCCCTCCTGATGCAGTCTTAGACCTCCTGCTCCAGCCCCAGACACAGACCCGTGCTGTACCTCTGTCTTCTCTCTGGCTGGAAGACATCTGGAAGGAACTCCTGTAAGCTCCCCACATCAGACCGTCCTCCTTCCCTTGCTCTCTGTGGAGTCTGTGCTCTCAGAAAAGCTTGGCCTTTCCTCTAGGCCACTTGATGCCACTCTGTCCTCTATTCCTCCCCTGGATTCTCACCATCCACACGCAGATGTCTGCCTCGTCTTCCCAAGGGTCTTTCTTGACCCCACGTGTCTTCCTGACATCTCCTGTTTTCCCCCACCACTTCACTGCCAACGTCTGTGGGGATGTCTTCTGCACATGCCGTGTCCTGGTCCCCTCCAGCCGGTGTCCTGCCTCCCTGCACAGACTGCTGTTGCCACTGTGTCATGGGCACTGCTGGCCTCCGTTTCAGCTCCCCTGCTGTCAGGGAGAGCTCAGCTGACTTGACGTGCCAGTGCTGTGCGTGAAGGTGGTCATCTCCTGGGAGCACTCGCCCACAATCCCAGTGTGGTTGTTGAAGATCTTCGATGTTAGCCTGTCCAGGCCTTGGCCCTCGAATCTGAATCTCATCTGCATTTGGTGCCTTGGTGATTTGCATGGACTGACTGCTGTTGCCTCCCCTCGCATAGCGTAGCACTGCAGGAACCGGGCGTGGGGGTTGCAGCTTCTGTTTGGTAGGGCCACGCGGCTGTGTAGCGGGCCTCTGGACGGACCTGGCAGGTGTTGGGTGATGTGCTTATTTTGAGAACTCTCTCCTACTGTCCCCCTCCTGCCGCTGAGCTCAGCTCAGATCTCCTTCTCTGGGACTGGTTGCAGGGTGCTCGTTCTTCCTCACCTCCTGCCCAGCAGTAGTGCTGTTCCCGCATGCCAAGCGCTGGCTGAGGCCTTGGTCGTCTGGCCCACTCCTGTCCAAGGCCCTCAGTCTGTAGAGAAGGCAACTCCTGCTGCCTCCAAGGTGACCCCAGCCTCCTGACTGTACAGGGCCTCACGAGCAAGCCTTCCCACTTTCCCCACACCCTGCCCACGCCTCAGCAGCAGGGCTCCTCCTGCTTACCTGCTTGTCGTGCTTTCCTGGGAGGTTCTCACTGACCAGGCGGCTTGTCCACACTCAGCTCAGGGCTGTTCCTTCAGCAAGCCTGAAAAACACACCCACCTCTGTCACAGTGGCTCTTCAGTGGCCTGGGCACCTCTCCCTGAGTGCCCTCCCTGCAGCTTCTTGCCAGTTTGTCCTGTAGAGTGCTCCAAGGAGTGGGTGGGCCCTGCCCTTGGCAGCCCAGTGGCTGGTGTAGGCTAGGTATGACACTTCCTTGAATGAATTGTGACTTCCAGCCAAGGAGGAGGCGTAAACTCATGCTTGGACTGATATGCCACAACTCCACAAATAGGAGTAAAATTCAGTGAGCAAGCTGGCCACACACCAGCCAGGTCCCAGGTAAGGTGAAGACCCTCCAGTACAGAAGCCACTAGAAACCTGCATGGGCAGCAGGAGGTGGCCAGACTCCACAGGGCCCAGGCAGACAGTGCTGGCAGGGGCCTTGGGTCCTCTAGGGTAGGAGGGTGGTGTTGGAGCTAGATGGAGGCTTGCTTTTTGAAGTTGGGCTTAGGTAAGGTTTCCCCAGTGAAGGCCGCTCCCCACTATACACACCCCAGAGCTTTCTAGGGAAGGTAGACAGCCACACTGTTTCATAGTTCTGTGACAGAAGCACATCACCGTGGAACACCTAGTTTGGACTGAGGCCTGGGAAGTTGTGGAGGGCACCAGCTACAGAAGCTAATATTGTCCCTTAGAAGTCACGTTGAAATCCTCACCCCAGGGTGACAGTGTTCGCAGTGAGGCCTTGGGAGGTGATTAGGCCTTGAGGGTGGAGTCATCCTGAGGGGGTTAGTGCCTTGTGAAAGGGACCCTAGAGGGCTCAGCCCTTTCCAACATGTGAGGACATGGGGAGAAGTGGGCAGTCAGGCCTTCGCCAGACACTGGATCAGCCAGTGCTAGGATCTCTGACTTCCAGCCCCAGAGTCGTGGGACGCGCATGTCTTGTTTCTTGGCCACTTGCTCTCTAGTAGGTAGATTTTCTTCATAGTAGCTGAAAGTGGCCAAGACAGCTAGGCAGATGAGGAGCACCAGCAGCAGGAGACCTCATCAGGGTGAGCCTGCAGCCACGCTGTGCGTGCTCAAGGGTAGATGAGATGGAGGTTCCCCACAGGGCCACCTTCTGCCTTCGCTCCGTCTGAAATTGATGGAGGGTCTGGCAAAAACTACCAAAGTGAGTCTGCACGTGATACTTGAAGAGTCACATTAACACACCTGAACAAAGAAGGCGGCGTCCAGCAGGAAGGTGGGGCAGAAGACCAACTTGAAACCTAGTAAATGAAAATGATAGTAGCCGGGATGACAGACTCTAGTCTGGATATAGTCAGAGGCAAGACCCAGACTGTAGCACAAGGGGACACAGAGTGATAAAATAAACATTCAAGGTCTCGAATTCAGGCAGGCCCAGAACCAGCTCTGCCCTTAGGCTTGACAGTCATGTGAGTAATGATAATAATAATTACCTTTCAATGGGGCTAGCTGTGGGCCAGTTTTCTTTCACCTGCCTCCAAAAGAATCTTTTTTCCTGTGCAGGACCCCAATGAGCAGTGGTGGTGCCCTTGCTGGTGGTGGGCTCCGGTGGTCTGATGGTGAACGGTTGGCACTGCCAGGCAGAGGGCTTCCCACAAGACAGCATTGGCACCCACCGGAGAGCTCCCTGTGCCCCAGAGAGGGGCACACTTGGTGGGGCACACGGAGCAATGGGCTGCTGGGCTGCTTCCCATCCCTGAAGCCCTCTATGAGTGCTGCCTGTGTGTGGGCCTCTGAAGAGTCTTGCTGCCTGGCCAGGTCTGCACCAGGCTTTAAGGCCCAGGGGGAGCAGGCCTCAGTTGCTGGCTGCTGCCATCTGGAGATGCCCACATCTCTGAGCTGGGAGTGGGAGGCGACAGGCTGCCCTGGTTCAGGGGCCAGATTCCTGCCTTCCTTACTGGACTTGCATCTGTTTTCTTGAGTAGTTTTCCCCCCAGTTTCTGGTATGGTTGGAGCCATATCCAGGAGCTCTAAAGAGTCCCTTCTTATCTTCTCCTGTTTTACTGGGGAGCAGGTTCTAGAGCTCCTGTTCCTGCCAGGCTGGGAGCAGACAACCCACAGTGATGGCTTTTGCAGAGAGTATTGGTTTAGAAGAGAAATTAAGTAAATTAAAATGGCTGCTGCTTGCCACACCTGTGCAGATACTTGTAGGTGCCCTTCAGGATCTCTGTGAATCAGCCGCTCCTGAAGTAGCATTCAAGACACACCTGTAAGCTTCCTCTTTTCCTTGTTGGTGGTGGCAGTGCTGCATGCCTTCGTCCCTCACTGTGGCTCCAGCAGATGTCTCTTGCCAGCCAGCAGCAGCAGACTCCCAGGGGCAGTGGGTTCCTAGGGGAGGCTGAGCTGGAGTGGGAGGGGTCCTGGGAGTGCCCTAGAGCACGGCCTGCGAACACTGACTTCCAGGACCCCCCTCAGGCTCTTCACGCTGTGAACAGCAGGTGCATTGCATGTTGGACACGTCTCAGAGACACTGGCAGGTGGCTTGACTTATTTTCAGCCATTTTGCCCCATTTGAAGACTGGCAAGAGAGTGCAAGTCCCTGTCCTTGGGCTCAGCTTGTCTGCAGCATCCATGGAGTGTCCGGTGTGGCAGTGTGAGGGCTAGCCCAGAGCGTCATGGGGCAGATGCCCTGATTCCTGCTGCCCAGCCCTCTGGATAGTCTCCCTAGACCCTTCTCTGGCAGAAATGTTGGTAACAACACTTGTGTCCATTTTTTACAGTTGATTTTGAGCAAATTTTCAGACTAAGACTGACCCTGGGCTACCATGAGGCTTTTCCCCAGGGGAATCTCCAGAGCCCTGTGATCCTCCCAGGGGACAGCCAGCATAGGCAGGAGGGGGCCAGCGTGGGAGGAGTGGCCTTGGAGGCCTTCCTCCTTTCCCCAGCAGCTCTGAGTTGTGTTTCTGCAAGTCTTTGAAAATGTCTGCCTGCTTCATCCTAGGATTCCAGTTCAGAACATGTGTTGGTCCTCTGTGGCTGCTGAGGAGTGGGTTCAGATCAGCACCACCCCCTGCTGTGCACAGGCCTGGGGGCGGGAGTCAGATGGTCTGGCTTGGGCTCTGGTCTGTGAGGGGACCCCTGATCTCTGGACAGCCACAGAGCTTACTCCTGTACATCCGGATGGGTCACCTGCATATGTGGACCGGGGATATGATGGAAGTCTCCCGGGAGGGTTCCTCCGTTTGCTCGTGTGCTCTTTCACGGTCTCCTCTCCTCCGCCATCTCCTAGGAGTTCGCAGCACTCACGAAAGAACTCAACGTCTGCAGGGAGCAGCTCCTGGAGAGGGAGGAAGAGATCGCTGAACTGAAAGCAGAGAGAAACAACACCAGGGTGAGTCAGTGGGTATCTGGCGGCTGTCTGCTCTGGCCACTGTGTTGGGACCGGTGCTGCTGTCCCTCAACCGCAAGGCCGTCCACTCTGCCTTTAAGCCCGTTCCACGCCTCTTGTGCTGAGCAGTGTGCTCAGTCGCCGCAGCACTGGAGGCTGCCTGAAACTTGCAGTGGGAATCAATGAGGCTTTAATTCAGCAGGGGTGTCTTCCCTCAGAGCAGGAGAAACTCAGACCTGTTTAGCACAACGTTGTAGGGACTCACTGGTGAAAAGTGTGCTCCCTCGTGTCTCTGGCCTATTTCAGCTGCTGCTGGAGCATCTGGAGTGCCTGGTCTCCAGGCACGAGCGCGCTCTCAGGATGACAGTGGTGAAGAGGCAGGCACAGTCCCCCGCGGGCGTGTCCAGCGAGGTGGAAGTGCTCAAGGCACTGAAGTCACTGTTTGAACACCACAAGGCTTTGGATGAAAAGGTACCGTTGGCCACAGACGGATAGTTCTAGATTTACACGTGTGCTGTTAGCAGACTTCAGCTGTTGATGAATAGCTTTTTGGATTCCAAGAGCTCGCTGGCCTAAGTGTCTTAACATTGGTTGATTCTGTATGTTGATTTGCTGTTAACAAATAAGTAAGCTGTTTATTAAGGGGCAGAATTTTACCAGGATTTCTCTTCCACTGAGCTGCATCCTCAGCCATTTTTATTTTTTATTTTTAAAATTTAAAGCCATTGGGCTGGGATGTAGCTCAGTGGCAAAGCGTCTGCCTTGCATTCGCAAAGCCCTGGGTTCGACCCCCGGTTCCAAAAAAGATAAAAAAAAGAACCCCACCAAAAAAAAAAAAAGATAAAATTTAAAGCTATTAACAATGAAATTTTCTTAATAGTAATAGCACTGAAAGATGTTAAAAGTACTCTATTGTGTTTCACTAATGTTAGGGTAACTGTACCATAAGAACAAACGAATGCATGCATTGGCACACCCAGGAGCCCCTGCCCTTGTTTCAGGTGAGAGAGCGACTGCGAGTGGCGCTGGAGAGGTGTAGTCTCCTGGAAGAAGAGTTGGGAGCCACACACAAGGAGGTGAGCTGCATCTGACCTCATCTTTTAGTTTAAAGAGGAGTGCGAGGCCCATCTAGTAGGTGCCAGATTTTATTTACCTTTCTGATTGAGGACCAGCAGCTGAGGTCCTGTGAGGACCAGGCTGTGAGACTTCTGTGCACATTACAGAATCTCTAGTCCTCATTGCTCCAGCAGGTGTGGATTCTGTTCCTGAGTCTGCCCTGGGTGCCATGTTGAGCGGTTGAGAGCTGTGCTTTTCCAAAAGGCACTTCCCTGCGGTTACTTTTCTTACAGGCATTCAGCTCTTGTATTCAACTCTCTGGTTTTAGCTAATGATTCTGAAGGAGCAGAACAATCAGAAGAAAGTGGTAACGGGGGGCGTGCCTGACGTGAGCCAAGAGCAGGAGAGCACACCGAGCACCAATGGAAAGGCAAGTCCTGCGCTTCCTCCGCTGTGATCTCGCAGCACGCGGGGCCGCTGGGAGCTGTTGCCAAAGTGCCACTGGCAGCTTGAGCGGCGGGATGCCTGCGCTGTCCCGCAGAATGCATCAGCCTTTTCTCTCTCTTTTTTTTGCCAAGCAGTAGTGGGAACTGAACTGGGACTTCTCTTTCAGTGAGCTATACCTCCAGCCATTTTTGTTTTTCATTTTATTTGAGGCAGGGTCTCACTAAACTGCCCAGACTAGCTTTGCACTTGTGATCCTCCCGCTTCCGCCTCCTGCATAGCTGGGGTTACAGGCATGCCCGGCTGGCTGGTCAGTCGATTTTGATGGTCCCTGTTCCCCAGAGCATTTTATTTCACAGCACACCACGCAAGGCTACTTAAGGGCACTTTTTTCTGTAGAGATCTTCTGATGGCTCCTCAAGCCACGAGGAGGACCTGGCCAAAGTCATCGAGCTCCAGGAAGTCATTGACAAGCAGTCGCGGGAGCATAGCCAGATGAAGGAGCGCCTGGCCACCCTCTCCAGCCATGTGGCAGAGCTGGAGGAGGATCTGGACACAGCTAGAAAGGATCTCATCAAGTCTGAAGAGCTGAACACGAAGCTGCAACGAGATGTCCGCGAGGTGAGTGGTGCTAGGTGGCAGTGCGGCCCAGGCCCTCGGAGCCTCGGGCGCTACGGAGCAGCCCTGAAGGGAAGCAGCCTGGCGCCCTGGCCTCTGGTGTGAGGCCTTGGCACGGCCTCTCTGCGGGCCCACTTCCTGCAGCCCCTGCTCAGCCAGTGTGTGCTGGCTGTGGTGCTGCAGGGTGTCTGCCCCTGGCAGGGGAGCACTGCGGCCACTCCCTCCTCTCCCCACCTGCCCTCCTTCCCAGGGGGCCGGAGGTCAGCCCACAGTCACACTTACGTCATATTGGGGTCATCATGTAAAAATACGTGCAGCTACACTGATGTCTGATAAACGTCTGTGAAACCAGGCACCCCCGAGAAACCAGTCACTATTATAAAATCAGATGAGGGCCGGGCACTCTGCAGCGCCACCTCTTGTCATTTTGTAACCTGCTCTTTGTGCCTGCATGCGACCAGTGTGGATGTAGAGCAGGGTTCAGTGTGGCAGCTTGGCACGCGCCGTTTTATGGAGGAGTTGAGAGCAGAGGGAGGCCTTGCACATGTTGTATCTGCACATATGAGACCCTGTTACACTTTGGCTACAGCAGGAGATTATGTGCCAGAAATAGTAAGATTCTTTTAAGATCTTTGTACTTCTTTGTAAATCTTTAGTCAGTACTGGGTACTGGGAATTGAACCCAGGTGCTCACTACTGCTGTCTCCTGTTCTTTTCATTTTTATTTTCAGACAGGGTCTCGCTGAGTTGCCAGACTGACCTCCGACTTCAGTCTCCCAAATAGCGGGGTTACAGTCGCGCACCATTGTGCCCGACAAGACCTGTCTTTAAACATTAAGACTCCGTTACCAGTAGTCACTTAGTAAGCACGGAGGACCTAAAAATGGTGATTGCTGGCAGAAAACAGGTATTGCATAAGCAAAAGTTTTTGGTCCTGGTCTGAGCACTGGGCAATGTGCAGGATTCACCTTGCTGCAGACTTTGGGTGCTCGTGTCCAGTTAGATTAGGCTTCAGCTCTGTTTCCATGTGACAGCATGGTTGAATCGTGCAGTTATGAGGTTTTATCCTACTTGTACTGGAGAAGACAAGACTGTCTGGCTGCCGTTTCCATCAAGAGGCCGTCTGTCCTGTGTGAGTTGCTGTGATTGCAGCAGACAGGCTGCATCTGCCCTGTGGAGTCCTTCACCTTCTTGAGTTCTTGCAGTGTTAGGGTATTTTATTACACACATTTAAAAAATATTATTTAGAAAAGGATAAGCTTGGTAACTTGAGTGGCCAGACATAATATTAAGCAGGACCAGTCTGAGCTGATTGTATACACGAATGTTTATCGTACTTGAGGTAGGTATTGTCCACATTTGAGAAAGTTGACATTCGTCAATTCAGTTGAGCATACTAATTTTATTTTTGGTTTGAATTTGGGATTCAGTCCAGTTTTTTTCTTTCCTGAGTGTGTTCATGAGTGACATCTTAACTCATCTTCTCTTTCTCACCTCTGAAAAACCTCACGTAGGCGATGGCCCAGAAGGAAGACATGGAGGAGAGAATCACGACCCTTGAGAAACGCTACCTCGCTGCGCAACGTGAAGCCACATCTGTGCATGACCTCAATGATAAGCTTGAAAATGAAATCGCAAACAAAGACTCTCTACATCGGCAGGTAGTGGCTTTCACAGGCCTTTTTCTTGCCCTAATTATTAGTGAAGATAAAGATCTTTTCCCTAAGTTTTGTGTTGAAAATACAAAGTCCAAATGTCATTTTTTATGATCTTACAATATTGTGTTGAAGAGTGAGGGTTATTGCAGGCTGTGAGTAACGGAGGCTTTCACCATTTCATGGAGCTACTTGACTCTCTTGTTCCCATCACAAGTTGACCTGGTGCGTGCGAGCCTTATCTTGTATGGAAAGGAACAGAGTGTTGGACAACTTTAAGGCTCTGGCTACCAGCTGTAACAGGGGTCACTGGCAAATTTAGAAGTGAACTGCATAGTATCAGTGCCTCCTATGGTTTGGAAACCTTATTTTCTCCTGTTTCTCCATAGTCTCAGGGAATGAGATCAGTCTTCTGGAAAATAAAGTCTTCTGGTATTTTATAAGGAGCATTGTTTGACTAAAAATAACATAACAGTCTGTCATTAAAAGGGATATTTGGAATAATATTCACTAACATTGTACGATGGTCACAATAATGACAGCTTTGGAAGGTGGGCTATCAAATAGTATGCCAGCATGGTACATTCTTTTTTTTTTTTTTCATATCTTTATTGATTTATTTTTATGTGGTGCTGAAGATCGAACCCAGGGCCCCACACATGCGAGGCAAGCGCTCCACCACTGAGCCACAATCCCAGCCCCAGCATGATACATTCTTGAGGGTTTAGAGCGTGCACGTATGTCCATACAAAGGGGACAGGGACAGATGTTAGCCATTCAGCAGCCTAAACTAAAAACTTAGATGTCCTAAAAAATTTCTTGTTGTGGGCTGGGATTGTGGCTCAGTGGTAGAGCGCTTGCCTCGCATGCGTGAGGCCCTGGGTTTGATCCTCAGCACCACATACAAAGCAATAAAATAAAGATATTGTGTCCATCTACAACTAAAAAAAATATTTAAAAAAAAAGAAAAATTTCTTGTTGTGTGTTCTAGGTTTAAGTTTTTAGAATTGAGAAGGTTTTTACAAAGAGCAAGGGTGAAGCCGGGTGCGGTGGCTCAAGCCTGTAATCCCAGCACTTAGGGAGGCTGAGACAGGAGAATCGCGAGTTCAAAGCCAGCCTCAGCAATGGTGAGGCGCTAAGCAACTCAGTGAGACCTTGTCTCTACATAAAACACACAAAAAAGGGCTGGGGATGTGGATCAGTGGTCGAGTGTCCCTGAGTTCAATCCCCAGTACCAAAAAAAAAAAAAAACAAAGAGCAAGGGTGCCTTTAGGAACTAACCTGAGCAGCTTGTCTGGCTCAGAAGAGGTGTGAGACTCACAGGGAGCCCCGGGCCAGGGGGTCTGTGGCAGGAGACATTGCCGCCAGGTGTGGGTTAGTTGCTTTTGGCAAGGTTGGTATTAAGCCCTCCCACCTTAACTTGTTACTGAGAATGCGGGAACTCTTGGAGAAAACTTGTTTTCCTTAGGGTTCGGAACCTTCATTTATTTTTGTTTTTTTTTTAAACAGTTTCTTAAGGAAATAGCTAATAGGTTGTCAAGGGGTATTTTGTGCATGGAGGTCAAGCCTAACAGGCCGGGCCAGAGAAGCCTGTCCTGAGCCAGCCACCTGAGCAGCCAGCTTTCCCTCCTGACAGCCCAGTCAAGTCTCGTGGTGTGTTTCCCTGTGACAGCAACAGGCAGGACCAGGCGGTTCCTGCACTCTCACTCTGGGCTCTCTTCCACAGACAGAGGATAAAAACCGGCAGCTGCAGGAGCGCCTGGAGCTGGCAGAGCAGAAGTTGCAGCAGACCCTCAGGAAGGCAGAGACGCTTCCGGAAGTGGAGGCGGAGCTGGCCCAGAGGGTAGCGGCACTCTCCAAGGTGTGCGGGTGGCTCTGGTCATGTGGCAAGACAGTGGTTGTCAGTCAGTGCAGCTGGGTCCACGTGTAGCTCAGATTTGCCCTCAGTGCCTGTGTCTGGATGGGATGCCTTTTAAATGTCAAACCTGTCCTTCTTTGTCGTCACTTGACTCTCCCTACAATTCTCCCAGGTACATATCACGTAGGATAGAAGCTTTCGTAAAAGAGAGTAGTTTTTCTCGGAAAAAGAAAAATGCCATTCTCTTTGAAGACAGTCATACTTTGGCTGGGGATATAGCGCAGCTGGTAGAGTGCTTGCCTTGCATGCAGAAGGCCCTGAGTTCAATCCCTGGCACCACATACACACAAAGACAGTCAAACTTCCCAAATTTTTAATCTTATTCTTTCAACGTAAAAGTATGGTTTTTGTTTTTGAGACAGGTTCTCATTTTATTGTGCAGGCTGGCGCTGAACTCCCAGACTCAAGTGATCCTCCTGCCTTGACCTCCCAAGTAACTGGAGCCACAGGCATGGGCCACCATGCCTGTCTTTAAAAATGTTTTTTTTTGCTGGATGTGCTGGCACATGCTTGTAATGCCAGCAACTCAGGAGGCTGAGAGGAGAGGAGGATCATAAGTTTGAGGCCAGCCTTAGCAACTTAGCAAGGCCCTAACTAACTTAGCAAGACCCTGTCTCGAACTAAAAAGGGCTAGAGATGTGCTTAGTGGTTAAGTGCCCCGGCTTCAATCCCCAGTACCAAAAAAAAAGTGTTTTGAGTAGCAGTCATTCATTTGTTGGCCAGCTCTTGACGAGGCATGGACAGGAACACTCCCTGCCCTTGGCTCTCAGAATCTGTGGGAGAAGCAGGCAAGTGAAGAGGCTGCTCCAGAGAGTGCAGTAGGTGCTCGAGCCAGGCCCCTACACAGGCCCTGAAGGCCTTGCCTCCAGACCCCCAGCCTCCTGGGGTATGGAGCGCTTAGCACTGGGACAGGAGGCACCAGCCAGGCCTCTTTGTCACCTGGCAGAGGTCCTGCTTGCCTTGGCTGGGAGGCAGTCACCTGCTGGGGAGGGTGGGGAGAGGGCTCCTTGGACAGAGATGCAGCCTCCTGTTGCTGAGGCTGCCCTGGGCAGGCGGGTGGGACCCAGACTTGCAGGCCTGTCCCATGAAGCAAGTACTGCCCAGCTGTGACCACCTGGCCTCCCTTGGTGACCCACTTTTAAATTCTTGGTTTCTTCTTTCCTGCTTTCTTTCCTGTCCTTGTCGGCTCTGTAGTCTGACCCTTTGTCTTCTGGGAGCTCTGCTGCTAAGGAAGCTAACGTGCTGGAACTTACTTCCAGGCTTAGGAAGGTAGACGTGTGCCCTGCTCCTTTCTTGTGCTTGCTGCTTCTGCTTCACATGCTGACTTACCAGCAGCCTGAGGATGGGAAAGTCACAGGCTGCTGCGGTCAGGCACATGGTGGGGGAGGCACCGAGCCATCACCAGCACCGTGCGCTTCAAAGACAGCACTCAGTGCCGGTTCCTCACAGTTAGCACTCGCAGCCACAGGGGCCGCAGGGATAGTGCGCACAGGTGCGTGCCTCCCCGTGAGGCCAGCCCCACCGAGCATGCCCTGCTTGCTGCTGCCGCTGCAGTGGGACACAGCATGCCACCCACAGAGGTGCGTGTGCGACACTCAGGGCATCTCTGACAGGCTGAAGAGAGGCATGGCAACATTGAAGAAAGGCTGCGGCAGATGGAGGCGCAGCTGGAGGAGAAGAATCAGGAGCTGCAGCGGGTGCGTACGAGCTGGAGCCGCCAGGGGTGTGGGAGGGCCTGGGTCTCTGCCACCTCTCCTTCCCCGGCACCTCCGGAGGCTGGCTGCTGATGTGTGCAGCCTGGTTGGCAGCAGGAGCCTGTGCCCACGGGCAGGCCCGCGGGGGTAGCCTCATGCTCCTCTTGCCCACAGGAGCTACTCCAGGCACGTGTGGGCTTCCTGGGAGTCCCTAAAGCTGTGTTGGGGGCTGGGGTGCCCTGAAGTGCAGAGCCCGGCCCCCCCCCCCCCCCCCCCCCCGTGAATCACACCTCAGGGCATGACACCCAGTCCCACGTTCAGGTCAGAAGCCTGACCTCCAGCCCCAAATCCCGAGTTACCACTTGACACATGGCCTGCGGTAAGAGTGCTAGGACGGTGTGCAGCAGAGGTGTGTCCTTGAGTCCTGAGAGTTCCTGGGAAGAGGTGGGCAAAGTCAGAGCCAGCCAGCACCAGGCCTGGCGCTCAGTCTGGATTCCACCTGCGTAGTGAGGGAGGAAGCATGGACATCTGAGTGTCCAGCCTTCATGCCTCACCTCAGCCAACTTTTTGACATTAATTTAAGACTGTTAGGTTTTATTTTCACCAAAATTCTGTGTTCTGGGCCATGCCCTCTAGAAAATGGGAAGAGCTTCTGGGAAGTGACTTTGATGCCTGCCAAAAGAGTACATCCTAGGCAGCCCCCTCCCCACCACCCACCTGCACACTTTGACCCCGTGAGCAGAAAGAGACATTATTCATTAGAAGACCTATGTCATTACTGTCAAAACCAGTTCATCAGTTGTGAAGGGTAAGACTTGAGATAGGACTATTTCTGGCAATTAAAAATAAACATTAAGGGCTGGGGCTGCAGCTCAGTGGTAGAACACTTACCTAGCATGTGTGAGGCACTGGGTTCAAGTCTTAGCACCACATAAAAATAAACAAATAAAATAAAGGCATTCTGTCCATCTACAACTACAAAAAATTAAAAAACAAAAACAAAAAACATTAAGCTGTTTTGTTTTAAAAATATTCAGATGTTGCTGGGTGCAGTGGTGCACACCTGTAATCCCAATGACTTGGGAGGCTGAGGATCTCAGGTTCAGGCCAACCTCAGCAACTTATCGAGACCCAGTGCCAGAATAAAAAGGGTTGAGGAGGCATCTCGTTGGTAAAGCACCCTGGGTTCCATCCCTACCCCACCCCCTAAAAAATCAGATGCTGACAGGAAACAAGGACACAGCTCAGCAAGGAGTCTCAGATACCCTGTATCCTGTATGATGTGTCCTCCTGTGGATCAGGACAGTTGCTCTGTGTGAGGCACATCCTGGGGGCTGTGTATTTAAGATCTGTCCCTGAGTCTGCACATCAGTGAGCTGGTCTGACCTGCAAGTGAGGGTCTGCGGGTTGGCAGCGGAAGGAGCAGCTGGAGCCCAACAGCAAGCACACAGCTTGCTGGTCGGTCCTCGGTGCTTTCAGAGTAATGGTCCTGTGTCAACTTAAAGTCTCAAGTCCTTGTTGGTCCTGTTCTAGGCAAGGCAGAGAGAAAAAATGAACGAAGAACATAACAAGCGTCTCTCAGACACTGTTGACAAGCTGCTCTCGGAATCTAACGAGAGGCTGCAGCTCCATCTGAAGGAGAGGATGGCTGCGCTGGAGGATAAGGTAGGTGCTGGGCAGACGGCTGCAGGGCCTGCCTTCCAGAGCAGCCGTTACTGTCCTCGCAGGGATGGCGTGTGGCAGTGGCCTGCTGTGGAGGGAGGTCCTAGGTGGCCGCCTGCACACACCCTTACTCACAGGAGGGCCACTCTGCTCTGCAGAACAGGAATGGGCAGCGGTAAGCATGTTAGGCTGTTGGTAATGGTGAATGGCTAAGTGAAACGATTTCATGCTGGTTAGCGATCAGCGCAGAGGCAGCCATGGACAGCCCGTGGGTGAGCGGGTGCGGCTCTTTCCCAGGCCGCCTGTGTGTGGGCAGAGGCAGTGCTGGGTTTGGCTGACAAGCCCTGCACTGCCGTCTTCACTCAGCCCGGCCTGCCCTCTCCTCTGCTCTCCTGTGGAAGTTGATCTGGTCTTGTTCATAAGCATACACTTGAGTGTGGCGTAGGAGGAGAAGTGGAACTGACTCAAACCCGACGCTCCCCATTCCAAGCCCTGCCTGCTGGCTCCTTCACCTGGTTTGAAGGAGGGCACAGAGCAGCTGCTCCCCATGTCTCCAACAGAGCTCTCCTCTGGTGCGGTTGGGCTTGGGTCAGCTGCATCGATGCAAGTGCGCCTGGGAAGTGTCCCTGGACTGGCACTTGGCGGGGTTGTGCCAGTTGAGAGGGCTGGTGGGGATTACTCCTCATTAGGGGACATGTTTCTTTTCCACAAAATTGGTAACAAATGCATAATTAGATGCCACACAGAATGGCTCACCTTAAGGTAGAGGAATGTTTTTATTTTTGATTTTAATTTTACATTTAAAACTTCAAGTTTCAATTGACCAATGAATCACAAAGCCTAGAAGTTGGGTATAGTTCACCTGATTAGAGTGGACTTGCCCATGAACCTGGCTAAGAGCCTGTCCACATTTAGCAGTGTGGATCAGTAAAGGAGGGCGTTTCCATGGCAAGAGGGACTTTCAGGTCTCCATCGCCTTGGAGTCAGCGTCCGACGCTAGGCCAGGGCACTGGTCCTCGGCACACGTATCAGTTCCTTCCTTTACTGTGCCTTTATGGCTTTTAGATAAGTGCAGCTGTAGTGTGTCACATGGGACATTTTAAAGTCTTCACACTGGATTCTCTCTTTCAGAATTCTCTACTACGAGAAGTTGAAAGTGCAAAAAAGCAATTAGAGGAAACGCAACATGATAAGGTACTTGAACTCTCGGATTCCCTGAGAAGCCTGCCGGGAGCTGAACTGGGCTCCTGTGATTCTGTTACCAGACATGTGCCATGGAAGTTGAGAGAGCTTGCTTACAGCTTCCCTAGGCTACCAATACGGAATGTATGCCTCTGTATTTGAGATATGAGTGTATGAGGCTGATAATTAGCAGGAACCTTTCATCAAGAACAGCTGTTGCTGGGTATGGGGCGCAGGCCTGTGATCCACACAGCTCAGGAAGCTGAGGCAGGCGGGTTGTGAGTTTGAGGCCAGCTTCTGCAACTTAGTGAGACTCTGTCTCAAAAGATAAAATAAAAATGGTTGGGAATGTAGCTCAGTGGTATAGTGCCTGTGGCTTAACCTCTAGAACCAAAAAGAAAATAACACTAGTGCTGTTAGGGTTGGGGGACAGCTCAGTGGCAGCGCACTTGCCTAGTGTGCCCCAGGCCCTGGGTTCCATCCGCAGCACTGGGAAAAACCAATGAACCACACTTCTGTCCAACAGAAACACGACATAAACCACTTGTGTAATTTTCCACTTTTTAGTATCCACGTTTGGAAAAGTACAAATAAAAAGGTGAAAGTAATCTCATGTAGCCCAATGGGTAAAAATGCCATGATCGTGTCTATTAGGAGGAGACGTTAGGGAGCTGCTTCAGCACCTTCTCTCCTCATGTTCAGTCTCTGAAGTCTGCACCCCATGGCACAGCGCGTCCTTGGGCTGTTTCAAGGGCTCCATAGCCACTGTGTGTGGCCAGCGGCCACTGTGTGTGGCAGTGCAGAACTGGAAGTGAAGTGTCCGTCGAAGCGACCTTGCTGCCCCACTTCCCGGGGAGCTCGCCCTCCTCAGCACTCCCCTCGTGGTTTGGTGTTACCCCTATGCGCCTTTTCAGTTACCAGTGTCACTTTCTGTTCATTGGGGTCTGCCTTGCCCGCCCTGTCAGTGTTCACGTTTGCTGTGGGGCTCACGGAGACGACTTCCCCACATGAGAACGTCTGGCAGTTGTAACTACCGCCTTAGCCCGTTAGGGGTGTGTCTGATTTCTCAGCACATGTATTGCAGTTGGTTTGAAAACCTGAAAGGCATGCCCGCAACGTGAGTCACTGACTATTTTGCAGGACCAGCTCGTCCTGAACATGGAGGCCCTGAGGGCTGAACTGGACCAGACGAGGCTGAGAGGTGCTTCCCTTCCTCATGGGTACGGTACCGGCAAACCTCAACGTGTGCTGGCCTGCCTGGCCTGGGGCACAGCTGGATGTAGTGCGGGTCTCACTGCAAGAAGCCCGTGGCTCAGTGGCAACAAGAGGGGAAAGGGAAGTGAGCCTCCCAGGGTGGAGCTTGTGCCAGGGACACACCCCTAGCAGGACCACCTGGATGCGCAGGCAGGCAGAGGGGTGGAAGGTGGGGATGGTGTGGGGATGGGAGGCTGGAGCCTAGGGTGGGAGGGGAAGCACTGCTTCCCCTAGGTGGGAGCAGAAGCCATTCACCCGAGAGGAGTGACCGAGGGAGGAGCTGTATGGCCAGGTCTCGGGATCTCCAGCCTTTGTGGGTTCGGTGCAGTATTCAGAATTCTTTTATTCATTTACTTATTTATTTGGTATGGGGATTGAACTCGGGGTCCCTCTCCCACTGTACTACATCCTGGCCACTTTTATGTTTTTTAGACATGGTCTTGCTGAGTTGCTTAGGGCCTCACTAAGTTGCTGAGGCTGGCTTT
The DNA here is from genome assembly GCA_028644305.1 of Xerus rutilus. NCBI lineage: Eukaryota > Metazoa > Chordata > Mammalia > Rodentia > Sciuridae > Xerus > Xerus rutilus. Next base: position 3,470,271 of record CM053399.1, on the reverse strand, counting down.
GAATTTGTGATCCTCCTACCTCAGCCTCCCAAGCCACCCACTGTGATTCTAGGTGTGCACCACTGCACTGTCTGGAGCTCTTACTCTTTTGGGACACTGCAGGTGCATTTAAAATAGTCATATTAAAAGCAGGTGAGATAGGACTTTGCTTTGGCTGGTAGAGTGGGTCACCTCGCTTGGGAATGACCCCAGGAAAGCACTCAACCCTCAGACCTGCTCATCGTTTTCCATCTCATATGGAAGCAGTCTTTCTGATTAAGATAGTACTTATTTGTTGTTTCTTTGAGGAAAATGGTCATTAAGTGAAAGTTAAACTTTAGCTAAAGTTTCTGAAGGGTCAGCTGATGCCATCCAGCTACAAGGAACAGGCTCGCTTTGGGTGTAGGAGGAAGCGTGGAGCCTGTGTGGACAGGCTTGCATTTGCAGGTGTGGGGTATCATGAGGGGCTGGTCCACCACAGCCCAGCCCGAATGAACCTACTTCTAGAAAACAGGAAATCAGCCAAGACAGAGTCAGAGCCACAAGTGCACCACCTGGAAACCAGAGGCTGGGCGTCCGGAGGGGATGCCTGCTCACGGAGGGACATGCTGCGGCCATGGCAGAAGTGGCTGGGAGGGGCCGCTGTTGGTGCGGAGCCAGTCCGCGGTGCGCACTGCCCACGCCACACTCAGAGGGAGGCCACACTGTGTGTAGCTCTCTTGAACGAGAGTTCTCATGACAAAGGGAAGCAGAAAAGTGGAGGGCAGTAGAGTGGGGCAGTGCTCCAGGTGGACAGGCCTGCCCGTGTTTGCCAGCCAGAGCGTGACAAGGGACAGAAGATGTGAGGGGCCAGGCGGGGTGGATGCCTGACACTCTGCAGAGGCCGAGCCGGGATGATCCGGCAGTGCCAGGAGGCTGGTCTGCAGAGTCCACGTCCGTCAGCTTAGAGGAGAGGGGGCAGGTCACAGTGAGGGTGGACACTGTGCTTGCTGCGTGTGGCTCGACAGTGAAGCAAGCCCTCTGTAGCAGCAGATTGTCTCCACAGGGTGTGGAAGGGCCACTGGGACCTCTCCGGGGACCTGGGAAGTGACTGGCTGTGGGCTGTGGTGCAGGGGAAGGTGAGCCAGGAGAAGGGCATCAAGATTAGGAGGCACGGTCGCTCCCCAGGACCTGTGCGCCACCTGGAACCACAGGCAGGTTGCTGGCTGCAGGCCTGCTGAGTAAGAGCCGGGAGGGAGGGAGGCAGGTAAACAGCAGCTGTCGGGGAGAGTGCGGCTTAGATCCTCACTCTGCTTTCTGTAGAGACGTTTCCTTAAAATAGGGAGAGGCTGTGAACCTGGAGATGAGCTGGCATGTCTGCAGATCTGCTGGGGGTCTTGAGGTTCCCCTGCATGACTTCCTGTAAGCAGATCTTTGCTGCTGAAGGACTTCTGAAATGAAGGCACTGCCCTCTTTCCCAGGAGCCAGGAGCTCTGAGGATACGGGCTCGGGGCTGCTGCCGTGACGGCAGTGGTGGGCTCAGGCCTGGTTGCGTCCCTGCTGCTCCTTCCTTCTCCCAGGCCTTGGCCAGTGGGAGCAGCAGGTCTCTTAGCTGCCCCACCCGCTCGCCCAGCCTGCCCCTTCCTGAGGACTCTGCAGCCCAGGATGTTACTTTCTTCACCCTACCTGCACACAGGTCTGTGCTTCAGGTCTGGAAACAGATAAACGCCAGGCTAGTCCACACAGACGTGCAGCCAGGGCCTCCCAGGAACACTTGTGACTGACAGCTGTCACACCATGGCTCTTGCATGAGTCGGGAGCCACAGAGCATTACAAGGCTAGACTGGTGTCCAGGTGCACCTCTTGTCGGTGGGGAAGTAGGGTGGAGATGCGGCCCTGTGGCCCTGCACTAGAGGAAGGCTCTCTGCAGACAGAGGCCGGAGGCCTTTCTGTCTTGCCTCCATGCCAGTGGCCGCCTGTGTGGGTTTTCCTGTGGTGACTTTCCCCGCCAGGGCCTGGAAGACTGGGGCTGACGTGCTGGCCAGGAGCAGGGAGCTGTAGCTCTGAGGGCACACCAAGGAGGCTTCCTCCTCGGAGCCTGCCTGCCTGAGACAGTGGGTTCTGACGTGGGCAGGTCTGCTTGTCCAGAGGTCACGAGCTGGACCCCTGTCCTCTAATCACCACCTTTGTTTCATGTTTCAGCCGCCCCCACTTGGGCAGTGTCCCAGACTTCAGGTTCCCTGTGACAGACGGGCACACAGATGCCTACAGCACCAGTGCGGTGTTACGGCGCCCCCAGAAAGGCCGGCTGGCAGCGCTGCGGGACGAACCTTCCAAGGCAAGGCCTGGCGTGGCGCGCCCCTGCTGGCTGGGCACCTGCTTGTCCTGACCCGGAACGCCCCATAGGTTTCTCGCTCGCTTTCCTCCCCGCTTTCCTCTTTCTGGCTAAGAGTCTGCTTTTAGGGCCTGTTTGCCTTTTTTTTTTTTTAAACACAAAGTGTCCTGCTTGTGGGCACAGTGCTGGTAAGTGCCATTTGAGGTGGTGGTTGAGAGTTCAAGGGGGCACTTGGGTGATGGGCTCACAAGAGAAAAGGGTCACCTTGGCTCACGGTATTAGGGCTTTCAGACCATGGTCGGTTGGCCCTGTGGCTTTGGGTGGGGAGCACATCATGGCAGGAGCGTGTTGGAGCAAAGCCATTCACCCCAAGGAAGTGAAGAGGAAGGGCCAGTTCCCCTGCGTCTCAGTGGAGGGCAGCCCTCGGTGCCTGAAGTCCTCCCACCCGCCCACCTCCTGAAGGCTCTTCCACTTTGCAGTGCACCCAGCTGCGGGCCTCTGGGGATGTTCTAGCCCAAACCCCGCACCTTCATACTGGGGTTTGTTGCACAGCGGGCGTCTGGTGAGCTGCTAGTAGTTGAGCACCTGCATTTTTGGACTGGCTGGTGTGGGTAGCACCCCTTGACCCAGGACTGCTGTGCATGAAGCAGGCACGGTGCCTGCGCCCCAGCACAGCCCAGTGGGGACACGTAGGAAAGAGAGCGAGGTGCGGTGGTGCTGGCTGTGCAGTGCTGTGTGGCAGGTCATTGCAGAGCTCACAGCTCAGACAGGGAGTGTTCCTTGCTCAGTTGTGGAGTCAGCACGGCCTGGCAGGAAGACCCCAGCTCAGGGACACGCATGGTTGCAGGTCATTGTCTGGACAGGCTCCAGGGAGGAGCCTCTGCGTGCCCCTGGGCACCCCACAGTGCCACCACCGCAGTGGCTCCCCACAGCCTGTGCTCCTTCCTGCCATGGGAGTCTCACAGCACTGCACCCACTTGGTTATCTTCATTGCAGTGAGCCGCTGAGTCCTGCCCTCACTTGACGGGTGGCGAGGAGCGTCCTCCACCTCCTACAGGGTGGAGAAGGTGACGTGTTCTTAGACTATGCCAGCTGCCGGGTGGCACAGGCCAAAGCAGGGAAGGGAGCTGGGCTCTCCTGAGTCATGGAGTAAGAAGAGGAATTCTAAATAGCGTAGCCAGGGAACTGTCACCAAGGGTGTGGCCCGTGAGCAGAGGCCTAGAGGAGGAAGGAGAAAGGCCATCCTGACGTGGTTAGCGCCAGCAAGGTTTACTGAAGGGTTGGGTATAGTGAGGGAGACAGCATGCCCCGAGGGTCTAGGCTGCTGCAGCTGGAAGGGTGGGATCTGTTTCTGAGGTGAGAAGAGCTGCAGGTTTTGGGAAGGCTCGGTGGCATTCAAGTGGATAGACCTGTCCCGCATCCCAGAGGCGGTAGGGGGCAGGGCATGAAGCCCAAGAGAGCAGCCTAGAACTGGAGATTGAACACTCAGGGATTGCAGGCAAATAGATGGTAGTTACAGGCCTGAGATACGACGAGGTCACACTCGGAAGCCTGCTGATGGCCTCGCTGTCCAGGATGGACCACAGAGCACTCCAGAATGACAGGTTGAGCAGCAGCTGCAGGAGGCAGGAGGGGCTCAGCAGGTGGTAGGCTATGCCCCTCCACCTGGCAGGCTCCAGGGTGGGGCAGGGGCGGGAACAGCGCAGAGGTGGCTTGCTGGGCAAGCTTCACTTCGAAGGGGCAAAGTGGGATGGTAGGCCCCAGGAGACTGGGGCCACCAGGACTTGGGGGTAAAGGACACGTGGCTTCTTTTTGGTGTTTTCAGGTGGGAGTGGGAAAGAACTTCCTGGTGCTGATGGGGTGACCCAGAGGGAGGGACAGGTGTGTGACCGGATGGGGACAGTGTATCAGAGGGAGGTGGCAAGGGAGGGGCCTGGGCTTTGTGGGGGGGGGCTGGAGTGTGTGTAGGGGTGACATCATCACACAGAGGGGCATGACACACCATTGTACACATGCTCATCCTGTGTTCTGGCAGCAAGAGCCTTTTCTAGGTTTTCTTGCTTGCCCTCCAGCTTGCCATAGCCTGGGTGTTGGGGAGCCGCACCTGCTAGGACTTGCTTTTGTCCCCCTGGGGTCCTCCCCTCCTGTGCTTTCCTAGCGCTCCTTAGCGCCCCCTTCAAAAAGAGGAGGACCCCTGGGAACTCGGATCCATACTGTCATTGATGCCACTCGTGAACCGTGTTGGCCACTGAGTGAACCCAGCTGCTGAGCATTTAGGTCGTTTTCTTTTCTTCCCTTAAGCATGGCCATCTGGGGCATGGATACACTGTACTCTTAACTTTCAGGGTTTGTCTCGGCTTCTGCCAGCTCCCACTTGTGGTTCGTCATGGAAATGTCCCACTTGCATCTATGGACCTTAGTAGCACCAGGCAGTCTAGGGCACAGTGTATCCTCCCGCTCCCCATTTCCCTACCACAGGCATGATCTATGGTTCCAAACACTTATGGTCCTCCATAGATTTTTAAATTTCTGGTGGGTTTCTTTCAAGTTCCTTAATGAGTGTGGTTGCCCTCTTCTGCTGAGCTTCAGTTTTCTTGCTTGCAGGTACAGACTCTGAACGAACAGGATTGGGAGCGTGCCCAGCAAGCTAGCGTCTTGGCAAATGTGGCACAAGCATTCGAGAGTGACCTTGATGTGTCTGATGGGGAAGATGACAGGGACACTCTGCTCAGCTCGGTGGACCTTTTATCACCCAGCGGGCAGGCTGATGCGCAGACATTGGCCATGATGCTTCAGGAGCAACTGGACGCCATCAATAAGGAGATCAGGTGTGTGAGGGAGCTCATCCACTTAGAAAAGCTGTGGACAGATAGGACTGGCATCTTGTTGGTGTTCTGCTTTAAGTTGTGTGCTGCCTTGCTGTGGAAGGTGAAAGTGTTAAATCCCTTCCCCAGATACCCATGGTGCGCCTGGAGGGAGTGAGGGCGAAGTGCCCAGTGCCCACCTAGTGGGGGTCCTGAACCAGTCTGCTCCCCTGCTGTCCAGGAGTGTGCCTGAGGGATAGATCCACAGTTGCGCAGGGGCGGAGTGTGCCCTGGGGAGGTAGTGACCGGAGCCTTCAGTGGACAAGACCAGCAGGTGCCTTCTGTTGCCTCATGCCAGGTGACGGGAGACTGAGCAGGAGTTAAGACAGAGGGTGAGGCTTATGTGGGAAGCAAGGGAGAGCTGCTCACCGGCCCGTGCAGCCTGAGTGTCTCTTGACTCTGATACCCAGCACTGAGGGCGTGCAGGTGCCCTTCCATTGCTAGCAGGCGGTGGGGGGCTGGAGGCTGTGCTCCCACTCCTCGCCTCACCCTGTGTTGAGCTGATGCAGCACAGGAGAAGGGGGTTCGGTGGCATCCAGGCACGCATGGCATCTCCATGAGCACATGAGGTCAGTGGGCGCAGTAGGACGTTTGCAAAACAGTGGTCAGCTGTGGAGTCCAAGAGCTGCCCGAGGCTGCAGCCTGCGCGGGCTCAGCAGCGTGCTCAGGGTGCCGCAGCAGGCCTGGATCCAGTGCAGAGCAGCTCGCAGCGGGCCCTGTGGGCGGGGGGGGGGGGGTCCTCTGCCACCCAGAGTCTGGGCTGCCTGTGGTCCTGACACAAACCCAGCCTCTAGGTGTCATGTTTAGAACCGGTCAGCTCAGAAAGAGGAGCTCCATCCTGGTAGGGACCGTGGAAGGAGTGTAGGCCTTTAGCTTTCATTCTTTATAACGTGCTGCTGGATGAGAATGATTATTCTTTACGCAACAGGTTGGTGTAAAGACCTATCCACCGACTTGTAGATTTCTTTCTGTTAATAGTATCCAAAAACATACTTTTCTTGGAATACCAAAGAGAACTTTAATTTGGAAGGATGATTGCAAGGTTTGTGAGTTGTTAGACTAAGGACTGTTAGCATAGTCAGGTACTATGCACAGTGCTGGAGGAGAAAAGAGCACTGATCTTTTTTTCTTTTAATCTTTATTTTTTAGTTGTAGGTGACAGAGTATCTTTATTTTATTTTTATGTGGTGCTGAGGATTGAACCCAGTGCCTCACGCATGCTAGACGAGCACGCCACCACTGCGCCATAACCCCAGCCCCAAGAGCACTATCTTAAGTTCCAAATTAGTGTAGCGTGACACAGGTCCAGGAACCCAGACAAGGCTATGGGGAACTCCATCAGGCAGCGCTGGTGTGCAGATTTATACTAGAAAAAAACCCAGCTTATTTTCATTTAGTCTATTGGATTAAACGTTGGGGACGCCTAATTGCCTCGTGCACCAGCTCTTTGTATCAGACTTCCTGACTTCCAGTGAGGATACGTATGGACAAATGGACAGCTTCCCTCTGAGAACAGGGAGGTAAGAGCTGTGGAATTTAAGTATCTCAATTAGGGCCGCCACAGAAAATGTTGCCAGCCAGCCTCCTGTGGAACCGTGGAGTGACTGAGTCAAATGACACCAATGGCACTGGAGCCAAGCTAACGAGACTCTGCACAGCGCTCACCGTGCGGTGCCTCGGGGCGGCATGTTAACAACGCTGAAAAGCAGAGGGTTCTGCGGAACGACCCCTCACTGGCAGGGACTCACAGTCAGCGTGCCTGCGAGCAGAGTTTTCGTCTGGACTTCACTTTGCTTGTGAAGGGAGGTGACTGCTCTTGCTTTTGTTTCAGGTTGATACAGGAAGAAAAGGAAAACACAGAACAGCGAGCAGAGGAGATCGAGAGCAGGGTCGGCAGCGGAAGCTTGGACAACCTTGGTCATTTTAGGTCAATGAGCTCCATTCCCCCCTATCCTGCTTCCCCGCTCGCTGGCTCCTCCCCACCAGGGAGTGGGCGTTCCACCCCAAGAAGGGTCCCTCACAGCCCAGCTCGGGAGGTGGACAGGCTGGGCGTCATGACGCTGGTAAGTGGGGCCTCCAGGCTGCCCGCCCTAGCACACGCGTGGTTGTTGCTGGCTGTGCGTTTGCCTCTCGTACCCCAGAGGAGATCAGATGAGCTTGTCATCCTAAGTGGTTCAGGATTTTTAAAACTAACTAGTGTTCAGTCGTTCAGCTTCGCCTAGTAATTTTAATATTGGGTGGCCAGGTTAGCAGGCCACCATGCGTTGATATGACACTGGGCATGGGCTTTGTATAAGGCACGGTGGTCAAAAGGGAACTTGTCCAGCTCTCTAGGGCGGACAGTTGACAGGTCAGGCAAGGGCCCAGGGTGGAGCCACCATGTACAGCAGTAGGCCTGTCGGTCCACCTGGGATGCTGAAGGAGGTTCTGGTATGGCCAGCCCTCGGCTGACCGCCTTCTGCTTCCTGAGACGTGGTGGGCACCTTCTCTCGGCAACTGGGTCCCTTCTGTCGTGGAGGCGCAGGGGCCTCGTGCCCTTGGCAGCAGTGCACAGATCTGAGGAGTGTTTAGTTGCTCTCTTGGTCGCCTGGGTTGCCTGAGGCTTCGCCTGCAAGGACACATCCTTGTGGCACTTGACGGTTACCCTGTTGCCGTCCATTTCCGTTTCATTTGTCCCATGAGCCAGCTAGTCGTCAGCCAGCAGCAGGTTAAGTGGCAGCCAGGCTGGTGATGGTTTGGCCCAGCTGTTATGGCTGGCAGTGCTGGCAGTCAGGTGGTATCTTATACTCCCTGACAGTCTCATCCGTGGCTCCTCCTCAGCTTTTCCAGGCGGTGTGTGGCTTGCCTCCTGGTTCTGTAGTCCAGGGTGCTGGCTGGCAGTCTCTGTGCCTCCCCATTTGTTTGGATGTCTTGCGTCATCTCGCGCTTGTCTCAGCTGCCAGTCTGTAGTGGGTCCCTGCGGCTCTCTTCCCAGCCCACCCCTGTGCCCTCCACCAGGCAGCTACAAATGCGTCTGTGCTGGATGAGGGTGACTAGCGGGTGGTTGGGCTTTCGCTTGTTAAAAATGTGTCTTTTTAAATAGTAAATCACAACTGTGGATGCAGGCACAGTACACGTGGTTTTTACTCAAACTATTTAGGAGTTGCTTGATTCATCAGTGAAGTGTTTGCTGTATAACGAAACAATCTTAAGTGTAGAGTGAGTAGAAATTTTACAGGTGCACTTTCTGGCTGTGGTGGTCGTGCTCAAGGTGGGAAATCTCACCAGCTCACTGAGCGTACCCCACTGCCTGCAATAGACTTTCGTTGTTGGTTTTTAATATTTTTTTAGTTGTAGATGAACCTTTATTTCATGTATTTACATGCGGTGCTGAGGATTGAACCCAGAGCTTCACATATGCTAGGCAAGCGTGCCCCCACTGAGCCCTAGCCCCAGCCCCTTCAGTAGGCTTTTTAAAATTAAAATATCATGCATGAGTCATGAAGTATGAAGAATCTATGTGATATCATGCTAGCTTTTGCTCTTACATATTTGCACAGAATACTTTGCTTTAAACAATAGATTTTTAAAATTTTGATTTTTAGTTGTAGATGAACACAGTACCTTTATTCATTTATATGTGGTGCTGAGGATCAAACCCTGTGCCTCACACATGCTAGGCAAGCGCTCTGCCACTGAGCCACAACCCCAGCCCCTAAACAATAGATTCATTTTTGGGAGAAGTTGTAAATCAAATTCTAGGTAAGGATTTTATATTAGCGTCCAGTAGATGATTAAATAAAAGTAGGTTTGTTCAGTTTTGTAATAGGTTTTGTAGTAACTTCCTTGTCAATTAGAATGAAACTTTTAATTATAATGTTTCTTCCTAAAAAAACTAAGGCGTGGAGAGATGTGGCTTAGAATAGGTGATTATCAGGGCCCTTCATTATACAGAATGCCAAGTTTTAATAAACTGCATGTGTTCAAATGGAATTTTATCTGAGTAATAATTTATAGTGTTTCTTTGGTGAATCTCGACTGGTTTATGTTTCAGTTCATGGTGGAAAATGTTCTATCTCAGCTATTTTTCTCTAGATTCTCTCATGGATGTCTGTGCTATCATTCTATTTTACTGTCTGCCTGTGCTGATCCTAGAGTCTTTGAACTGTGCAGTAAATCTGGCTTTTCTCCATTTCTTTGCACGCATCCGTCAGCCTAGCGACTTACGGAAGCACCGTAGAAAGGTAAATAACTTGGTAACCTCACGCTCCTTATCTCCATAGTGCATTGAAGAATATCACATTTTACACTAGTGTGATGCTCTGCCATTGTGTGATAATGAATAATTAATGTTTTAATGGAAGTGTGTAAAGCGACCCAGCTCTTCATGTGGGACTGTTTGTTGGACACGTCTGTGGGACCCTGGGAAAGGGTTTGCTGCTTTCCTGCTGCTTTTGGTCTGATCGTTGCTTGCTTTGTTTTAATAGATGCAGCAGTTGAGATTTAAAAACACGGCACAGCAGGAGCAGAGCCATAGTTCTTAGATTTGGGGAGAACAGTTCACTGACAGTGGTGCTGGGCAGGTGCTCAGGTTGCCCTCCCCACTGTTACTGACCCTCGTGCACAGCCCTGATAGGCAGTTACTATGATGGCCCAGGTTCAGCTGTGCAATCCCAGGCCTAGAGAAGTCACACCAGTGTGCAGGGGCGAGCTCAGGTTGGTGTGACTCCAGACTGCCAGGCCTGCCTTCTGTGCGGGTGCGGGGGACTCCCTGGCAGTGTCCTCAGGGTAGCCGTGCTGGGACCAGAACTGGGCAGTGGATTATTCTCTGTGTTGACCCAGAGCCTCCCTGCCGACTTGCCCTGCATTGGTCAGGGATTCTGTGCCCACCAAACCTGCCTGGTGATGTGCTGCCTGACAGCACTGCCCAGGAGTGGCACCCTCTAGCAGAAGTGTACAGCTGGTCAGCAGTGGCTTGTGAGCCTCCTGCTGGACTGGGCAGCAGGGTCGGCCACTGGTTAGCTTGTGGCCTGGGTGTGTCGCTGCCCTGTCAGCCTGTGGTTCACCTTGGTCTATGGGAAGGTGGCAGAGTGGTGCCTAAGGGTGACTGCTGCCCGTGGTGAGGTGAGGGGCCCCCACCCGCTGCCAGGCCGGAGCACACCCCCAGTTCAGGTGAACTGCATTTGGGTTTGGGTTTTGGCAGCGAGACTTGCTCAGTGAGGAAGCAGCACAGGCCAGGGCACTCCATTGTGCAGCCTGGAGCTGGAGGAGCCTGGGCTGGGCTGGCCCTCAGGGTTGGCCCAGGAGTGTGTACAGAGAGCTGGGAAAGTCCAGGTGCCGCCCACATGAGAGGCGACTCCTGCTTTCCTGGCGCTTGTAGAAGAGGCTGAGACGAGCTGGTGGGTCCTGGCACCGTGCCCTGCTGAGGAGTGCAGAGGGCAGAGTGCGGCCTGGCTGCGAGCCGGGAGTGCGCCATGGGCTGCTGCTGTTGGCAGCTCTGCAGTCGGGTGGCCTTGCTTTGGAACCATGACAGGCCATGATGTCCTTTTCTGGTAGCAGGGAAGGGGTGCTAGAGCTTGAACCCAGGGCCTTGGGCAGGCTGTGCTGAGCCCATGCTCTGCCACTGAGCCATACCTGGGCCCGTGGTGGCTTTTGTTGTCTTATGGTTACAGTTAGAAATTAGGAAAAGATGCAGAGTTCACCAAGTTTCTGGTTAAGATCATGTCTTACAAGAGCCCAGATCTGTGTTGTACTGATCCACTTGGTTTGTTGAGCCACCGTGGGGCTGTGCTGGGGCTGGTGCACTCTACCCATCCCGTTGCAAAAGAAGCTCTCTATTCAAGTCCTGTTGTTTAAACAGACCCAGCCTTACATGTCACATGGAGTCTAGTCCTGCCTCTGGGCCAGCAAGTGCAATCTGTGAGGCAGAACTGCTTGGACCTCGAAAGGCTTCATCTGTCGCCCGTGGTCTCCACTCGCTGGTCTCCCTCAGTGCAAACACACATGCAGCGGTCCCCAGCAGGGAACCCTGGTGTTGGAGAGACCCTCTCTCATGACATACCCAGGATTATTTCATCTAAGCCACAAGAAGCAAGGGTTTAAACAGTGTATCGGTGCTTCTGGTTACACCGTCCAGTCCAGACGCTGAGAAACCCAGACGTTTCTCCCCTCCCTCCAGTTTCTTTGAACGTCAAAAGGAGAGGAGCACCGTCCTGTGCTCTTCATCACTGAGGGTGATGTTCTATCTTAAGTGGATGAGGATGGGGTTTGCAGACATTGTCCAGGTCTTGGCTGCCCCTCAGGTGATTGTCCTGGATGTGCCTCAGGCCTTGGAGGACAGAGCCTGGGGCTGGGGGAGGAGGTCCGGGCCTTCCTGTGCCTGCCTGACCCCCAGGCTCGATCTACTGGAGGCAGGCCCTGAGTCCAGCGGCTCTGTGTTCTTGCTGCCACGTGGTCCTGTGTCTCATGGACTGAGCAAAAGCCTTCTGTGCTGGGTAGGAAGTCAGCCAGTGGATTTTCAAGTAGGCCGTAGGTCTAAGATCACGATTTAAGGCTGAGGCCTCTGCAGTTTTTTCTTTTTGTGAACAGTCTCCCTTTTCTGATCTTGCTCTTACCTCACCTTTAGTTGCCAGCTTCCAGGGAAGGGGGACGAGATGACAAGGCGACCATCAAATGTGAAACCTCCCCGCCCTCTTCCCCGCGATCACTGCGGCTGGACAGGCTGCACCGAGGGGCCTTGCATGCAGCCAGCCAGGAGGACATCAGGGACATACGAAAGTAAGCAGTGAGCTGGGCGCAGTGTCGCACGCCTGTAATCCCAGCACTTAGGGAGGCTGAGACAGGAGAATCGCGAGTTCAAAGCCAGCCTCAGCAATGGTGAGGCACTAAGCAACTCAGTGAGACCCTGTCTCTACATAGAACACAAAATAGGGCTGGAGATGTGGCTCAGTGGTCGAGTGCCCCCGAGTCCAATTCTTAGTACCAAAAAGAAACAAAACAAAAAACAAAACCAGAACTCTTTTTCTGTCCTGATGGAGCATGCCACAGAGAGGACAGGTTCTGGATGGCGCTCCCTGCACAGGCAGTGCCTCTGGGTGCCCTATACCCAGTTAGAGTGCCACATCATCCTTACTCTTTACTAAGTACTTTCCATCAGGAGACCAGTAAGCTATTTGGTTACTTGGGGACTAGCATTTTTCACACTTGTTGTCTGTTGAGCGTCTGTGCTGCGCCAGGCACTGTGTGTTGGTGGCACATGTGTGCGTCCTTACAGCGGCCCCACAGGTAGCTGGCTTTGCTCCTGCTTCCCAGCTGAGGAGAGCCGTACCCAGGGAGCCTGTGGAGCTGCTGGGAAGGTGGGAACTCGTAAGGATGTGCTTTTCCTGCTACTGCCTCGCTTGCTGGCCTGGAAGTGTCCTCAGTGGCTGGTGGGAGGCCCCGTGGAGGAGGCTGAGTGCCACATCACAGTGCCTCTTGGCTTCGCAGAAATGGGTCTCCTGGGAACACCTGGAGCCTGGGCGGCTGTGCATGACAGCAGCATGTGAGCGCACTGGAAAGGCTTCCTTGGCGTGTGAGGGCCAAGTACTGCAGAGGCAGCCTGTGTGAGTGGAGTGCCGTGTGCCGTGGGTCCCGCGGTAAAGATCCTTGTCTCTCCTTGAAGCTCCACAGGCTCCCAGGATGGCCCCGTGAGCAATCCCAGCAGTAGCAACAGCAGCCAGGACTCGCTTCACAAAGCTCCAAAGAAGAAGGGCATCAAGTCGTCTATTGGCCGCTTGTTTGGCAAGAAAGAAAAGGGCCGGCCTGGACAGACTGGCAAAGAACCCTCAGGACAAGGTTGGTTGTGTGAGCAGCCTTCCTCCCAGCCAGGAAGGAGGGCAGCGAGCTCTCCCTGCGCCTGTTGCGGGCCCCGCAGGCCCCACGCCTGTTGCAGCAGAAGGTTCTCCGGGGTGTAGTGGTGGCTCTAGGCCCACTGCCCACAGAGACCAGCTCACCACCGGAGCAGCTGTGTGTGCTGAGGGGCAGGAGCGCAGCCTGCTGTGGGGACATGCGCTCCGCCACGGGGACGCCTCTCAGCTAGGCTTGTCTGCTTCCTTGTAGCTGGTGTTCCCGAGACAGAAAATTCATCTCAAGACGCACTGGGACTTAGCAAATTGGGAGGACAGGCTGAAAAAAACCGCAAACTCCAGAAAAAGTAAGCTTTCATCATTCTCCATCTCACTGTCCCTTTGCAGGGTTGGCAGTGTTTGCACTTCAGCTGTATCAAGACCTCTGCCTGTCTGTGTGTGCATGTCTTCCAGAAGGTCAGCCTAAGGCCTGGCTAAGCCACGCTATCTGAAGGACCAAGAGTATTTATAAAATTTTAAAAGAACGCACCTGTGGATACTCAGTCCACTTGGGAAGGTGGACTAGAGGGGGCCAGGGTGAGGGTTGTGCTCTGCCCTGCGCACTTGGAGTCTGAATCCTGGCTCTGCTCGGGTCAGCTGGCTCTGGAAGTTTCTCAGCCACATTGTGCTTCAGTTTTCTCATCTGCAAGGCGGGTCTAACAGGAACTCATATCTTTTTTTTTTTTTTTGGTACAGGGGATTGAACTCAGGGCACTTGACCACTGAGCCACATCCCCAGCCCCATTTTGTGTTTTATGTAGAGACAGGGTCTCACTGAGTTGCTTAGTGCCTCACCATTGCTGAGGCTGGCTTTGAACTCGCGATTCTCCTGTCTCAGCCTCCCTAAGTGCTGGGATTACAGGCTTGAGCCACCGCGCCCGGCAGGAACTCATATCTTGAGTGGCTCCTGTCAGTATGGGGGGATGACATGCACACACCCAGGGCTCTAAACTGCTGCCGAGTCCTGCAGGGGCTGTGGTGTGATGTGGCCCCCGGTGACGGTTGCCATGTGTGAGTGAGCTTTCTAGAGTGCCCACTTGCTGTGTTTCTTTTTTTCTTCCTTGTAGATTTTGTTCTTTTATGCTCTAGATTTTGTGATTTAATTATTTAGTTTTAATTCTAGACTTAAGTCTTGAAGGGCTGGATAGCCCAGTGGTAGAGCATTTGCTTTAGCATGCGTAAGGTCCTGGGTCCAATCTCCAACACTGCAAAAAAATCAATAAACTAATTTTTTTTTTTTTTTGTATTGAAGATTGAACCCAGGGTGCTTTACCACTGAGCTAAGTCCTCAGCCATTTCTTTCTTTGTTTTGAGGCAGTTCTCACTAAGTTGCTGAGGCTGACCTGGAACTTGAGGTCCTCCTGCCAGGATTATAGGCATGTGACACTACTCCTGGCCATCTTTTCACTTTCTAGGTGCTTTTGCTTTCCTTCCTTCTTCCCTCCCTCCCGGGGATTGAACCTGGGCGTATTTTACCATTGAGCCACATCCCAGCCCTTTTTATTTTTTATTTAGAGGCAGGGTCTTGATAAGTTGGTTAGCGCCTTGCTGCATTGCTGAGGCTGGCCTTGAACTCACAGTCCTCCTGCCTCAGCCTCCTAAGTTGCTGGCATTACAGGCATGTGCCTGTGTGCCCATCCAATAAACTAAGTCTTGATTCAGAGAGTAAGAAATAGTTGGAATTGTTTTGGACAGAGGCACAACAGGTATCCTGGTGCCCAGAGCAGGGGCACAGAGCAGGAGTGCGTATGCAGCTCCGGGTCTCCTCTGACTGGAGTAGCATTTGAGTACAGCACGCTTGCAGAGGCAGAAGGCCCGGTCTTGATCTTAAGTTTCATGCAGCCAAATGGTGACTACCCAGGTCACTTGGAAACATTTCCACGCAGTGCAGAGGTACCAATGTGCAAATCAGATTGTGCGACCAGAGCCCGCTCAGTCAGAAGTAGAGCCGGTGGCTGTGCTGGCTGGCTGAGACAGTGTCCCCACGCGCTGACGAGGGCACACAGGAGTAGCCCTCAACGACGAGGCCGGAGCCCGCCCTGCACACCAGCAGCTTGAGCCCCAGGCAGCCCAGCCGAGCTGTGAGTGCTGTCCCCAGGGCAGGCCTACGTGGAAGGAGAGCGGACATGGAGGAGGCCGTCCCAGCCTTGGGACATGGTGGAAGTTGACCGGTTCTTTGGGAAACATCGTGTGGCCACTCCTCAGTGTCCTGAGAACCCACACTGGCCTGTTGCTCAGGGCCAAGGCCCCAGGATGGCAGTGCGGCCCCTGGCCCCTTAGTGAGAGGCCAGGTTAGCCCCCAGAGTTGCCCTTTGTGGAGCCTGCCTGTTCTCTTCCTGGAACTCAGAACTGTTAGGACTGTCCCGTCATCGGCGTCATTGCAGGTGATCCAGCGTTCCGCTAGCAGCGCTGTAGGGATGCTCAGTCTTTTGGTCACTGGTAAATGGAAACATAGGAACCACCTGACCGCACGATCTGATTTGCACATTGGTACCTCTGCACTGCGTGGAAATGTTTCCACGTGACCTGGGTAGTCACCATTTGGCTGTGTGAAGCTTAAGATCAAAACTAGGCCTTCTGCCTCTGCAAGCGTGCTAGGAACATTTGTCTCTGAGAGTCTGCGCGTGTGTTCCATTCCCCACCCTCGTCTTCACAGGAGGATGGTCATAGGTGTCCCCAGACATTTCACTGCTGTCTGCGTTTGCTCTGTGATTCTTGGGAGGTATGTTTGAGCACCTAGATGCAGGAGGCAGCCTTGATCTGCACCAGTGTGTGCTTACAATTAGAAATACCAGGGTGCTGCAAGAAATCCACCCTGTGCTCAGAAGTGGGTGGGCAGGGTAAACCTGTACTCCTGCCAGAGTGCAGCTCAGGAACCCAGCTAGCAAGTGCACCTGGGTGGGCAGTCCACCTGCTCAATCTCTAACCTAGCTCAGCGCTGCCCTTCATCCTGATTGGAGGAGTTCGGGGTTACAGTCTGTATGATTGACTAATTTTAAAATTGCAGCAGGCAGAGGGAAGGGCTGTAACTAAAGTGGCTACAGTTGGATCAAATTAAGGCTGAGCTGGGCGCGGTGGCGCACGCCTGTAATCCCAGCACTTTGGGAGGCTGAGACAGGAGGATCGCGAGTTCAAAGCCAGCCTCAGCAATGATGAGGCGCTAAGCAACTCAGTGAGACCCTGTCTCTACATAAACACAAAATAGGGCTGGGATGTGGCTCAGTGGTCGAGTACCCCTGAGTTCAATCCCTGGTAACCCCCCCATAAATAAATAAATAAAAATAAAAATAAAAACCTTCCCTTCATAACTTGCCAGTTTTACTTACTTTTGGGAGGACTGACACAAATGTACATCTCTAGTTACATTAAAAGAACCATTGTCTTTTCCTTTGAAATGCCCACATGTGGATGATGTGCTTTGGTTATACTCTTCTGCCAAGTGATCAAGACCAAGGTGTTCAGTATTGACCTTGCCCTTATCCACTCTTAGGGTCAGCTGAGATTCCTCAGATCACTCTTGGGAACGTGTGGGAAGCCTCTTGGCTCCTTTAGCTTTTCCTCCATCAATTGTACCATCTGCCAGGATGGGTCAGGGTCTTGCTGACCACATGTGGCTTCCCCTGGAAGCATCAGGAACATTGCCCTCTGCAGTGACCCTCTTTGCAGAATGTGCACTGGCTGGTTTCGCATTCTCTAGGATCCTCTTGACCTGCAGGTCAGGTGACTCACCACAATTGTAACACCTTCCCTTTAGAGAGTTGCCATGTTTCCCTGGGTCCTCGCTGACCTTAGAGAGCAAGGACCAAAATATCGGATGTTTTTTTCTTGGTCCTTTCATTTCCTTTCTCTTGGTTTCCAAGTTTTGGTTTTAAACATCCAGCAGATGAGTTTCGCCAATGACTTTAATGTCTTTAATTTTGTGGTTACCCCTTCCACTTAACTGGGGTTAGGATTAGTAAGGGAAGTCAGCCTTATATTCTAATCTGTCCTGTATGTGATGGCTTATTATCTTGAATTAACTCAGGTTGATCTGTTAGGAGTACTCTTCAAAACACTAACATCCAAAAATTACAAAGTTTTATAAGGAAAATACAAAATGAAATTAACAAGAACAAAAACATATTCAGTTTGTGTAATAGGGTCTGAAACTGAGCTCAAGGGGAGGTTGCTGCAGAGAAAGAGAAAAAGAAGGGGGCAACTCACTCACACAGGGGTAGATTGACGGGCAAGGTCCTTCTTGGAGTCGTCAGATCACACTGAGAAGTTACCTCAGCCTGTGATCTAAGGAGCTGTTCAAGTGAGGCCCTCCCTCCACCATCCAGCCTAAAGCCATCAAAGGAGATTGAAGTTTCCATGTGCGATCAATTGGGTTTCAGCCATCTCTAGAGACTCGGTGTTTACACTGGAGGTGGCCCCGGCCAGAGACTTGGGATGCTTCTAAGAGAGACCTCAGTTTCTCGATCAAATGGATTGCCGTGAAAGGAGAGTGAAGCAAGATCAGACCACATTCTCCCTATCACAGGCAGAGGGACCGGCAGGCCTCACATGGCCCCCCCAGCCTTGAGCCTGGCAGCCATGCTGTCCTCTAACTGGCTGGCGGGGTCCTGGCAGTTCTGATAGAGACAGAATGTGCAAAGCGGAGTGCAGGGTCCTGGGAAAGAAAGCAAGGGATCGAGCACTAGTCCGTTTCCCTCATCCCGCCCTGGATCCCCTGCGGCCTCCAGGATGAAGCTGGAGTTTTGAGATGAGACTAGATTCCCTGCTTCGCCAATTTCCTCCTGGGTTCTTGTCTCACAAATTTGAAGAATAAAATCCATGGACAATAACGGAAGGGAAGAGTAAGAGAAGCAGGGTTTATTGAAGCAAGAAGAGAGAGGATTCAGCTGCGCAGGAGGGGCCCCGATTCGGGGGAAAATAACCATTTTGGTGTGCAAGCTTAGGGTCTGGTACGGATTTGCGGTGTGAGCATGGCTTGAAATCTGTGTTAAACAGGCCTTGAAAAAGTACCAAGGCTGTGGTGGTGTCCTTGAGCCTGAGTTTTAGTCCTTCCTGCAACTCCCATCTGGGTTCATCCCCACCTCCCACCCCACCCCCTACCCCAAAATTGCTGGTTGGAGTGTTCCCCCAGGTGGGCCTCATGGTCACTTACACTGAAGAAGGCCCTGGTGGTGCACATTGGTACTGGCACTGGTCATCCTACTGGTGTGGTCTCTGCACTTGAGCCAGACCTTGGTTGGGGCCCATCACTTCTGATTACTGACCACTGACTGTCTTTGTTCACCAGCATCCTGATTGGCTGGCCACTTAGAAAACTGTGTGGGTTAGTAAGTTTCAAAGACATCTTTGTTCAACCGGGCGTGGTGGCACAAGCCTGTCATTCCAGCACTTTGGGAGGCTGAGACAGGAGGATCGCAAGTTCAAAGCCAGCCTCAGCAACGGCGAGGTGCTAAGCAACTCAGTGAGACCCTGTCTCTACATAAAACACAAAATAGGGCTGGGGATGTGGCTCAGTGGTCGAGTGCCCCTAAGTTTAATCTCCAGTACCAAAAAAAGGACATCTTTGTTCTTACCAATTTAAATTGACCCTTTCTGTTAGAGCTGTATTTCAGTCAAGTGAACTGAAAGGCATTTGGATCCATTCATTAAATTTATGAGTACTGTTTTACCTGTAAGCCAGTTGACACTGTGTGTGTGATACGTGGACATGCATACTGTAAAGCCAGGAGACCAAAAGGTGGTAAGTAAAACCGCTGGGAAAGGCTTTATTGGGAAATACGCTTCTGGACGAATTCCCCCTCCAACAGAGCGGCCGGGAGAATCGCGCACATGTTTCGCGGTACAGAAAATTTAAAGAGCCCAGTCAGGAAGGGAAGAACTTGAGGTAGGAAGAGGAAGTATCTGGAGTCCTGTGTTCCCCTGGAGTTGGTCAGAGGATCCTGCTGAGGTCAGAGTCCTTCCAGGATGAGTCAGGAAAAGTCTGCTGATTGGTAGGAGGCACCATTATTGCTTATGTGTCCGTGTCTGATTGGCTGCTCCTTTGCGCATGCGGGCTGCTTGATGCTTCGTTCCCTGCAGCTGCCCTGGCCGCTCCGAACTGATCTAACACATACAGTGCACAGGTGTGCACACAGGCACAGAACAGGCAGGAAACAAGGATCTGGTAGCTTTTTAGCAGGTACTAGATTTTCACAGGTAGGAAATAACAGCTGTGGATGTTTAGTAAAGTCACTATTAGATATAGCCCTGTAGAAATTAAATAGAGCCCACCACAGATCTTTACCTTATGACTCAAGCATAGGGCAGGTGTGTACGGCTGGGAATACCGAAACCAGAGGTTCAGGTGGCCACTTGCCCTCCATGGTGGTAGGCACTCCTGCCGTCACCACTGTATGTGTGGAATCTCTCCATTATTCTTCCTGTCCCTACACCTAGAATTTTTATTCCCCATTTTTTGTAGGTTCCTGAAATTAAATTTCCCTGTATACTCAGCCCCCTCCATTGGAGGGTCTCTGTACACCTGCCCCTGTGTGCTCAGTCCCACGTATGGGGTACTCAGTTCTCCTGAATGTCGCCTCGTGTTTCTGAATAGTCCCAGCCACTGAGGGAGTACTGCTCTCTGCAGCTAGAGAGCAGGGGTTCCCACCAGGGTCAGTGGGACCTGGTTGCAGTGGTGCGTGCTTGGGCCTCCACATTGGATCAGGGTTCCTAACTGGTGGCTCCAGAGCTCACAGTCTCCTCCCAAGCCACCGAAACAAGGCTGCCAGGCACGTCCCCTCTAAGGAGGGTGCCAGACCCTGGGTGATGCATGGAGCTCCATGTTGGGTGCCCAGGGAACTGACCCTGTGCTCAGCAGTGGGTGGGCAAGGCAGAGCTCGAGTCTTGCCAGGAGGGCTGCTGCTGGAACCTGCCTAGCAGGCACAGCTGGGCGGTGGTGCACCTGCTCACGCCCCCACAGCGCTGCCCTCCGCCTTTCCTGAAGGAGCTCAGGGTCACAGGCTGCGCGATGGGCTGATTTTAAGATTGAGGCAGGCAAAGGAAAGGGCTGTAATTAAAGTGGCTGCAGCTGGACCCAGTTAAGGCTGAAGGCGGGGTTCTGATGGCGGGCCGCTGCCCTTTGTTCCTCGCATTGCGTTCCACCAGTCGCACAGTATGTGGGTGGCTGGCAGGCCACTTTCTCCAGAGCTGTGCTCTTCAGATCTGTGCCACTGGCCCTGAACACCAGGCTCTGTGGTGGTGTGGCTATGGCAGGGTGTCTGAGAGGGACTTTCTTTGTGTCCTGTGGATAGGGATGGGGCATCTGTGCAAGTTCTGAAACATACCAACAAGTTAACAGAAATCCAGAGTGCCAGGGCTGTTCATCTGGCTGAGCGGCCATTTTATTTCTGCTGGTTGACCTGAGATGAAGTGGATTTTAGGGGATCTGCTCTTTATGAAGGTGGAAGGTGTTTATTATCCAGAAGTATCGTGTGAATACAGGATGTGCTTTAACACTTTTGGTGCTATTGATTTAAAGGAGCTTCTCGGAAGCCCCTCTGGTTGGGAGGCTCCACCCTAGGGCCTGCTTCTCACTGCTGAGCTGGCACACTGCTGCTGCTTTCTCTGGTGGGGCATTCCAGGGACACTGTGTGCTTGCTGCAGAGCTCAGGCACCGTGTGCACAGCTTGCAGAACTCCCTGTGTGGCATCACCAAGACTCTGGTCTGAGGTGCGCCTCCCGCTTCTCGGTGGCACTGTTGTGTGCTCACTGGTGGGAAGTCCGTTGCTCCAGGTTGCATGGTGTGGCATGGGCATTGGTGGTGGTCACCAGGCTCAGGCTGGTTCAAGCTGAGCTCCCCAGAGGGTCTCTCCTGTCTGCTAAGGATTGCCTCCATCTCTTCCTGGGTGCCGTGGTGCCTGTGGGAGTGCCTGCCACACCAAGAGCTGCCTCTGAGCGCGTCTGGCTTTTGTGCAGGACACCCGTTGGGAAGCGTGTGTCCCAGAGTGGCGTGCTCAGCATGTAGCTTGCAGCCCACACAGGCTTCTTCACACAAGACAGCTCTGCCCTTCCGCTCATGCCCAAATTACAAAACGTGTGTCATTATCCAAAGCTGGTACGGTCTTTCTTTTATACATAGTCTGCTCCCCTTAGAATTGAGCGTATTTCTAAGGTATCTGTCTCTTCCGACTCTAGTTGTGTTTTCATTTTAATATTTTTTGGCACCATGGGAGATTGAGCCCCAGCTTTGTGCATGAGAGGCAAGTGCCCTACACTGAGCTGCCACGTAGCTATGTAACTCTCATTTTAAAGACAGGAAGCTGGTCCTGTCAGACTGCATTAGAACAGTTATTTTAAAAATCAGCCTTGGGCCCAGGGTGTGATCCTATCAGGGAGGCTGGATCCCAAAACAAGGACCCCTGGATCCCTGGATGTGCGCCTTGGAGCCTGGCAGCTCGGCATTCCTCACCCTGTGGAGAGGGCCCTGGCATGTGTCCTGCCTCGAGAGTGGAGAGCAGGAGATGCAGGATTTCACTTTCTGGAAGGAAGCAGTGGCAGCAAAAACCAAGTAAATGAAAGCTCCAGCACCTCAGTCTGGGGCCATAGAATGGGGGCCAGTGGTGGTATCTCTCATTACGTCCCAGGGACAGTGGCATATTACTGAGATGTTTTAGAACAGAGTTAGATGCTCTTGGCATGACATGCAGAGAGAGCTGGGCACTCTAGAAAGAGTCCTGTTACTGGGCCTGGGGATATCGCTCAGTTGGTGGAGTGCTTGCCTAGCATCTACAAGGCCCTGGGTTCAATCCCAGCACCACCACCACCACCACCACAAAAGTACTGTTACTGTGTTCCAAGTTTTACATCTAATGGCCAGAAGAGTTCATGTTTTCTGGCAAATTGAGCAGTAAAAGAATAGTTAAATGTTGACGAGGGTTAAATATCAATCATAATGCCAGGCATGGTGGCACACACCTATACTCCAGTGACTCAGGAGGCTGAGGCAGGATGATCACAAGTTCAAGGCCGCTGCAGCAACTTAGACCCTGTCTCAAGATAAAAATAGAAAAGGGATAGGGGTATAACTCAGTGGTAGAGCATCCCTGGGTTCAATCCCCAGTATTTAAAAAAAAAAACAAGTAAATATTGATCATAATTATTTTTGTAATTGTGGGAGAAAAAACCAGTAGTTTTGTTGTTAGCAAGTGATGGCGTAGGTAGATGGGTACTGTTACCCAGGTGGGCAGTCAAGTGATTAGGCACTTTCTGTGTATTCTACGTAGCTGTTTAGTCTGTTTGGAAAACTGGCTGCCATTGTTGGGGTACTCTCGGTAGTGAGTGACCCAGCTGCCCAGCTCCATGCCCACTGCAGAGCAGGGAAGTGGCTGTGGTGCCACCAGACCCCACAGGGTGGAGTGGGCTGGCCATGGCAGTGCCCTTCAACATGAGCCTTCTCCACATAGTTGGGAGCAGTTCCCTGAGAAAGCTGGAGCTCTAATGTGCCCACCTGGGGTGCTAGCACAGGTGAGGTGCCAGGTTTGGTCTCAGGAATCAGGCCCAGTGGGAGACAAAGCCCATATGGCCAGAAGGTTGGGCCAGCACCCAGGCTTGGTTCCAGCTGTTGCCTAACGTCTGGGACTTTGGCGGGCAGTGTCCTACTGCCTTCCGGGTTCCCAGAGTTGCCCCTGCTGCTTGGGCCCAGTCCCTAAAGCCTAGAGGGGCTGTAGTCATCACCTAGAGCAGTGCACGCCCAGCTGTATGTCCTGGGACTGGGGACTACTCTGTCGCCTGCTGACTCACCCAGGGTGCATATCCATGTTCCATATTTAAAACCAAGTCACTGGCAGTGCTGGAGGCTTGTGAGCTAGGTAGTCCATGTCAGTGGGGACAGTCTGGGAGCTGTGCTCCATGGCGCACACTTTGCCTAGGGATGGCTCGCCCAGGAGTGATCTGCAATGTGTGGGGTGGCTTCTCCATGCCATTAGGTTGTAGCCTCTGTCTTTGAGGAGTTTGCCTGCTAGAAACAGGAAACAGGGCCCAGTGGCCAGGTTGGTGGCTGCCGCCCTGCAGGACTCCCCCCTTCACTGCTCCAGGCTGGAGTAGGGCCTCCACAACTTCCTGTCCAGAGCAGCACAGGTCTGTGGGCCTCAGTTTCCTATTTGTGAACAGCTTTGCTTGTTTCAGTTCAGAAACCTTGGTGTTTGTTATTGCACCTGAAATATCAAAACACTGCCTTCTCTGGCATAATTACTTTTAGCTAATTATAACGTTTATTGTCCCCCGGAAGCCTAATGGTGACCTCAGGAACTCTTACTTGAAATTTCCTCTGCATCATTTCACTCAGGAAGATGAGCTGTAATTGTACATAGCCTCTCTAGTTGAAAAGGCCATGGCTGTTGAAGTTTATTGACAGGACAGCATTTGTCTTTAGCAACAAAACAATCTATGAAATGTTCTGCACAGATCATTGCAGAAACAGCTGACTAAAAGTGACCTGGGAATTTAAAAACGACTTGAGCCTGGTGCACACCTGTAGTCCTAGCAATTCTGGAGGCTGAGGCAGAAGGATTGCATGTTCAAGGCCAGCCTCGGCAACTCAGCGAGACCCTGTCTTGAAATGAAACATTAAAGGGGTGGGGAGGATGTGGCTCAGGGTAAAGCACCCATGGGTTCAATCCCTGCTACTAAAACAATGTAACCGTGAGTCAGGGAGGGTGCTGGTGTAGCTCAGTGGTAGAGCTCATGCAGGGCTTGGGCTCCATCCCCAGCGCCAAAATAAAGGGGGGAAACTGACTTGGGGTGTCCCTGCAGACTAGCCCAACGTAGCTAGCTTCCCTGCTCTAGGCTGTCTGTTTTTAAGTCTCCAGTGTAGGTGAACACTTGAAGTCACACGGGAGTCTGTATAGGCGCATCGCTTTAAGATGGCAGCGTGGGGCTGGCGTTGTGGCCCAGAGGCAGAGCGCTTGCCTCGCACGTGTGAGGCACTGGGTTTGATCCTCAGCACCACATAAAAATAATAATAATAAATAAAGATATTGTGTCCTTCTACAACTATAAAAATTTAAAAAAAAAAAAAAAGGCAGCGTGGTGAGTCACATGGCACAGCCCCACTGCCCAGGGCTCTTGCTCATGTCACCCTGCCCTGAGTGCAGGAGAGGAAGCCCGTGGGCCAGCCCAGGACCCAGTGATGTAGTCTAGCGAGGGCTGCGGAGCCAAATGGCAGCGAAAAGCCGCCATCCCTCGCTCGCTTGCTGTAGATGGTAACGTTCTTAGGGTCACAGTCGGTGTTCTGCATTTCTAAGACTCTTGGCAGACAGTTCCCCGCACTGTCCTGAGAGGGAAGCAGCGGATGTGAGGCCTGCAGAGCTCTGTAAGCTGTTGCTGATGCTGCACCCTGAGCAGAGGTGACTCCGTGGAATCAAGGGGTCGCCTGCTCCTCCTCGTCCAATGTCCTCAGTGGAACGTGCAGAACTGGCTGGGTGGAGGCCTGGGGATGAGAATGTCATGGCTGCGCTCAGAGCCAGCGCAGTCGGCCGTGCGTCCCTGCATGCACTGACATGCCAGCTCACCTCAGCTGCCCTGTTCATCTGTTCGCAGGCACGAGCTGCTGGAGGAGGCCCGGCGGCGAGGCTTACCGTTCGCGCAGTGGGATGGGCCCACGGTGGTCGTCTGGCTGGAGGTGCGCTGGGGTGGAGCCCAGGGCCTGTGCCTGCAGGGGCAGCCGAGATGCTCGTTCCCGCACTGACGCTCTGCCTCGCCCATTCTGTCTCCAGCTCTGGGTTGGGATGCCCGCCTGGTACGTGGCCGCCTGCCGAGCAAATGTGAAAAGTGGGGCCATCATGTCAGCCCTATCCGATACCGAGATCCAACGGGAGATCGGCATCAGCAACCCCCTGCACAGGTTGAAGCTGCGGCTGGCCATCCAGGAGATCATGTCGCTAACCAGCCCGTCTGCCCCGCCCACGTCGAGAACGGTGCGTTCAGGGGGGATTGGGGGTCCTCGTGTTCTCCAGGGAGAAGGAACCTTGCCCTTCAGAGGCAGCTTCTCACTTAGCTTGCTTCCGTTAATAAGCATGCTACCCAGGTTGGCTCGGATTGAAAACCAGCGTGTGCAAATACAGGTTGTAACTGGGGGACTTGAGTGGTCCAAAGGAACTTGGCCAAATGCTTTTGTGAAAGCTCAGTTAAAAAGGCCTCATTTAAAATAAATAAATACCAATCTATCAAAATTGAGTCAGTCTAAGGGGTTCTTGAGGAGGGAGAAAATGAGCATTTTGAGTACATGCTTTATATTAAAACTTTGAATGTTAGTTCTTATTTCATAATTGAAAGTCGATGATCAGCGTCTGCACTGGACAGAAGGACACTTGCTAAGCATATGGTGTGGTGCGGGTGTTAAGTTTTCATAACAGCATGCACAAGGGACAGTGCACAGGAAGCCCGGGCCGTGGCCCTTGAGCGCCTGCCCCTGCAGGTGAGCTGCGGCTGGGCTGATCTTGTGCTGCGTGGAGCTGGGCCGGTGCCCTGACTTGGCGCTGTGTGTGTGAGGCCTGGAGTGGTGCGGGGCTGCCGCCCTCTGGCTCCTCCCAGCTCCCCAGGCCTCCACTGACCGCAGCACACAGGTGGGTCTGGGTGGGCTGCTCCTCTGCAGACTGCGCCCCAGAATTCTTCCCTCCCTGCTTTCTCCTGCAGCAGCTAAGGGGCAGCGAGGGCATCCCCAGCCTGTCACTGGGGCTCTTGTCCTACAGGTGCTTTCCCTTGGGGCCATGGGCCAGTGCTCAGGGCCCAGTGCAGGCCGTGGCCTGCGGGTGTCACTCCTGATTGACAGAGTTGAGAGGTGGCTCAGTGGCTGCGTCCCAGAGCCCAGGAGCCAGGCTCCTGATGAGCAGGTCCCAGCCTCACTCGAGGCCCACAGTTCCTATACAGAAAATGTTACGGTATTTTTACTTGTCTGTGCTCCTTTTTTAATCAAAGACTTTTGGAAATGAGCTAAGTAAGCTTTGTTCTTGCTCATGGCTGAGAGTGCTTGTCCTGGTGGAATGCTCTAGACCCAATGTGGCCTGTCCCAGCCGCTTCCCGGTAGCGTGCCTTCCCGAGGTGAAGGAGCCCCAGGCTTTCTGTGGTTTCTGTGAGACATTGTGGTGAAGGGAGCTTCTTGCAGAGTCAGCTTGTGCTCAGGGACAGGGACTAGAGCACACAGGAGTCAGGCTGCACTGCCAGTGCCAGCCCACAAGTTGCCCTGAGGGACTCAGAAGGCCTGCAAGGTGGCCGTGGTCTCCAGCTAGCTAGGTGCCCTGTGCCTTGTGCTGCCCACACTGGCCCCTTGGCTCCCTCTGGCTTCTGCCATGGGGCTGAGAGCAGCTGCGAGCACTTGGGAGAGGAGCCCCGGGAGGGCTACGGCTGAGCCTCCCCTCTGTTCTCCCTTGTTAACTGTCTAGGTGGCACTGTGGTTTTTTGGGTGGAGTTTGGTGTAGGCTACTTTTGGGGTGCTGGGGTCAAATCCAGGGCCTTGCACACCCAGCACGCGGTCTACATGGGAAGACTGTTGTGGACACCTTGAGTCAGTTGTTCCTGGAGCTTCAGACTTGCTGGAAGTGGGGTTGTGTGTCCCTCTGCCTGTGTGTGGGTACTTCGGGGGAGGCGCTGGTGTCCAGGCTCAGGAAGTCCTGTGCTGCTTGACGTTGCTGACCACGCGGGACAGAGCGTGGTCGTTCCTCGGTGGGCGGAGCGTGTATGCGAGTCCTGCCAACCCTGCGGGCTGCTGAGCTGGGCAGGTGTGCGGGGCCCCTGCTCGACCCCTCTGCCCGAGGCTCATGTGTGTGCCTCCTCTTTGTCACGCTTCCCTGCCCTGGACACGGCTGGTGCACTGGGTCGCCTCAGACCACAGGAAATGTCTGGTTGACACACGAGGAGATGGAAACCCTCGCTGCCACGCCACACACGGTCAGTCACGCTCTGCAGCTTGCGCCCGTGGTGCGCTTGCCACTGAGACCAGCTGGTCCTTTGCCTTTTTGTTGAAAACAAGAAACTATCAAAAATTTTATTTTGTGGTCAGTTGTTTCAAATAAGTATTCCTCTTGGGCTGTTAGTTAAACGTGTGAAGTAGGATTTGGGGCTGTGTTTTGGATGTTTTTCTGGAACTTAGAGCTGGTAGCCTTCACTCTGCTTGGAGTGAGCGCAGCTTCTCTCTGCACTTGGGGAGACTGCAGCGTAGCGCCCGTTACCGTCCGTCTGACCCCAGCTTGCTCCCTTGACGGCTGTGCGTGCATGAAGAGCCTGCGCCCTGCATGGCGGGCTTGGTGTGTGCGTGCTGCATGACGCTGTGGTGTCGCCGACGCTCGCTCCCTCGCGCTGGCCCGCCTGCGTGACGCGGCTCACCAGTACTAACGGTCCTGTTCTTTTCCTTCCTAACCACGTGACGTCAGGAAGACGAGGAGGGGAGCTGGGCTCAGGTTGGAGCTTTTCCATGATACCTTCTTCATTCTGTTGGAGCACGGAACTCGTGCAGCTTGCTTTTCCGGGGGTTTTTATCACCTTAATCGACTTGTAGTATTTTTAATGATCTGAAAACATTAATCGAGTGAAGCCTAGAACTGAAGAGTGCGTCTCATGGGCAATTTTGAACGTCTGTCCTGTGGAGCGTGGAAGCTGAACCTGGGATCTTCTAGACGCAGCCCCTGCAGCAGCTCCTGAGACCGTGCATACGCAGCCCTGTGTGGGGAGCGTTAGTCACAGGTCCACTGGCGAGGAGCCTTGAGACCCAGTTTAAAACCCCAGTACTGGCATGGTGCCTCTTCCTGTTTCTCTGTTGGCATTTCACTAAGAACATCCTAACACCGTGTTGGTTTGTAGATCTTACTGATGGAATTCTCAGAAATAAAGCCTCTAGGTCTGGGGCTGTAGCTCAGTGGAAGAGTACTTTTCTAGCGTTTGCAAGGTCCTGGGTTTCATCCGCAGCACCAGGAAAAGAAAAGAAATGGAAATGAGCGCAAGCTGTTTTCCTCCTCTGGTACTTGCGACTGTATAACCAGTTACACTGGGCGCGCGGCCATGCCTGTCATCCCAGTGACTCGGGAGGCTGAGGCAGGAGGATGGCAAGTTCCAGGCCAGCCTGGGCAACTAGCGAGACCCTGTCTCAAAATAAAAAATAAAAAGGGCTGGGATGTAGCTCAGTAGTCGAGCCCCCTGAGTTCCCTGCAGTGGGCATGCGTATGTGTGTGCAGATGGTGGAGAAGGAGGGCATGAGGAGACAAGCAGCCGCGAGTCCTCCGTCACTCCCTTGTACACCAAGGACGAGTGGCTGTGGACGCTGGCTTTTACCACCCTGGGCTTAGGCGCCTGTGGCTCCAACCAGGTGAATAACCTCGTTAATTATTAATTAGGTCTTTCGTGGGACCAGTGATGACTGTCAGTGGGTTAAACAGGACTTACTTCGTAATTGCCTAAATTTATGTGAAGACACTGAGCACTGTTGGCAGTGGAGTGTGGGTTGGCCAGCATCAGAGATGTGCAGTGGACACTGAGTGAGCTCGGCCTGTGTCCTCGGCAGTGGAAGCAAGAGCAGGATGGTGCAGATGCAGGGTGCCCCGTGTGTGGCTGGCCTGTGCTGGTGTCGCTTCCCGCCAGGGCAGGGCAGGCACCCAGCCCGCTCTCCCTGCTGTCCTGCAGTGGCAGCGGCTCGTTCCGTTTTGGTGGTGGGGATTATACCCAAGGTTACTCTACCACTGAGCTACATCCCTGCCCTTTTTATTTTTTATTTTGAGACAGGGTCTCACTAAGTTGCTGAGGCTGGCCTCGAACTTGCAATCCTCCTGCCTCAGCCTCCTGAGTCACTGGGATTACGGGCATCAGCTCTTAGCCAAGAGGAGATGTAAACTGCCCTGGACCCTCAGGGAGGAAGCACCAAGGCGCTTTCGCTTAACAGATGATAGGAGTGTGCTGCTGTGTGGACAGTGCCAGCTGCCAGGAGCCTCCGTGAGCAGGACCAGCACAGCTGCGCCTCACTGAGCACAGCGGGGCCTGATGCTGTGAGTGCACGCTGCGCGGGGGTGCTCTGGCGGGAGCCCTTTCTTGCTGGCGGCAGTTTCCGGTGCAGCCATGCAGGGGCGTGAGGAGTGTGTGATGCCAGACCAGACCAGATGCCGCTCCTGCGGGGTCCCTTCCACCTGCTGCCTTGGTTTGGTTTGGTTTGGTTTTTTTGATTTTGATTTTTTGTTTTTTGTTTTTGGTGCCAAGGATTGAACTTGGAGTTGCTTGACCACACCCCCAGCCCTATTTTGTGTTTTATGTAGAGACAGGGTCTCACTGAGTTGCTTAGCGCCTCGCCACTGCTGAGGCTGGCTTTGAACTCGTGATCCTCCTTTCTCAGCCTCCTGAGCTACTGGGATTACAGGCGTGCGCCACTGCTCCTGGCTTGGTTTTTTGTTTTTTTTGAGATGAGATCTTGCCTCAAACTTGGGATCCTCCTGCCTCAGCTTGGGATTGCAGGCATGTGCCACTGGGCCCAGCCTTGCAATTCTGTTTCAGACATTTTCTTTACTTTTTCCCCCCATTCAAGAATACATAGCCTGTAGAGCAGAAAGCCGTGTCAGGTATCCATGCTGTGAGGAGCAGGCCCAAGAGGAGGGTGGGAAGAGTAGACAGTGTGTCCTGGTGGTCACCCCGCATGCCTATCGCCTTGCTCCCCGTTGCTCCGAGGAGCATTTTCTGTTGGAATTTGAGTTGCTCTTTCCAGCTTGACCAGAACAAACATCACGTCGGATTGGACGTGGTGATGCGTGAGTGTGCTTACAGGGTTGTTGTGAGGTGACCTAGGCTTCCCCCGCTGGAGAGCCCCGGGGCCTTTCCCTCTCTCTCTCTGTGTGTGTAGTGTGTTTATTTTTAATTGTACAAATCTCGAACACACTGTCACATTTACTTTGAGAATTTTACAGAGTTGAATGCCATTATAAATATTTTAGAACCTCAATTTCAACTTCATTACTAGTATTTAGAAACAGTTCCCTCTTTCTTTTTTTTTTTTTTTTTTTTTTTTTGTGGTACTGGGGATTGAACTCAGGGGCACTCGACCACTGAGCCACATCCCCAGCCCTATTTTGTGTTTTATGTAGAGACAGGGTCTCACTGAGTTGCTTAGTGCCTCGCCGTTCCTGAGGCTGGCTTTGAACTCGCGATTCTCCTGTCTCAGCCTCCCTAAGTGCTGGGATTACAGGCTTGAGCCACCGCGCCCGGCTCCCTCTTTCTTTTCTTTCCTTCCTTTCCTCCCTCCCCAGGGCCACTGTATGACTGAACCACTTCCCCAGCCCTTTTTATTTTATTTTGTAACAGGGTCTCACAAAGTTGCCCAAGTGGGTCTTGAACTTGGGATCATTCTGTCTCACCTTCCAAGTGGCTGGAACTATAGGCATGGCCTTTGTGCCCAGCCTAGAAACGGAGTTCATTCTTAGGTGCTGCCCTTGTGTCCTGGAGCTTTGCCAACAGCTGTTTCATAGATCCTTTCTCTGTCCTGACCCTGAAAATCGTGTCATCTGCAAAGAGAGCCTGATTTCTTCCTAGTATGCTTTCTGCATCCTTTCCCAGCTCCATGCGGTGCCAGGGCCTCCAGTGCAGTGCCACATGCAGCTGGTGGGATGGGCACCACCGCCTGGTCCCTGCTGCACAGAGGAGGATGCCAGCAGGCTCCCTGTGGCCTCCTGGCCTTAGGTCAGGGCAGTCTCTTTCTTTCTTGCCATGCTGAGGGTTCCACAAATGAGCAACGATCTTGTCACAGGGTGCTTGACCGCTGTGCTGCGTCCCTTTATTTTTATTTTGAGACAGGGCCTAAGTTGCTGAGGCTGGTCTTGAACTTGCCGTCCTCCTGCCTCGGCCTCCCGAGTTGCTGGGATTGCATATATGCACCACCGTGCTGAATGGTTTCCTTTTTCAATCTCTTAATATAAAGGTAAATTTCATTGATTTTTTTTTTCTTCTTTTTTTTCTTTTTCTTTTTTTTGGCCCCCAAATGTTGAACTAGCCTGTGTCTCTGGAATGATAAACCTCACTTGTCATGATATCTTATTTTTTTTACTATTTTGTTGGTTTGCTAATATTTTGTTAGGGATTCTTACATGAGTTGTTTAGTGTTAACTTTGACGTATTTGGGGAGCTTCTAGTCACCTCTTATTTGCTTTTTTTAAGCCACGAGGTCTTTCTGCCTCCCCCCTGCACCTCCGGGTGGCGGGACTGTAGACAGCCATGCTGCACCCGGCCTGTCGGTTCCTGATTTACTTGGTTAAGGTCAGAGGACACACTCGCTGTGATTCCAGCTTCTAAGTATAGGCAGAGGCACATGCAGCTCAGTGGTGGGCAGGGGCTTGGCATACACGATGCCCAGGGCTCAGACCTCAGCACGCATGGGGACAGTGCGCCCTGAGCCAGGCACGTCCGCAGCTGTCGCCCTGCTCCCTGGACCTGGGGGCTCCAGCTTGTGCTGCGCCTGCCAGTCAGGTGTCTGCACTGCGTGGCACCAAGGAGCAGGTGAGCGTGTGCAGCTGCCCGGCTTGAGCCCAGCAGCTTGGCAGGAGAGCAGAGGGCTCTGTGGGGTGCAGCTGGAGCAGGCGGTGGCCGTGGGGTCTCAGGTGCCTTTCAGGGCACTTCCTTTCCTTCCTGTCGTCTTCAGCCAGAGATTGAGAGAGGAGGGGTGAAGTCTTCCGACTATCAGTGTGTATTTGTTCCATTCTGTCCTATTCGTTATTGGTTTGTTTCTTTTTAAAAACTTTTTTTTGAAATATTTTTTAGTTGTAGATGCACATATCTTTATTTTTATGTGGTGCTGAGGGTTGAACCCAGTGCCTCCCATGCGCGAGATGAGCATTGTACTACTGAACCACAACCCCAGCCCCTTAAAACTATTTTCTAACTTACTTTTCCATATTTTGAAATAAACAGATGTTTTGCTTAGGAAAGTGTTGAAAATAAAACTAAAGCATGGGATGGAGTGGCGCTTGCCGTTGATCCCAGCCACTGGGGAGGCTGAGGCAGGAGGATTGCAAATTCAAGGCTAGCCTGAGCAACATAGTGAGGCCCTGTCCCAAAGTGAAAAATAAGGAGGGCTGAGGATGCAGGGTTCAGTTTCCACAGACCAGAGCAGCCACCGAGGTGGCCAGGCCAGCAGTGCTGCTCGCCCTTCAAGCTTGTGCATGAGTCGCAACGTCCTCGCCCGCGGCACTGCTGCGGGGCACCTGCACGGGGACACGGGGCAGTCACTGTTGTGTTGGGGGGGGGTGAAGAAGTTGAATTTTTATCATAAATGAGTCAGATTTTTTAATTTTATGACTTTTTGTATGAAACTTTACTAGCATATTTAAAATGTGGGAATAGGTCAAGTTATTTGGAAACTGTAGAGCGGTTTTGCCCTTAGTTTAGCTTTTGAGAAAGTGTAGCAGATGCGAAGTCCAAACTCCTGTCGTCCACTTGTTACGAACAGACGCTCGCGTATGGGGACATGAACCACGAGTGGATTGGCAACGAGTGGCTGCCCAGCCTGGGCCTCCCTCAGTACCGCAGCTACTTCATGGAGTGCCTGGTGGACGCCAGGATGCTGGACCACTTGACCAAGAAGGACCTGCGGGGGCAGCTGAAGATGGTAGACAGCTTCCACAGGTAAGCGGCACCGCGGTCGCACTCTGGACTCAGATGGACGGCCGCCCTCTGCTGATCTCTGCTGTTGTTGGTCACTAGAAACAGCTTCCAGTGTGGCATCATGTGCTTGCGGAGGTTGAATTACGACCGGAAAGAACTGGAAAGGAAGAGGGAAGAGAGTCAGAATGAAATAAGAGGTGAGTGTGTTGTGCCTGGACTTGGGTGGCCCTGCTGCCCTGCAGCAGCCTCAGGGACGGCCTTGAAAAAGTCAGGGGCAAACACTGAAAAAGGCTGGGGCTCAGCAGCAGGGCGCTGGCCGGACTGCTCCAGGCCCGGGCGCGTCCCCACACCCCCAGGAGGGAGCATTGGTGCTGCCCGTCCAGGCTGCACCTGAGGCTGGCAGTCTTGGGACGTCACAGGTTTGCTTTTGTTCTTCTTTTTGTACCAGGCATTGATCCCAGGGGCCTTTACCACTGAGCCGCATCCCCAGCCCTTCTTATTTTCTAATTTTGAGACAGGGTCTTGCTAAGTTGCTGAGACTGACCTTGAATTTGCCATCCTCCTGCCTCAGCCTCCTGCGTCACTGGGGTGGCAGGTGTGCACCACTGCGCCCGGTTGGTTTCCTCCTGCTGCCTGTGCCGCATGTGCTGCCACTCAGGGGCACCGTTCCCCTGTTGAAGCAGAGCAGAGCAAAGGTGCAAGCCCTGCTGCTTTACTGGGGTGAAGTTTAAGAGAGCAGTGCTTTGGGGTTCACCCAGGGCCACATGCAGAAGCGTAGACTGCACCTGTGACTCTGCTCCCACAGAGGATGAGGCTCTGAGCAGCCTTCAGCCTGTCTGGGAAAAGGAGAAGGCATGTCTGCGAGGAGCAGGCTGGAGCCCAGGAGGCCCTGGCTGCCCATGAGGCTGGTTCCCTGTCACTGTGCCCCTCGCCTATCACCTCTCCCATTGACAGGGACAAGCATTTGTCCCTGAGCACACTGCTGAACAGGATGCTTAAGGGAGGGTCCCCCAGAATCCTCTGGAGTGAGGCGGCACTGATCACAGCGTGCCAGTGGGAGGACGCAAGCCACCTTGACGAGCAGGCAGCCATCAGCAGTACTCTAGGCGCCTCTGCACCCTTGCTGTGGCCCTGTGATGGCCTCTTTCATCCCTGGTGCTTCCTGAGAGAGATGCTGAGGCTGAAGTGCAGTTGGAGGTTGCCCTGTGGATGTAGCTTGCCCCCACCTGCATCGGCACAAAGATCTCGGGAAAGAGCGCAGGCAGCATTTGTAAAGAGCAGGCACACGCGGCCTTCTATCCAGAGAGTGAGAAACGGACATGGCCCTCTGCTCTGTTCCTCTGTGTCCCTCTCGCATCCCTTCACAGTTAGTGAGAGCGGTCTGTGGGCGGGGTTGTTGAGCATCTGAGTGTGTGTCTACTGAGAACTGTCCGTGGATCTCTAACAGAGCAGATTTGGTGATTTAATACGCACGACCTGTCCATGTCTCTAGTGTGCTGGGCATGGGGTCTTTATGTCTCTCTTTTTGAAGTGGGAAACGTGGTCAGGATACTTAGCACAGGCAGAAGCTTCCAGATGAGAAGAGCGGGTTTGTGCTGAACAGAGTGAGGTGTCCAGGTGGGCACAGTGCCGGGCAGTGTGTGTGAGACGCCAGTCCGTGTGGGGTCCTGCCGGGCCTATGCTCTGTGGCCTGCGCTGTTCTCTAGGAGGAGCTGCTTCCTCTGGTGCTCACTGGGCAGCCCTGCCTTGAGGAGGCACCAGAGCGCTAGTGCCCTGCGTGGTGGCCCATCGGGCTGCGGCCTCGCAGGGTGTGTGGAGAAGAGGCTTGCTGGAGCCACGATTCTGGTGTCATTCCTCGCAGACGTGCTTGTTTGGAGCAATGATCGAGTGATTCGCTGGGTCTTGTCGATTGGTCTTAAGGAATATGCAAACAATCTCCTGGAGAGCGGCGTCCACGGGGCACTTCTTGCTTTGGATGAAACCTTCGATTTCAATGCACTGGCACTGTTGTTGCAGATCCCAACCCAGAACCCCCAGGTATGCCAGGGCCGGCCGCGCCCCCCTCAGTCAGTGTTCAGTTGGCTCTGCTGTTACAGACGTTCAGTTGCTCATGGGTGGAGAAGACCGTAACCTGGGACCACTGGTACTCCCTCCCACAGCTATCCTGAACACAGTGGTTCAGAGTCAGCAGATGCTTTGTTTTGTTTTTTATCCTCCTATTTTCTGTTGCAAGCATGAGAATCTTGCAGTAAACAAAATAAGAATGTTCCGATGGAGTCCTTGTTTGTAAACGCCCAGATGCATGCAGTTGGTGCATGACAGAGGAGGACTTCAGGTGTGCCTCCTGGAGGTTTTAGTGATTTTTGTAATTCTTTTTGACTCATGAGCCCATTTGAAAATGAGAATACTTTTGCTCTTCTACAGCATGTCCAGTGCTTCTGTCTGTTGCCCAGCCAGTGCACACAGCGTACTTCACATGCACTTTCCAGGAGGTGGCAGGTCCCTCTCCCGACATCCATGCACAGATTACGAAAAGCCCCGATGCTAAGCATGATCTTGGCTTCGTGTTTCTAGGAGTTTAGTGAGTTTCTGAGTCTCAGTTTTAAAGATAATCATAATATGCAAACATTCTTCAGCTAGAATGGTGAGAGTTTTGGTGGTGGTTTTGTTACTCCAGGCTCGAGCTGTCTTGGAAAGAGAGTTCAACAACCTTTTGGTCATGGGGACGGACAGAAGGTTTGATGAGGTAAGTTTTCAGTTGTGGAGGGTGTGGGAGTGCTGGTTGGGATCCCAGGGGCACTTTATTACTGAGCTGCATCCCCAGCCCTTTTTATATTTTATTTTGAGACACTGTCTTGCTAAGTTGCTTAGGGCCTCGCTAAATTGCTGAGGCTGGCTCTGAACTCGTGACCCTCCTGCCTCAGCCCCCTAGTTGCTGGGACTCTGCACCCTGCCTCACAGAACAGTCTTGTTTTCATTTTCGCTATGTACATTTTGATGCTCCTCAAAAATGGTTTTCACGTCATAAAACTGGTTGCAACCTAGGAATAGAATCTGTAAGTTGTGTTTCAAGGACAACTGGATTTCCCACCCCAATCCAGAGCCCTGTGCTTTAGGGGTGCATGGGGCTCATTTCAGAAGCACATTAATGCCAAACGTGAATATCCTCTCACACCGAACCCTGGCTCGTTCATGCCCATGTTAGGGTGCTCCTCACGGGCCCTGGGAAAGCTTGAGGGTGATGAGGGGGAAGCAGCCGCCTGTGAAGACAAGGCGCTGGTTGGTTGTGGCCTGGCACCAGGCAGGATCACTTACACCTTGAAACTGTCTCTGCGACAGGTGAAGGTGGGCTTGACAGCCAGACAGGGACGCCCACACGTGAGCAGTGAGGTGGGTTAGGGGTGGGAAGAGCACGTCCCCTGGGAGCCAGGGCATGCCCACTTGTGTGGCAGGGGCCCAGTACCAGTGGCCGTGTCCACTGGGGCTGCAGTCCCTCCTGTGCAGCAGGCACAGTGACCCCAGAAGGGTCTGCTGCGTGGGGCCAGAGCACGTTCACGGGCCCTGCTTTCCTCCTGGAGCCATTACTTTGCCAGGCGCACCTGTCCTTCGTGTGTGTGTTCGTTCAGGCAGGCAGGTGGCTACAGAGGCAGGCACCAGGGACTGGAACCTGGGGCACTGCACCCCTCAGCTGTGTCTACAGCCCTTTTCATGTATTTATTTACCTTTTATTTTGAGACAGGGTCTGGCTAAGATGCCCAGGGTCTTGCTGGGTTGCTGAGGCTGGCCTGGAACTTGTGAGCCTTCTGGCTGTGCTGCCATACCTGGCTGTCCTTTCTCTTATAAACGAGGCTTGTTTTTATTGCCAGGATGATGATAAAAGCTTCAGGAGAGCACCTTCATGGAGAAAGAAGTTCAGACCAAAGGACATTCGTGGCTTGGCTGCTGGGTCAGCAGAGACGCTCCCGGCCAACTTCCGGGTTACTACTTCTATGTCCTCCCCCTCTATGCAGCCAAAGAAGATGCAGCTGGACGGTAGGTGGTGGGCCGCATAACCCACCACTCGCTGGAGCATGAGCGTCACTCTTACCTGAATGGCCATGCCATGTGCTACCAGGCGTCTGAGTGTGGTTGCGTGCCAGATGTGGATGTTTTAGAATCACCCTAACATGCGTTTACAAAAGATCAGCAACAATAAGAGAATTTTTAAGAATATCTTGTCTGGTTGAATCTGAGCATATTCTCCCAACTAATAAAGCTGGGCACTGGCTGTGTTCTCGGGGCTGCGGCTGCCGTCCTGGTGTGGCGTGTGGGTGTCACAGGCAGTCCTGGCGAGCGAGCTCTTTGAGACGGCCCTGCTGGAGGTTGTGGTGGAGTTGAGGTGGCCAGCCCCAGGCTTCCCAGAGGGCCTGGGCTGCTCCCTGTGGTGGCCTCTGGCTCCAAAACAGAGCTGGTTGTGTGGCCGGGAGGTTCCTGGAAGGACCCTGCTCTGACCTGGGGCTGTGTAACCACGTGGTGCACAGAGGCAGCGCCACCCTGGGCCGGAGCCCAGCGCCCTGCTGGGAGGCCACGACCGGGGCAGCACGGAGCCCCTGCTTCAGCCCCCTGCCTCACCCCGTGGAGTGGCATCTCGTGGGCTCTTCTCACAGGAGGCCTGGCTGCTGCACAAGTGGTTCCCGCAGAGCTGCCGAGTCCCGGGCCCTGTGCTGCTGCTGGCTGTCGAGGCCACGGGCAGCCCCACTGCTGGGCATGGGCTTCATTGGCTCTGCTTCTTGGTGCAGACGGTGGACTGCAGGAGAGCGAGCGGGTTTAAGAACTGTCCTGGGCTTACACTTTCCCCCGCCATTAGCACCTCCCACAAGCAGGTTTTGCTCTCACTCCCTGTGTACAAACCAGGGAAACGCATGTGCACAGAAAGTTTTATTAGCTGGACACTCTTGGTAAGGATGGCTCAGCACAGCATTTTGGGTAAATGCTGGATTTGGTAAATGCTGGATTTTTTTTTTTGCCAGAGTTCAGTAATACTCTTGAAGGGCAAAATCCAGTGTGTGTTTTAACTGGCAGCTTTTGGAGATTGAACATCTTTCTTCTGAGGAGCGTGCAGATGACTTACCCACGTGGCCCTCGGCGGCTGCTCTGTCCACTAGGGACAGTCCCGATGGGTGCTGGGCCTACGCAGCCAGTGCAGTTTCCTCCACACGGCGTTTCCTCTCGACTGCAACACCAAGAGCAGGCGCCTACCCTGACTAGAAATGGCCTGGTGGACTGTCGGCCACAAACGCTGAAGGCCGTGCCTGGGGAGGGAGTGCAGGGAACACTGCAGCAGCTCTCCTGGGGGGAGATCAGGTGTACAGACGTCACCAATCCCATCAGCATCTTCTCTGGAACCATGGCAAGGTGCTGCTAAAAAGTGCTCCCCACGTACCTGTGGGAAAAGACACTGTGCAGCTGGGAACAGCCATGCCTGCTGTAGTGTCCTAAGTATCCTGTAGTTTGCGAGGGGCTGGGCTCAGTGTGTTTCTTAAACAAAAACCCAACTCTCTGTGGTCTCCATCACTTCTAGTGGAAGCTCACTGGAGTAGGAGAAGCCACCCTAGCCCGCTGCCCTGGCTGCCCGCCCTGGGGCTGCTCTGTACCTTACCTGTGCTGTGAGCAGTGAGTGTTGGGCAGCAGGTTCCGCCCCTGCTGTAGTGGACTTGGCCCCTCTCGGCAGCCCTGGGCCAGGGGCGCATCCCACAGGAACAGGTGGTGGTGCTAGGGCAAAAGGAAGGTCCAGTTTGCCCATAGGTGTAGACACTGAGGAGAAGCCAAGTGGCCGCTTTAAGTGGTTGTCTGTCACCTGTGCACGTGTGCTCTTTGAAACGGTTCTCTGTGCCACAGTGTGCCCCGTGTGTTGCGAGTGAGTGCCCGTGTCCCCGGGCTCCTGGGAGGTGGAGCACCCTCTTGAGCCCTCTGATGCTCTTGCCCTGGCCGCCGCCCCGCTCCAGCAGGCTCCCTCGGCTGCCAGGAGGCCCCACCCTAGGCCAGGAGAGTGTGTCTCGGGTGCC
This sequence comes from Xerus rutilus, assembly GCA_028644305.1. Taxonomy (NCBI): domain Eukaryota; kingdom Metazoa; phylum Chordata; class Mammalia; order Rodentia; family Sciuridae; genus Xerus; species Xerus rutilus. The sequence continues at coordinate 3,431,615 of CM053399.1, read as the reverse complement.
CTGTGTGAGTCTCGACACTAACTGCACGCTGTGTTTGCACGCTTCCTGCCGTGGGGCCGCAGCAGGCAGCGTATCGGGAACACAGAGGCTGGACTCTGCTGCAGTCAGGACTTACTCCTGCTGATGCCGCCTCCGGTGAGTAGAGAGCAGCACCACCCGAGGGTGTTCCGGGTACGTGTTGGCAGGCCGGGAGCGTGATGCCAGGCAAGGTGTGGGCACTGGTCCTCGAGAGCCAACTTCTGTTCCTGTGGGAAATGCACCTGTTGGTGGTTCTGGGGCTGCATTGTCGGGAGGAGGCTGCTGTCCTCGTCTCAGGAGAGCGTGCGTGTCCGCCGCCTCCTCGCGCCTGCGCGCTGCCTTCTGGCCTGCTGTTGCTGGGGCCTGGGCGAGAGCAGGGCAGGCAAGGGCCGCAGCCACCTGCTGGTGGGAAGCACCACCTGCTTTGTGGAGCGGTCAGAGCGCAATGGCCGACCCCTGTTGGGCACGCGCCTCATGAGGCTGTTGCTTCGAGTGACACCATAGCCATCAGCGTAGGGTTGCCTTTGAAGCACAGAGCCACGCCTCTGCGCGGGCTCTGGTGACTGGGATGCGCCTGTGCCAGGGGTCCGGTCCCCAGATCTGGGCCTCTGCTTACCTGACGGGGCTGCTGCTGGCCCCACCCTTGCTCCTGGGAATGCCCGCAGGTGGGAGCTGTCCGCTTTGCTCGTCTGGGTTGGCTTTGGGGCTTGCTTTCTTAGTTGGTGCCTTCTGGGCATGCCTTTGGGGATAGCGCAGTCCCTGGTGGCTCTCAGCGATGCTCGAGGGCGGGCAGGGGGTGGAGGGAGGGCGACGCTGAGCGGCCTCTGTTGTCTTTTGCAGTGTACCCGCACTACTTCTACAGATGACCGCGGCCTTCGGAATCCAGCAGACTACAGTTTAGAATTCAGTGGATCTTTACTCTGTTAATACTCATTATATGGACTTAAGATATTTTATTACAGAGTTTTTAAATAGTGAAAAATTCATGAATACCATAGAGAAAATATTTTAGAACTTACTGTTTCTATTTATGTGGACTCGGCTGCTCCTCGGCGTGGTCACTGCTTCCCCGCGTGTCCAGGCTGTGTGCGTCCTTGCAGGCCCGTCCTCGGCTCACCCTGTGGTAGTCTCACAGGCACGTGCTGTGATGCTCATGCGTCTGAGTCCCATGAACAAATGCAGGGCTTATGTAAATCATGCACTTATTGTAACTATACTGTTTAATTTTTTAATGATAAACCGTTGACAGAGGAAAGGGTTTCACTGTGGCGTTTGTGGGATCACCGTGACCCGGTGTCACAGCGTCACCCTTGACCAGCTCACAGCAATCATTTTGAAATAAGCAGACTTAATTTCAAGCAATTATTGATGGATTTTAATGACTGACCTTAACTATACTTTTTCTAGCAAGAAATCTCAGCTTTTGATCAACATGGGGCTGAACGGTTGGGAACACTGTGGAAGTCCCCAGCCCTGGCTCAGCTTTTCCCAGCCCAGTCTCTGGACTTGCCAGCTTGTCCAGATGCTGACTGCAGCTGGAAGCCGCAGGGAGCAGCTCAGCAGGGGCCTGGGGCCTGGGGCACCCCTGCAGGCCTGGATGTGCCTCCATCCAGGTAGCAGGTGGGCGCACCCTCCAGCTGCTTTGAGGACCAATCCAGTACTGCCCTAGCTGGCTCCCAGAGAAGGACTCCGGAGAGGGCAAGGGCAGGGCTCTTGAAACCGAGTGCAACTCTTAACAAAGGCCTTATTTTTCTTGTGTAAATCATCTTTTTACATTTGTTTGTAAACACGTTTAAAGAATGAACCTCGTGGTGCATTTTTAGACTTTGATGGTGTAGCCATTTTACATTGTCTGAGTAGCAGATGTAACTTTTACTTTTTAAACGGCACATAAAAGCCAGCAAGGAGAGTCAGATCATGGTGCAGTTATTTATTAGCAGCTGATGTGCAGATGGAGGCCGCTCTGTCTCTTTACATTTGGCTTCTGCTTTTAATTCACTTGTACAATTCATTGTTACTGTTCTGTTTTTCTATTAATCTTTTGTGAACTCCCTGATTATGTAACAAAGTATGTACAGTCTACTTTTGAACTATTTTTATCACAGTATTATTTATTGCTTTCTTTCAATAAAGTACTGAAGCATTTTCCACTGCCAATAAAGAGTGCTGAGAATGAGCCGTGATCATGTTGGAAACGGGCTGCTGACAGTGTCACCATCTGGAAGGGATGTTGGGATGTTGGCTGACAGAATAAGAAGGCGGGAAGAGGGAAGCCCAGGATCGACTGTCGTCCAGCACCAGCAGCCTGGCGTGTGCAGTGCGGCAGGCCTCTGCTGACGTCCAGCCTGCTGCCTTTCCGGCCGCTGGCTCTGCCCCCCTACCCACTCCCACCACCTCATCTCTGAGCTGCGTCCTTCCAGACACATGGGCGCTGGATGCCAGGAAGCCTGCTGCTCTGGTGGCTCATGGTGCTCCTGAGTGACGGTGCAGCCCAGTGAGCAGGGCAGGGCTGGGCTCCTGGGAGGGACCGGCTGGGTGGGGTGCTGGGAGGCTGCTCACAGTGGCCAACCAGGCAGCCCAGAGAAAGCGCCCCGGTCAGGGGTGCCGTTGTGTCTCGAGTGTGCTGCGGGCAGCCCTGCCGACGTCTCCCCGAGACCCATGGACTCTCCCAGAGGGCACCACACCACCTCGGGACGGAGGCTCCTGGCTGCTCTCAGAACAGAGCTGACAGGGAGTCTGCGTCTGTTTGGGGGCCTGTGTGTGCTGGCGTCTCTGGGCTCAGTCGCTGATGGCTGTGCTGGCCGCAGCCTTCCTGGGGACACCGGCTTGCAGGCTCCGCTTGTGTCTCGCCCACAGGGGCCTGTCCAGCCATGCCTTGGCCCAGGAGCCCTGTGCTCGGCTGCCCGCCTCTTCCCAGTAAGGCAGGGGAGCCTGTGTTCCCTCATCCCTTCTCCAGGCTGTGGTGGACGGGTGCGGTCACTGCTGCTATTCTGGGCACCCCATGTCGCTCACTGTGCTTCCGGACGCCTCTTCATCTCCTGGGCTTCCTTCCTTGGTGAGAACGAGTGGCCTCCTCATTGCCTTGACTCCAAATGTGAGCCTTTCCAAGTGCAGCTGTGCCTGTATCCACAGAGGGTGGTCCCCAGGCCCTGGGCACTGGAGTCCACGCTGCTGCAGTTCCCCTTGGAACCTGCCTGTGCACACCGCCCCGCGTGCCCAGTTCTCTCTAGAGCTCTGGGCGGTGCGGCGTCTGTGGTGGTAGCAATGTCTTCCTGTGCCGTGCACAGGCCCAGCCTTGGTGTAAACATTTTCAAATTGCTGGAACCCCTGACGTGGAGCCAGGGCTCAGAGGGCCGGCTCTCCCTGGGCTGGCTCTCCCTGGGCTGGCTCATGCACACGCACACAGAACAGTCACTGGCTTTGTGGGGGCTCGGGCACAGCCCTTCCTGCCCCTGCAGCTTTTAGGGTCTGCAAGCATTCCACTGCTCTGGGCCGCAGCCTGGCCCCTGCTCTGCGCTGCCTCGGGGCCTCCTGTGAGGGCACTGGCTTCCGGCCCACCATGCAGTTCAGGGTGACCTTGTTTCAAGATCCAAACTCAACATCCACACGGGCTCCTTTTCCAAATAAGGTCGCATTTGTAAGCTTGAGATGTGGCCATAGACGTGTCTTCTGAGGACCGCCGCTCCTTCACTGTGCTGGGAAATCTGGCCACCCTTCCTTGAGATCCCTGCCCATCTCCTGGGGACAGTGGCCTGCGGTGCCTCTGGAGAGCGAGGCCTGTGCTGCAGGCTTCCAGACCCTTCTGAGGGGTGGGTGCGAGGAGGCTGCTGAGACTGCCCCACGGGACCAGGACGAAAGCAGAGGACACTGTGAAACAGAGCAGCACTGCACGTGGGGCCGCCTGCAGCGCGCATGCCCAGCACTGGCTCGTGGGCCGTCTCCGGCGCGCATGCCCAGCCCGCCGCCTACGGCCCTGTGCAGAGCGTCCCAGGGCCCACTCGATGAGCGCCTGCTGCTGCCAGGCGTGTATCGGGTGCTGGGAGGCGGTTACCAGATGAAATCACTTCACCCTTCCAGGAATGGGGAAGACTCCAAATTCTGCCCATCTGGGTGCATCCCAGGACCTGGTGCTGCTGGACAGAGCTTGGGTCCGGGGCTGCCTTGGGGAGACCAGCCCCGAGGGCGAGTCTTCACGCTCCCTTAACGCCACGACCTGGCCTGGAGTAACACTCGTACTGTTGCCGTTGCCGGCCGGTGCTAGTTGCTGGGTGTTAGATGAGCTCCTGTTCCATGTGACCTCTCAGGCAACAGCTCCTGTGCCTCAATTCTGGTGAAATTTTTATTTTATTTTATTTATTTATTTATTTAGGTGCCGGGGATTGAACTCAGGGGCCCTCGACCACTGAGCCACATCCCCAGCCCTGTTTTGTGTTCTGTGTAGAGACAGGGTCTCACTGAGTTGCTTAGTGCCTCGCCATTGCTGAGGCTGGCTTTGAGCTCCCGATTCTCCTGTCTCAGCCTCCCAAAGAGCTGGGATTACAGGCCTGTGCCACCGTGCCCGGCTTCTGATGGAATATTTAAATAGGTCTCTTGTTCACCTTCCCTTCCAAAGGTGCCAACAGAACTCAGTTCTAGACTTTTTTTTTCTTTCAGTACCAAAAAATTGAACCCAGGAGCACCCTGCCACTGACTCACATCCCCAGCCCTTTTGGAGACAGTCTGGCCAATTGGCACAGGCTGGCCTTGAACCTGTGATCCTCCACCGCCACGCCCAGCTGGTTTTTACTCTTGGTGAGGGGCAGGCAGTGATCTCCACAGCTCTATCTTCTGGTGGAATGCTCTCAGAAAATTAAATGAAATGATTAAGTTAGGATGGTGGTAGTATAAAACCTATGGGGCTGGAGAGAGTCCAAGGGCTTGCACGTGCTGGGCACACACTTCACGCCTAAGCTCCATCCCCAGCCCCTGTGATTTTTTCGTTTAACCATGCACATCATTTTAACTCACTCAGCCCCACCGTCCTGGATGGGGACACCTATCAAAACTTACATTGAGCAAGAAATAGATCACTTATGTTATCTTTTGAAATAAACATGTTTTTTAGAGTTTTATTTTTGAAGGAAGTAATAGGTGAATTATTAGAGCATTTGAAAATAGTAACACAAAAATGTATATAAAGATTATATAAACTCTAGGTGATGATTTCCAACTTACGTTAAATGCACCAGGGTCAACTTCACCAAAACATTTTCAGAATGAAAAGTCAGGTCTTGCTGAGTTCAAGTGGAGCACACACAAGTGTGACACACCCTGCTTGCTTTCTGCCCTGTCTGTGGGGACTGTAACCCGCAGATGTGCTAGGTGCAGCCTCCCGACTCCTCCAGTAGGCCCTGATTTTGGCCTCTCTTTGTGGTTGATGAGACAGCATGCAGAACCGCCATTCCCTCGCCATCTCCCAACAGAAGTAAAGGTTGTGGGTAAGATCCGTGTGTGTGTCACCAGAGATTGAACTCGGGGCACTCTACCACTGAGCTACACCCTCAGCCCTTTTAATTTTATTTTGAGTCAGGGTGTCACTAAGTCACCCAGGCTGGCCTCCCAACTTGTGATCCTTCTGCCTCAGCCTCCTAAACTGCTGGGATTACAGGCGTGCACCACCTCACGGTCCACTATTTCCATTTTTAAAACTAAATATTAACCAGGCACAGTGGCGCACGCCTGTAATCTCAGCAGCTTGAGAGGCTGAGGCAGGAGGATCATAAATTCAAGGCCAGCCTCAGCAACTTAACAAGGTCTTAAGCAACTTAGCAAGACTCTGTCTCAAAAATAAAAACAAGGTGGTGCAAGCCTATAATCCCAGCACTTAGGGAGGCTGAGACAGGAGAATCGCGAGTTCAAAGCCAGCCTCAGCAACGGTGCTAAGCAACTCAGTGAGACCCTGTCTCTACATAAAACACAAAATAGGGCTGGGGATGTGGCTCAGTGGTCGAGTGTCCCTGAATTCAATCTCCAGTACAAAAAAAAAAAAAAAAATGGCTGGGCACCCGTGGCTCAGTGGTTAAGTGCTCCTGGGTTCAATCTCTGGTACCAAAAGAAAGAAAGAAAGAAAACTAAACATTTATTGCTGAGCCATGTGGGGTGCTCTGGCAGGAGCAAGAAGCTGCCTGTATTACCCATCATTGCATTGAGAGTATGGTGACTGAGATCAGCTGGGCATGGCTCCGGATGTGTCAGACGACTCTGACCATGTGCTGATGATATTGAAGGCTGGCGATGGGTCCACGAGGGTTGGAGTGTGTGTAGAACTTCCGGGCATGGTGGCACTCGCTTGTAACCCTCGCACTTGGGAGGCCGAGACAGGAGGATAGCAAGTTTGAGGCCAGTTGGGCAACTTAGACCCTGTCTCAAAATAAAACGTAAAAAGAGCTGGGGGTGCAGTTCAGTGGTGGAACACTCTGGGTTCAATCCCTAGTACCAAGAAAAAAAGATCTGTGTGGAATTTTCCATAATGATAAAGGTCAATGATCATCTCAGGGAGATGCTCTCGGGATAAGTCATCTCAGCCTTAGGCACCTGGAAGCCCAGCCTCTTGAGCCTCACTTTGAGAAACGACTGAGCTTAGTTTCAGATGTGGAGTGCAGCCCACGGGACCATCGCATGCCGTCCGGTCCCACTAGGGCCATTCTTGTACATCCTGGCACCTGAGGTCTGCATGCTCCTCACAAGCAGTAGCATCCTAGACTGGAAACACAGTGCATGACGGCTTACCCACTGAGGATGGGCTGCAGATTCCCAGCTACCCTCCTGTCCAAAGTGTCCCCTTTCCCTCCCCCTTAAACCTCTACTGGCCTTGGTGACTCGCTTGGCCAGAAGAGTAGAGCAGGCACAGTGTTTGGGGACTTTGGAAGCTAGGTCCTAAGTCACCCTGCAGCACCCTCCTGGGCTGTGGAGAGCTTGTTCTGAAAGGATCAGCCCCCAAGTCAGAATTCCCACTCCAGTGGCCTGGAGGATGGCAAGCTCCAGGCAAGCCTCAGCAACTTAGACCCTGCCTCAAAATAGAAAACAAAGGGTGGGGTGTGGCTCAATGGTAGAGCACCCTGGGTTCAGTTCCCAGCACCAGAAAGAAAAGCAGGAGGAGGAGAGGAGGAGGGGAGGGAGGAGGCGGGAGATTCCCACTCCTGGGCCACTGTGATGTGATGAGGCTGAGCTGGCTTTGTGGAGACCGTGGGCAGAGTGAGTGCCTGGTGGCCTCCCAGCTGCTCCTACCATCATATTCCAGGTGCATCAGTGGAAGAGCCAACTTGGACCTGCAGGCCCCACAGACACGATGAGAAGAAAAGAGGAGAAAGTCCTCCCTCAGTCGGAGCCCAAGCCCCATCCAGGAGCCCCGGCACTTCACTCCCAGCTGCATCCAACAGGCGAGCCTCCCTGGCAGCTGGGCCCCCAGTGCCCTGTCCCTGTTCACAAAGTAGCTGTGTGTCGCCCCTGGCTTTGGGTGGCTCATGGCAGGGCAGTAGATGCATGTGGAGTGTCCCCTCCGTCTTCTGCTCTGCTGTCTGCTACTGCCGATGCTATTCCTGATGTCACAAACCCTTGAAAGATGGCTGCTGTGGTTACTTAACTGCTGCTACGTGAAAATCCACCCCGAGACTTAGTGGAAACACCAGGATTTATCGTTCCTTTTGATACAGTGGGTTTGCAACTTGAGCGGCCTCTGTTGGTCTTTCCTGAAGTCACGTATGTGATAGCAGTCACCTGGCAGCTCAGCGGGGCTGGTGGGGCGGGTCCAACGAGGCCTCAGTCAAACGCGTGGCACCTGGCGCTGGCCGTGCCAGGGAGCCTTCTCTCGGTGAGACAGCCTGGGCTGCTTCATAGCACGGTGGTCTCAGGCTCCCAGAGTGCAGGTGTGAACTACGGGGCCTGTGGAGGGCTCGGTCGCAGAAGTCACACAATGTTGTTGCTGCAGCAGGGCCAGATCCAAGGCTCGGGAAACGGACTGCCTCTCTAGTTGGGAGGAAGAGCTCTGTCAGAACTCAGGGATCCGGCTCCCCATGATGCCACTATAGGCGAAACAGGCAGTGGCGCTCCTGGCCAGGGATCCGGTTCCCGATGATGCCATTGTAGGTGAAAGAGGCAACTGCGCTCCTGGCCAGGGATCCTGGCAGGCCTGCCAACTGTGCAGATGACCGAGGCCTTCGGTCTGCTGAGCACGTTGCAGCACACACCCACGCCTGGACTGTTTCTTTCTGCACTTGTGCAGTACACGGAATTGATCCCAGGGCGCTGACCACGCCCCCAACCCTTAGCCTGTTTTATTTTGAGACAGGTCTTGCTAAGTTGTTCAGGGTGGCTATGGACTTGCTATCCTTCTGCCTCTTCCGTTCCAAATGGCTGGGATTAGAGGTGTGTGCACTGACACCCAGTTTAGAGGTGGAGATTATTTTTGTAAGAACAGCTTTGAGGTAAAATTCATATAAAATACAGTGAGTGCATCCTGTAAAATGTGCAAGTCAGTTTTTTTTTTCATACATTCACAGGGTGTGCAGCCACAGCCACATGTAATTCTATTTATTTTTGAGACAAGTCTTGCCCAGGCTGATCTCCACCTCCTGCCTCAGTCTCCCCAGCAGCTGAGACCACAGGAGTGGCCACCACACCCTGCCAGATGCACTTCCTAAATGCCATCCTACCTGCTGCCATATTTGCCTGGACTGTCTGTATTAGGGTTCTTCCCACCCCTTCTCCACACAGGGCCCTCGTTACAATGCAAACTTCCCAGTCGCTGGGGTTAAAGGTGTGCGCCACCATGCTGGGCCCTCAATTGTTAAGTAGCACTTGGATCTTACCGTCTGGGTGATCAATGCCTGCGTACATTGCGAGGCCCAAAGAAGCTTCTTGGATGCCCCAGGTGCCCTCAGGTCCTGCCTTCTCCCCAGGGGCTACATCTACATTAGCATGCCTGACTCTCCTGGGCTGGCACGTCCCCAGGACAAGGACCAGGTCTGTTCCGTGGATTCCACCACCCCTGACACATCTGAGCTATGCTGGATGGGAGGATGGGCGCGGGTGAGGACAGGTAGCCGACGGGGGTTGGGTGGGTGGACGGTGGACGAGCGCAGTGAAGTGGCCGGGTGGACAGAAGGCTGCGTGGAAACAGTTGGGTGACTGATGGAGGGAGGGATGGACGCCGCCGACGGATGGGTGGAGAGACGGGTGGGCCACGAGGATGGACGGCGGGACCGGGCGACGGGCAAGGCCGCACCGGCCCAGGCGCCGCCGCGCTCCCGACGCCAGCGCGCTGCCGGCCGCGGCTTGACGGGCAGCCCGCAGCCCGGGCGGGGCGGGGCCTCGCGCGGACCCGGATGTGCGCCCGCCCGCCGCGGAACCGGAAGCGCGCGGTGCGGTGCGGGGCGCGGCGGGCGCGGGAGCCAGGCCACCCTGCGGAGGCCCCGGCGGCGGTGAGCGCGGCCCTGCGCCCCGGGCGGGAGCGGGCGGCCGTGTCGCTGCGCTTCCGCTCGCGGTTTCGGGGGCTGGGCGAGGCTGCCCGGCCTGCGGCAGGGGGATGCCCGGAGAGGCGCGGGCTGGGCCGCTGGGCCGAGGGGAAGGCAGGGGTCCCGGGGTTTAGGGCAGTGGGGGGTCGGGCAGGGCGGGGGGCCCGGGGTCTAGGAAGGGGAGAACGAGGGGCCGGGCGCTTGGGAAGGGGAGGCGGGGGTCCCAGGGCTTAGGAGGGAGCAGGAGCCGGGGAGGGCCAGGGTCCTGGGTTTAGGGTAAGGAAGCAGGCCGGGTCTTGGGCACTAGGGAAGCGGCCGGGGTCGCCTGGAGGTGGCGAGGTGGAGAGCCCTGCGTGGGCTCCTGGGTCCCTGAGGCGCGGCTCCGCTGAGGGAGCTTACCCAGCCAGGCTGGGAGTGGAAACCCGAAAGGCCCCTTCTGGGTGTGTGCCAGTCACCGGAAGAGTGCTTCCATGTTCTGGTCTCATTTGGGTCACCTGGGCTGGGACCCCGCTGGAGGATCTGGGTGGGACAGACCATGTCAGCCACCAGTGGAGAGATTTCGTTTTCTGCTGGCAGCTGAGAACCCTTGCTTGCTGTGCCCACCTTTTAAGGTGGCTGGACGGTGCCTTATCCAGGCACCTTGTCCTGCCCTGGCCAGGCAGGGCTGTGGGATGGGAGGGCCTTGTTCCCCGGAGTCTGACTGGGCGTGAGTCACCAGCTCCTGGGCCTGAGTCAGAGTTCTGTGCCCTGTGGCTGGGAAGCATTCCTCAGGAATTCACGGAGCAAGGAAGCAGCTCTGGGGGCTTCAGACATTGCAGATGGAGAGCTGGGCTGCAGAGCCCTGGGTCAGGTCCCGGCAAGCTTGCCTCTGCCGCAGCGCATGTGGCTGCAGCTGGTGGTCCCCGGGGAGCACCTGGTGATCAGGCCTTTGACCTGTGCCTGGCAGAAGGTGCCAGAATGCAGCGTCTGCAAACATCCACAGCCTCGTGCAGTGCTCCTGCCGGGGCAGCTGGCCGCAGGCAGCAGAGGCTCACGTGTGCTCAGCTGCCTTTCCGTGGTGTCTGGTGAGCAGGCCGCCGCCTGTGCCCGTGTGCTGGCGGGGTCGGAGGCGTCCTCTGCGTGTGCGCGGGGGCTTGGGCTGCCTTCGGCTCCTCAGCTGCTGTGGCGGAGGTGGGGAGGGCAGGGGAAGCTGAGTGGACCCCGGCCCGTGCCTGCCACTGAGGGTGTTCCACAGGGGAGCTGTTCACTCGGCCTCTCTGGGCCTGCGAGGGAGGTTTGGTGTCGCTGCTGCTGGTGGAGGAGTCCTCTTTTTCTTGGAACAGTAGTTTTCCTGACAGCTGTTGAGATTTCTGTACTGTACAGTTTGCCCACTTACACTGTAGTCCAGTGGGGTTCAGTGTGTTCACAGAGCCATGTGGCCACGGTCACCTTGCAACAGTTTCCTTACTCAGAAGGAAACCCTGGAACTTGCGATTGTGGCTCAGCTCCTTAGGCGGCCCCTTTGGGTCAGGGGGCAGCCCTCCACCCTGAAGCAGACCCTTCTTGGCCCCCCGCTCGTGCCCAGCCCTGGCCAGCCCTGGTGAGCCTCGTCTCTGCAGACTCGCGGGTGCAGGACATTCCGCAGAAGTGGGACCGTGGGCTTGTGCCTGCACGATGTCTTTCCAGGTTCTTCCACACCGCAGCTCCTGTCGGTGCTTTGTTCCTTTTAATAGCTGAATAATGTTCCCTGGGGAGCGAGTGCCTGCCGGCGTCCCTGTCGGTCAGCGGGCACCGGATTGCTTCCGCTCTCTGGTCGGCTCGAGCAGTGCTGTTAGGAGTGTTCACAGACTGGTGTCCGTGTGCTTCGTGTCCTTCTCCCAAGTGTGAACCTGTGCTAGCAGTGTCCACTCGTTTTTGGGGCTGGGAATTGAACCCGTGTGCTCAGCCACCGAGCCACACCCAGCCCTTTTTATTGTTTATTTTGAGACAGGGTCTTCCTGAGTTGTTGAGGCTGGCTTTGAACGTGCAATTCTCCTGCTGGGATTGTAGGTGTGCGCCACTGCTCCCAGCCCCAAGATTGTTTTTCAGTTATTTTCATGATTTTTAAAAATTTAAAATGCTGAGAAAATAACCAGTATAGATCGGAGCCCATCACTGGGCATTGTTGGGTAGCTTTGAAGCTGCCTGCTGCTCTCCCTAACAGCTACGGAACCAGGCGAAGAGAGAGCAGATAGCTGGGTCAGGAAGTAGAGGGGAAGTTAGAACTCAGGTACTAGGTGGGCCAGCCCAGCACCGTTCCTTAGCCCCAGATGCTGCGAGCTGTCAAATGCCCTGCCTGTGGCGGGCTGGACCCTTGGGCACCTTGTCTCCGGTGGCTGCCCAGCAGTGTGATGCGATGTCAGTAGAGCCTGATGTGTGGCCTCGGGAACCCGAGCCCTTGGCCTGCGCGGGAGCACAGGCTTGTGCCTGGTGCCGTCTCTGCATCCTGCCTTGATAGGTGTCCCTGTGTGGGTCTTCCTCCCAGGCACACCTCAAGGAGTGTGTTCATTGTATTTTTTGAGAAGTCACTTTGTGACTTACAGCGGTAGCGTCACTTTGTTGCCGGCAGCCTCATGCATCAGTGTGAGCTGGGTGGCGGCAGGCGAGACGCCAGGGGTCCAGCAGCGGGGCTTGGCCACAGTGAAGGGCAGATCCACCGCCTCTCTTCAGGTTCTGCTGCCAGGTGGCTGTGTTTGGGAGGGTTCCGGAGGTGTTTTAGAAACACCCCTGTGTGCGGCCCCAGGCGGCCTGTCCGCAGACCTGCTGAGTGCCCCTTTTGTCTGTTCACAGGCAGACCATTCCCAGATGCCTGGACACTGCTGGCCACGTCCCTGTGTTTCAGGTGGAGTGCTGTGAGCAGTCCTGACACCCGGAAGAAAGGTGCGTGCCTGAGCCGGGCGCGGTGGCACACGCCTGTAGTTGGGAGGCTGAGACAGGAGGATCGCGAGTTCAAAGCCAGCCTCAGCAATGGCGAGGCGCTAAGCAACTCAGTGAGACCCTGTCTCTACATAAAACACAAAACAGGGCTGGGGGTGTGGCTCAGTGGTCGAGTGCCCCTGAGTTCAATATCCGGTACCCCCAAAAAAAAGTATGTGCCTGGGGCTTTTGGTGCCCTTGCCCTGGATGGCGGCTCAGCCTCTAACAGGAGGGGTGTTGTCCCCGTGGGCTTGCAGCGGGAAGGACGAGTTTTTCCTGGAAAAGCTGGTCAGGTTTGTAGTGTTGCCTGTGACTTGATGGAGGAGGGAAGTGGGCGGATTGCCCCTGTGGTCCAGCACTGGGGGGCCGAGGCAGGGGGATCACTTGGGCCCAGCAGGTTGAGACTAGCCTAGGCAGTGTAGTGAGATCCTCTCTGAAAAAGAAGGGGAATTGCAGATAGCTCTGGACCTGAGGACTAGGAGGCACTCCTGTGTCTCAGTGTCTAGCCTTTTCTCCATTCTACCCTGCCCACTGGGGGGGCCACTTGCAGAAAGATGAGCAGTGAGCTCTGCTGGATGTTCCTCGAGGAGTCTGAAAAAGTAACAAGCAAGCCGAGTGCTGTGGCCATACCTGTCATCCCAGCAACTCGGGAGGCTGGGGCAGGAGGAGCTCAAGTTTGAGGCCAGCCTCAGCAACTTAGTGAGACCCTTTTTCAAAATAAAAAGTAGCTGGGGATGCCTCTCAGTGGTAGAGTGCTCCTGGTTCAGTTCCTGGTATGAAAAAAAAGGAAACAAGCAGATTGCTACCTTCCTTTGTACCTTGGGTGTGGGGGACACCTGGCCCCACGGGAGCCCATGTGCTGACAGGGAGCCCTGCCTGGGACAGTGTGGAGTGGAGGGTGGGTGGTGGGCGCTGGACAGCTGGTGCTGCTTCTTGGTGCTGGGCTTGTTGCTGCTCCCCCAAGTGCCGTGAGGGCGGGCCTCCTCTTGGAAGCCCCTGCTGTGTGGGACACCTGGATGAGGATCGGGTGGCCCGCCCCTTGGTGGCAGGCGGGTGCTGACAGAGGCAGGAGTCTTGGGAGCACGTGCACTGCTGTGCCCTTACTCCACCCGGGTGCCCGCTGGATTCAAGGCACAGCGCCAGTGTGGAGCTGAGCAGGAGGGAGTGGCATGTCCTCAGCTCAGGCCCCGGGCTCAGCACCAGCTGGTTGAGTTCAAGGAATCTTTCAGTTATTTCATGGCCTAAGTGAAGTTTTATTACCATTCGTGTTTGAACCGGGGATTGGACTCGGGCTCCTTCCACTGAGCTGTACCCCAGGCCTGTGTTTGTTTATTTTGAGACAGGGCCTCACTAAATTGCTGAGGCTGGCCTTGAACTTGCCATCCTCCTGCCTCAGCCTCCTGAGTCGCTACGGTTATAGATGTGCACTACCAGCTGAATTTTATTGAAATTTCTGAGGAAAATGGATGATTTATATTTGCACAATGTTTTTTAATACTTAGTAGTCAATGACTTTATTTGTTTATGTGTGGTGCTGAGAATCAAATCCGGTGCCTCACACATGCTAGGCAAGCCACCACCTAAGCCCACTGAGCCACCACCTCAGCCTGCGTACAAGTGTTTTTTAAAAGCCAGATTTTCCTTTAAAGTCACAGGAAGAATCCTCTTGCAGTGTCTTGCGAGGCGTTGGTGTTCCCGTGCTAGAACCTCGCGGGCTGGGTGCTGTGCGAGGGCGAGGGTCCCTGCAGCCCGCTGGTGGGCAGAGCTGGCCGTGTCTGCCGCTTGCCCGAGTGGACAGTGAAGACGGGCGCTTTCCAGTGAGTGCTTGGCGCCGTGTGCGGAGCGCTCTTCTGTGGCGTGGCGTGGAGCTCCCCGCCTGTGACCTTGGCCCCATTGCGGCCTTGTGCAGCCCATGGTGCTGCTCTTTCTTGGAAAACGGCGTGGTCATGGGACTAGATCATCAGGCCTGGTCTTAAGAGACGGAGTGAGCCCATGCCCAGCCCACCGCTCTGTTTCCTGGAAAGTGTTCTCAGGAGCTGAAGCCAAGGAATGTTTCTGGTGTAGTCGACACCCATGTTAGAACTTTTTATTCTGATACTGATGGTTGAATGCAGGGCCTCCTGTGTACTAGACAAGCACTGCTCCCCGCCCAGCTCCATCCAGCCCTTTTTATTAGACAAGGCCTTGCTAAGTTGCCCAGGCTGGCCTCGAACTTGGGATCCTCCTGCATTAGCCTCCCGAGCAGCTGGGCTAAGGCTGCGCCGTTGCATCCAGGGAGAGCTCACGATCCTGAGTTTCTCTGATCTTGAACTTCCTCGAGTCCCATGGTGATGGGCGTGGGGGTGCTGGCAGCGGCCGTGGCCTGGGCTGCGCTCCGGCCTCCATGACCTTGGCACTGCTCTTGCAGATGTGGAAGGCCTCTGCAGGCCACGCCGTGGCCCTGGTGCCAGACGACGGGGCAGCCGACGACTGGGAGACCGACCCCGACTTTGTGGTAGGCCTCGGCCGGCCTGTGCTCCCTTCTCCCGCAGGCTTTGCCGTCTCGGGCTGGGTGTCGGGTGGGCTCACCCTCGTGTTTCTTTGCAGAACGACGTCAGTGAGAAGGAGCAGCGATGGGGCGCCAAGACCGTGCAGGGGTCGGGGCACCAGGAGCACATCAAGTGAGCACCTCCGTGGGCAGGCGGGCCTGCGTCCCAATGGGCCTCGCTGGGCCGCGTGTGTGCCTGTGCGCCACACGTGTACCCGCGGTGCCCGGCCGCTCGCAGTCCCTGTGCAGGGAGTCCCGTGTGCGTGGGGAGTGGCCACCTTGGCTTCCGTGCAGGAACCTGGTGTGGTGCTGGCTTTTCTTTGCGGTGACAAAATACCCTGAACAAGCACTTGAAGGAAGAGAGGTGTGTTTTGGCCGAGGTCGCAGGCTTTAGTCCCCGGTGCCGCTCCGTGTTCTGGGCTGAGCTGAGCAGAGCCTTGTGGAGGAAGGCGTGGCCGGACAGAGCTGCTCACCTCGCAGCTGGGAGGTGGAGAGGAGGGCCGGGACAACTTGTGGTCCCTGGGGCACGCCCCCAGGACCCTCTCCAGCTGGGTTCCTCCCCTCAGTTTCCACCGGCTCCCTGCAGTCCATACAGCCGTGGACCCCTCCACGGTCATCCAGTGCTGATCCGGTCACCATCCAGAACCCCCTCTGAACACCGCCGTCATGGTGCTCAGCTTCAGCAGGGGCCTTGGGAACGTTTCAGGTTCACCCCAGCCTGCTGCCGAAGCCCTCCCAGGAGCGGGCGGCTCTGCAGCGTGAGATGTGTTCAGTAGCTGACACCCGGATGATGGGCTGGAGGTGCCTGGGCACTGCTGAACTGCAGAGCTGGGTGCTGTGGCTATGGCCAGGCCCTGGGAGGAGCCTGGGCAGGAGGGCCAGGGCCAGCTTCTAACTGGGCACTGCCTGAGGGCTGGCTGCCATGCCACTTGTCTGTCGGGAAGTGGAGACGAACAGTCTTTAGAAAGTGTGCCCAGATGGTTGCCTTGGGCTGTGCTGGGTCCCAAGTCAGAGGCTGTGAATGGACCTGCCACTCTGGTGCCGGCCCATCTGCCCCACAGTGTGTCCAGCCAGGAGGCACAGCCTGGCATCCGGCAAAAGGCAGCATCCATTGGCGGCTTCCAGCAGAATTTTATGATTTTGAGATGGGATCTCCCTCCCTTGGTGGCCCTGCTGGTGCCCTGGGCTCTAGTGGTCCCCTCAGGCTGTTTGTGCCTCCCTGGCTTGCTCTGTCTTGCCCAGAGACAGCCTGAGAGCTTGATTCCTGGCCCTGCCTGGATGGGGCTGGGCCCAGCTGTGGGCCGTTGGTCTGGGTTGTGTGGACTCAGATAGGTCCAGCCCGCACCTCTCCTCGGGTCCCTTGTTCCTAGGGGCTCCAGAATGTGCTGGGCAGGGCAGGTGGGAGGACATGGGCAGCTCCTGGGACTAACAGTCCATCCTCCAATGGACTCTGAGGGAATGCCCGGGGTGGGGACCGTTCTCAGCACCTGATTCTCCCTTGCCTGCCCATGGGGTGTCTGGGTTTCCAGGCCTGCTGTGTACTCTTGTCCACTCTCCTGGGGTTGCTTGAAAACCAGGCGTGGCCATGGTGTCTCTGGGGCAGACCCGGGTGGGTTTGATGCATCTTGTAGTCTCTCTCACTGTCCTTGGTACCTAAAACTGAGAGTGGCTTTTAGAAGACGTTAAGACGCTGGAATGTTTCAAGCAGGAGCCAGCTCTGTGTGTTGCCAGCCCCTCCCTGCGGTGCTGGGGACCGGGAGGGCCTTGGCTTCCTCGCTGCCCCTGGCCCGTGTTGGCAGAGCTTGCTCGCCCAACCTGGCTTGAGCACACTGCTTTTCTCCACATGAAGTCCAGGCTAGCAGAGCTGCCTTGGGAAGAGCTGGGGGTCCCTGTGCACGTCCAGGGGGGCTATCCTTTCCCTGGAGGGTTCCAGCAGGCAGGAGGACAGGGAGGCAGTCTGGCAAGCTCCAGAGGCGGCGTCCTGTGTCTCCTGCCCTTGTGGCTGGAGGGCAGCGGGGCACTCCTCTGCTGACTCCTCCCTGTTTCTCTCTGCCCTGAAGCATACACAAGCTGAGAGAGAACGTCTTCCAAGAACATCAGACTCTGAAGGAGAAGGAGCTGGAAACGGGACCGAAAGCCTCCCATGGCTATGGGGGGAAGTTCGGTGTGGAGCAGGACAGGATGGATAAAGTAAGTGGCTGGGGCTGCCTGTGCCAGACTTGGTGGCCTGCATGGCACTCGGCAGTGGGCAAAGTAGCCACTCAGGCCTTTCTGTAGCCTGAGAGTGTCGAGTTGGCTCGTCAAGGTGAGATCTGCTGAGTGGTCCTATGTGGATTGAACTCACTTGGAATAGCGCTCCCACTTTTCTAGAAGCTCTCGAAGCTCTCGTAGCGAGGGCCTGAGGAGAGATCAGTTCCCACAGGCAGTTTTGTGAGCAGGACAGTCTGGAAGTACCCGCCATGAGCCCCCTCGTGTGCTGGCTGCAGTTCCTGCTGTGGCCCCGGCTGTCCAGTGTGCAGGAAAGCAGACCTGGGGACCCTGTCCACTTGTGTGTCAACCCTGCGTCCATTCACAGTCTTCAGAAGGCATCTGCCCTTGGCCTGGAAGCCAGTGCCTGCCTGGCTGGGGACACAGCCCACTTACAAGCTTGTGGGTCAGCCCCCCGTGAGTCGTCCTTGGTGGGAGTCAAGCTGCCCAGCGGGCACTGTGAAGCCGTGGGCCACACGTGTCTGCCTCTGATGGACTGCAGATCATCTCTGCCCAAGACGGGGTGATGCTCGCTTGGGACGCAGGGCTGTCCACCTGGGGAGAAGGTGTGGATGGTGGCGTGCTTGCTGGTCCCCTGCAGACCCTCGGAGAGGTGTTTTCCAAGCCTACCAACACGATTGGCTCTTCCTGGTCGGGTGCTGCCTCTGCTCCAGGTAGAAGGATGAGCCAGTGTCCGGTTCTGATGGGTACCTTTGTACCTCTCTCCTCACCCACTGACCAGGTGGGCATGGAAGGCTGTGAGGACCGGGGAGCCAGGCAGCACCCAGAAATCCTCTAGGGCCGGAGGCTGAGGAGCGAACCCTGCAGGAAAGAGACCTGGGCGTTTGCTGTCCCACTGTGTCAGCCCAGTCATCCTGCTGCTGAGGGCTGCCTGGGTCATCTCTGGGTTCTGAAAGAAGCCCGTGGACCGTGATGCTCTGGTGCGCCAGCAGGCAGAGCCCGCGTTGAAGGCACAGCCCCGCACAACAGGCCGAGCCTGTGCTCGCTCGCTTCAGCAAGGAGGGTCTGTGCGGGCGCGGGACTCATCGCGGAAGAGCTCCGTGTGCACCCTGCCCCTGCCCTTCAGGCTGTGGTGCCCGTCTCCCTCCGCCTCCGGCTGCTGCTCAGGCCTGCCCTGCACGGCGCTGCCTTGCGCCACCCTCTCCAGCCTGCCCTGCGAGCCCCTCTGCCTCTCACTGGCCTGCTTGCTGTCCCTGCCCGTGGGCGCTGCTCTGGCCTGGGCTCCACCTGCCTTGGGCTGGCCTGGTGCTTTGCAGAGCTCAGGGACCCCTAGAGTGCAGGGCTGTGCTCTGTGGCCGCGCACTCAGGGCGCCCAGCCACGCTGCTGGAAGGCGCCCGTCTCCAGCTGGGTCACGATCCTCAGGCAGCAAATCCAGCGGGGGGGGGAGGGGGGGGGCAGCTGCTGCTTAGCCCTGTTGGCCCGGCACCCGCACGTTGAGGTCCACGTAGCTGTGAGCTCGTGTGAGCACTGGAACCAAGCTCTCTTTTGGGGGTGGGAGATATTGGGGATACAATTCACGGCACTTAACCACTGAGCCACATCCCCAGCCTTTTTTGTTTTTAAATTTGAGATGGGCTCGCTAAGTTGCTTAGGGCCCTGCCAAGTTGCTGGCACAGGCTGTGAACTCTAGATCCTCCAGCTTTAGCCTCCTGAACCTCTGGGATGACAGATGAGCCTCAACCTGCCTGGCTGGTCCAGTCTCTTGTCAGGTTCCAAACCTGAGTATGCATGGCTCTGGCTGGTTGGAACTGGCCTTCTTCAGGTATTGGGGGCGAGGACACTCTAAAGAATCAGGAGTGTGGCTAGAGACCTTCAGAACCCAGCTCTGCTGGGCAAGGTCATGTCTGCTAGAAACAGGACAGGACCTGTCGGGGTTCTACTGGCCCTTGTCTGCACAGTGCATGCTTCTTGGGTGGGGTACGCTGGTCCATCCTGGGGCTTCCTGCTTCCCATCTCTGCTGCGCCCTGGAACCCCAAGTCTCTGCGGGGCTCCAGGTCAGGGCTCTGCCCTGTGCTGAGACCAAATGTGAATCTGCCGGGGGAGCTCGGGCAGCTTTGGGGCACGTGCCTTTCAATTGAGAAGGTGGTGCTCTTGCTGTGTTCTTAGACCTGTTTCTCGTGGCTGCTTTGTGCTAAGATCATGCTGGGGTCCCTTTGGCATGGCCGCCTTTTACATTCCTTCGTGATCCCTGGGTGGGCCGTTGGCCTCCAACCTCAGCAGGCACCTGGGAAGGAGAGATCCGCTCAGCTCAGAGCATTCCCTTAGAGCTAGTAGGGTGTGCGCTGTTGGCCTTGGGAGCTCCAGCAGCCACCCGGCAGGCCTGCCAGCTCTCGGGGTCTGTGGTGGTGGTGGTCAGTGGTGGTGGTCGGATGTGAGCCCTGCGAGGGGAGAGCGGACAGGTGTGAACCTGCTGAGCCCTCCCGCCCAGGTGTGCCACGTGTCCTCGGTGCCCACGGAGCTGTCCCTGGTGCTCTCCACTGTGAGCAGGGTCTGTGGAGGGCAGGGCAGCTTGGGGGCCACTCGGTCTCTGCTGAGATGGTCATAGGCATCCTGAGGCACTGCCAGCACGTGGCTGCTGTCCAGAGAGCTTTGGGATGGGAAGGCCTTGGGGGTGCTCGTTTGCCCACAGGCTGTGGTGTGCTGGCCCCACTAGGCTGTCCTGCTGACCTTGAATGGAAGGCCCTAATCCTGTGCCTTCCTCTGCCAGGAGTGACGTGTGGGTGACCCCACAACAAGCTGATGGGATGGCACTGCCTCCCTGCCACATGGCGTGGTACTCGGGAGATCCCGGGTGAAGTCCACATCTTTGACTAAGACCTGTGCGTGTCTTAGTGTCCCCCCACCTTTGGGGACACGTGGTGATGAGAACCTCTCACTTTAACAACAGCGGCTGTGTTGCCCACAGTGTCCACCGGAGGGTTCTGTGGCGTGAGCGTGTGTTCTGAACTGGGCACGGGACCCAGGCCTGTGCCTGGGAGGCAAGTGCCCACCTCTGCCCTCTGGCCCTTAATGGGTCTCGGGAATTGCGTAGCGGGCTTCTGACTCTGTGTCCTCCCTCATCCCTGGCCATGTCAGCTGCTCTCTGTGCCAGGGCTGTGGTGTGGGCATTCCTGTGCCTGGGCTTTGGAGAGCTCGCGCTGTGCCCCCTGTTTGTGCTGCGTGTGTCTGAGGCCACCTGCGGGGGGCCAGCGCCTGGCGGGCTCTGGTGTGTGAGGTTTTGTTTTTGGGTTCCACTGCAGTCAGCCGTCGGCCACGAGTACCAGTCAAAGCTCTCTAAGCACTGTTCACAAGTGGACTCGGTTCGGGGCTTCGGAGGCAAGTTTGGTGTCCAGATGGACAGAGTTGATCAGGTGAGTGACGGCAGCTGCAGTGCGTGGTGGGTCAGTGGTAGAGTGCGTGCTTAGCGTGCCCAAGACCCCCGTGCGGCCCCCTGCAACGCACGCCTAGAGATGGGGTGAGTGAGGCCACTTGGGGGGCGGGGCGCTCCTGTCCTCCACATGACCTGCCGCTGCCATGTCTGTCCGTGGGGTCACTCAGCGGTGCGCACGAGTGCTCTGATTCTGTTGGACCACAGGGAGGGGCCTCTCGACAGCGTTCGCAGGACAGGTTTTCCTGCAAGGACACTGGGTGTGTGGGCTGATGGGTGGAGAGGCCTTCACTGCATGCCCGAGAGACCCCGCCTGGAAGCCCGTGCTGCCCAGCCTTAGATTGGTCCAGGAGTGTGCCAGCGGGCACTGCTGCCCGTGCCATGGTGCGCCCCTGTGCAGGGCATGTCAGCCCTCGCTGTGCAGGGGCGGCCTCCCCCGTGGGGTGCTGGATGCGGGGAGCTTACCAAACCAGGGCCGTGCGTGTCGTCCTGACCTGCATTTGACTTAGGAAGCCAAAGGTCAAAAGCAACATGGCTTATGTTTTTAGAAGCTCCACGTGTACATGAATGCACAGCAGTAGTTGTAGGGCGTTTAAAAATGCATTTCCCTCTTTATTTCTTGATCACAGTCTGCTGTGGGCTTTGAATACCAGGGCAAGACCGAGAAGCATGCCTCCCAGAAAGGTGAGCTGCAGAAGGCGTGGGCAGCACCGGACGCAGCACAGAGGCCCGGAGGCCTGCTGGCTGCTCTCTGGGTGGGAGGGCTGTGGCCAGGGGTGGCGGGATCATCCAGGGCCTGTGTGGTGGGAGCTCTGACTGGAAGGTGTCCTGGGCACCTCCTGGTGTGCAGCAGAAGCTACCTCCCATGTCTGAGCAGGGCCATTCCCTGTAAAGTGAGCTCTTTTGACTGTTGGCAAAACCTGGTAGAAACCAGAGCTCAGTCCTCGCTGCTACACATGGCGACCCTGGTGGCAAGCCGTCTCTACATCGCCTCCTTCAGGTGCGCGCACTTGGGCAGGCATGTTAATTTCCACTTGTGTCCTCTTGTCACTCAGGCGCAAGCTCTTGGGCCACCAGTAGCCGGGTGTGGTCAAGCGAGGCGTGGACAGTGGGCCGTGGCATCCTGCCTGGCAGTTGTCAGCTGCTGCCTTGCTTTGTGCTCTGACCTTGGCCAGGTCACTCAGCCTGCAGCTGCATTTCTGCTGGTGTGAGGGACCTGCCCTGCAGCAGGAGAGAGGGCCGGGATCACCCAGAGTCCCCGCAGGGAGTGGTGGGTGGCTGGCGGCATGTGTGGGGTCGCCTTTGGTTTTGTTCAGCTTCATACACGTGGCAGCCCTGCCTGTCGCGGGTCACGCTGCCTGCCGTCCTGTCTTCTAGACTACTCGAGTGGCTTTGGTGGCAAATATGGCGTGCAGGCCGACCGTGTGGACAAGAGCGCTGTGGGCTTCGACTACCAGGGCAAGACGGAGAAGCATGAGTCCCAGAAAGGTGCGGGCGTGCTGGGTCCCCTGCTGTGCCCCTGAGCCCACGTGGGTCCTCACATCAGCACACGCAGACTGTCCCTGTGTGCTTATTTTCTGTTCTTGGTACTGGAGATCTTGGTACCGGAGGTTGAACCAGAGGTGCCCAACCCCTGGGCTGTACCCCAGCCCTTTCTGCTTTTTATTTTGAGACAGGATCTCACTAAGTTTCCAGGTTGGCCTTGAGCTTGGGGTCCTCCCGCCTCAGCTTCCCGAGTTGCTGGGATTGCAGGCATGTGCCTCCACAGCCGGCAACTTTCCTTATTATTATTATTTTTTTGGTACTGGGCATTGAACCCAGGGGCCCTTAACCACTGAGCCACGTCCCCACCTCCCCCCTTTTTAATATATTTTATTTTGAGACGAGGCCTTGCTGTGTTGCCTAGGGCCTGGCCAAGTTGCTGAGGTTGCGTTTGAACTTGAGATCCTCCTGCCTCAGCTTCCAGAGCAACTCTCCTTATTTTTAATGACCGCTCGCTTCCCCATTTTGTGAGGAGTCCATACCTATTTAACCGTTCTTTTGAGTGAAATTTAAAGTTATTTACAATTTCTTTTTTTTTTTTTTTGGTACTGGGGATTGAACTCAGGGGCACTCAACCACTGAGCCACATCCCCAGCCCTATTTTGTGTTTTATGTAGAGACAGGGTCTCACTGAGTTGCTTAGTGCCTCGCCGTTGCTGAGGCTGGCTTTGAACTCGCGATTCTCCTGTCTCAGCCTCCCTAAGTGCTGGGATTACAAGCGTGAG
>CM053399.1:3334291-3408641 GCA_028644305.1 Xerus rutilus | reverse complement strand
ACAATTTCTTGATGTTAAAAATCTACTACAGTGAATATTCTTGTGCCTATTCAAAAAATTGATCCTAGAAATAGAAATGCTAGGCCAGAGTGCCGCACTGGAAACTGGTGTTCTGGTGGGTGCTGCCAGGTGGTCCTGGGGCTGTGTGGCCTCTGCCTTCCCGCTGGCCCACGCCCTGCAGGTAACCCTGGAGGCCCTTCCCGGTGTCTGCTGAGGTCACAGCTCAACTAGGACTTGGCCCTTGCTCGGAGCTCGTGACCCTGGGGCCTGTGCCCTTTGCTGTTTGTCCTGCCCCCATGTTGCAGGCTTTTACAATGATTGCCACTGTTTGAGAGCTGAGTGCTTACATAGAAAAACTCCTGAGATTTCTCTAGAAGACTGAGGTGAAGCAGAAGACACCACTGGTAGTTGTGGCCATCCTGGCCTGGCAGGTCCCCAGGGGAAGTGCCAGCAGGCCTGTAGGGCAGCTCAGCCCACAGTGTGCTGAAGATCCCAGCCTGTGGCCGTGCTGCCTTCCTGGGGTCTCCTGGCCAGCATGTGCTGTGCTCCTCAGGCCTGGTTTGGTCCTCTGCCGTGCAGGCTCCAAGCTCAGGGAGCACGTCGGGGTCCTCTGGGACCTGGGGCCTTTCTCATGGGACTTGGACTCTGAATTTACACCATTGATGTCTCCATGAGGGTTGTGTTTAAGTATGAAATTGGTGTTTTAAATGACTTTGCTCTGGTGGAGCTGATGTTTCTGGAAGGTGCTGCTTTGGTGGGCCTGTGGTTGCTTCTGCTGCGGAGGCATAGGGCCTTCAGTAGCCACTCTGGCTGCCTTCCGGGAGGGGTGACCCTGGTCCTTGACCTGCTGCGCCCGTCCCTGCGGGTTCACGTTCCTAGATGCGCAGTCCCTTTGAGTCGCCCTGCCTCTTGGACCTGCATGGAGCCTGGAGGCTTCTGGCTGCTGTGGGTCCTGAAGGTGCGGTGACCCAGGGGTGCCGGGGTCCTGCTGCTGGTTTCTGGAGGCGCCTTCCTTGGTTCTAGATTACTCCAAAGGCTTCGGTGGCAAATACGGGATCGACAGGGACAAGGTGGACCAGAGCGCCGTGGGCTTCGAGTACCAGGGCAAGACGGAGAAGCACGAGTCGCAGACAGGTGGGTGCCTCCCCGCAGCTCTGCCCCATGTGCGCAGGCAGGTGTCCGCCACACACCCCATGGGGGCAGCGGGGGCGGGGGAGCGGCAGATCTGTCGCCATGTGGTGCCTGGGCCTGTCTCGCTACTGGGCGGCTACTGGGCGGCTGAGGCGGGAGGATGGCGGCAGCCGGGGCCACGCTGTGAGCCCTTTAGAAAACAGAGTCCAAAACCTGGCTGTTAGGAGAAAGCCTCACGTTCACACGTCCTGTGGCTCCAGCCAGCCGTGCCGCTAGTCATACCCGTGTCCCGCGTGACTGTCATGAGGCTGTGCTGCTGGGAGCCGCTCGCGGGGAGCTGCTTCTGTGGGGCCTGTGGGTTGTTTCCGGCGCTCCACATGGCCATCCCGCTGAAGCCCTGGTCAGTGGATGATCGTGTCCCGCTCTCTGTGTTGGAAGCGAGCTTGCTGCCTGCGGCCCGCTGACGCCCCTCCGTGGCTTCTCTTGTGCACGTAGACTACACGAAAGGGTTTGGAGGAAAATTTGGTGTGCAGACAGACAGACAAGACAAATGTGCCCTGGGCTGGGATCACCAGGAGAAGCTGCCGCTGCATGAGTCCCAGAAAGGTACCTCCCCCGCTGCATGCGTGCCCGCTCACGTCTGCCCCGTCTGTGTTGTCTGTCCTCACTGTGTGAAGCTGTCCCAGGTCTCACCCGAGTTAGAGCAGTGACGAGCCCTCTCCTCCTGGTTGGGGCGCCGGGAGCCGGGTCGGCCCTGCCACGAGGCACGGGCCCCAGGCGTTACCACCCTCTGCTGTGGCACAGAAGCACCAGGCTCCAGCCCACGGTGCCCATTTGTGAAGTGGGCCGCAGATCACGTCCTCCCACATGGTGTGAAGACCCTTCCGTGGGTGCAGCTCCAGCGGGTGGGGTGGGCCGTGGCGTTGAAGTCTCTCTTCACGAGACGCCTTCTCGGCAGCGTGCGCCAGGCCTGGAGTGGCCCCGCTGAGTCTGCCCTTAGCCCGTGCCTGCCCCGCCTGACGTCTGCTGTGTGCTTGTTGTTGACCCCTCAGCCGATGTCGCCCTCGGGCCTGAGCTTGGCGAGCTCTGGCTTTCTTGAGATCAAGTACCCAGCCTCGCGCCTGTCGCCACTGACTCAGCCTGTTCCTCTCTGGTTCTTTTCCCCACTGTCGCTCGTGGACTTCCAGATTATAAGACTGGTTTCGGAGGCAGATTTGGTGTTCAGTCCAAGAGGCAGGACTGCCCCGCTGTGGGTCTGACTACAAGGAGAGACCGGCCCAGCACGAGGCCAGCAGGGCACAGCTGCCCCGCCCTGTGCCCCTTGCATTGCAGCCACTGCCAGCGCAGCTTCAGGGTGCCCCCTGGGTGCTGCCGTGTCTCCGGGTGGGCGGCCCTCGGCTGCTGTGGGGCCTTGGTCCAGTGTCACATCAGAGCAGCGCACACTGGGAGCAGCCCCTTCCTTCCCGGTTCTTGTTTTCCCTCCCATGTTGTCCAGCCTGCCTTGATGGAGGCGCTCGTTTGCAGGGCCCGTCACTGTAGCTGCTAGTGCAGCTTAGGCCTAGGGAGGCACCTGGTCTCTGCAGCGTTCTGCAGACCTGGCAGTGCCGGGCCGTGCCGGGCCGTGCCGGGCCGTGCCGGGCCGCGTGGCCCGGCCTCTTGCCCCCGAGGGAGGGGAGAAGGTACTCCTACCACCTGACCTTCCAGCCGGAGGCCGGCAGCACAAGGGCGTGGGACAGGCGTGTTGTGTGTGGTTTGTTTCATTTGGGGTGCTGTTTTCTGGGCCAGGGTTGCAGACACCATCCGTGTGTAGCTTATGCACAGAGCCGCGTAGTGGGTGCCCAGAGTGGAGGGAAGACATCTCTAGAACGTTCCTGTGCGTCTGAGTGGACGGCACATTTTTCCGTAGAGTAGTTGTTTCGTCCTCTTGGAAGCTGGGCCGCGTCGCGGGAAGTCGGACATGAGGCTGGATGGCGCGCAGAGCTCAGGCCTGGGCCCGACTGTGTGGAGGTGGCCGGCGGCCCTGTGGCGTGGACGCTGTGTGACAGTGTGGCTTCGTGTGGGTGTGTGTCACAGCCAGCGCCTTTGGCTGGTGGGATTTCCACATGGAGTTTTCTTTCTTTTGAGAAGCAAGAGAGCAGCCTGCGCCTGAGCCTCTCTCGTGCTCAGCGCAGGCACGGGCAGCCGAGGCGCAAGGCCCACCGGGGCGCGGAGACTGTGCTGCTGCCGTGGCTGCAAGGCCTGTCCTGTGCCCGCCCTCCTTGGCTTCCTTCCTGTCAGCCTGCCGCCTGTCCCCACCCGTGCCCTGGGAGAATGCTGGCAGCATGCCACGCCTCTGCCCCCGCTCCCTGCCTGTGCACCGAACGCCGTGGTGGACGCAGAGCTGGCCTGCCCCGGAGAGCCCTCCTGGGCGCTCCTGTCTGCTCTGAGCGTGTCCCCGGGCTGTTCCCGGCCTCTGCATGCCCCTGCTCTCCCGCCTCTGCTCGAGTCAGTAAGTCTCCATTTTGCCACCTTGCAGACTACTCCAAAGGATTCGGCGGGAAGTACGGGGTGCAGAGGGACCGGATGGACAAGGTAAGGCCTGCAGCCCCGAGTGTCGTTCTCTCTGCCAGCAGCAGCTTCTGGAGCTCTTGGGGTGTCAGCCACGCTCCGTGGGCGTCCTCTGGTGGGTACTTGGCTCCTGGCTCCAGAGGTGCACTGCCAGGGCCAGGCATGGGTTATCGCGCAGTGTCCTGTGCTCCTTGTGCAGTGATCGTGGTCCTTATCTGGCAATGCAGGGTCGGTGCTTGGCCGTGGCATAGTGGAGGGTGGCTGGGCCCTCCCTGGACGGGGTTGCTTAGTGAGAGCCTCTGGACAGTGACTCTCTGAACTCCGACTGTTGGCATTAGGTCCGGTTGGAGGTGGAGGCCTGTGGTCGCACCGGCCACCTTGGAAGCTCAGGGCCCCAGGAGGTCTCTGGCCCCCTTCCAGTCAGAAGAGGTCTGGCCTATTGGCGTTACTGCAAACGGCCTGTGGGACAGTGCTGGTTGGGGTCTGTGCCCGTGGCCACGAGGGCATTGCTGTGGCACGCTGCGGCTCGACCAGGAGTGCCTCTGCTGCCGCCTCTGCGGGGTCTCATGGCCTCTGGAGGCGGGCTGGAGCCCACGAGGTGCTTGCCGCTTCAGTCCAGGTGCTTCTCAGTGCGGTGGGTGCTGTCGAGTGGCCCCTGGGCTGCTGGGCCGGCCGGGCACCTGCTGTGGGTCTGTGCTGGAGGCTGGCACGGCCCCGCCCCTCCGGCGTGCGCCTGTGCAGCCTGTGCGGCGACACTGTCCCCATGCTGGACACATGGCTTGCCCTCTTCAGTCTCCTGGCCCTTCCTTCCTTCTTCCTTCCTGTGCTTGACCCATGCCTGCAGGTGGCACTGCTGGCCTCAGTTCTGCTTCCCTGGGGCCCACGGGTCCCCTGCCACAGGAGGGCCCTGGTAGTGACAGCAGGACAGTGGCCTGGGGGGTCCTGAGGGTGTGAGAGTCGGAGTCCAAGTTTGAAGGAGTGGGAGTGGCCCCGGAAGGGCTCAGCTGGAGGGGACATGAGTGGGTCTTGCTGAGGGCACCTGCTGGCCACCTCTGGAGCCTGAGCTGTGAGGCGGTCCAGCCCTGGGCAGGTGGTGGCTTGGGCAGGTGTGAGGTGGGGCGGCAGACTGGGCTCAGCTTCAAGGGCGGGAGGAGGGAAGAGTCAGGTGGGTGCTGCAGTGCCGGAGGCCTGAGGCTTGGAGAGGACGAGCTGGGCAGGCTTGGGTGGGCGAGGCTGTCCAGGGCTGCCCGTGCTGGAGGAGGCTGAGCCGGGCTCCCGTCTGGCGGCTGAGGCCCCTGGGACAGGAGGGGAGGAGCAGCGGTTGAGTCAGAGGCTGTGGCTTTGAGGTTGGGAGTTGAAGTTCCTCCTTGTGGTGCCTGTGGTCGGTGTGGATGTTAATGAGGTGGCGGCTGGGCTCCTGAGCACCACGGAAGGAAGTCCGGGCGCCGCCTCCCCCAGCCCTGTGGGCAGGGCCGTGTGCAGTGGAGCCGGTCCAGGCCGGGCGCCCCGGGGCATGATCGGGACCCAGGCTGGCCACCCTGGGAGTGGGGTGGGTTGCTGAGGACGGGTCTGCGGTGGTCCCAGTGGTGGTCAGGGTGAGGCTGATGACCTTGTTTGCTGAGGTGCCAGGCCGTCCCATCCCAGAGAGGAGGGAGGTTCTTTTGAGGTCACCGTGGACAGGCCAGTGACTTAAGGACAAGAGTGGCCGCCTGGTGGACCCTAGAGCCAGGCTGGACCGTGGGGGGGGGGCAGGTGTGAGGAGAGGGGCTCCGGAGGGTGGTGACAGGGGCGGCTGGGACCGCGGCTCCGCCCCGGGGCAGCGCTTGCCTGAGAGGAAGGTGTGCAGTGTGGTGCCGTGCGATGGGGACCCTGTGCGGGCAGGGAGCAGAGGTGTGGGCGTGGATGCCAGTGCCCCCAGGTGACGGCAGAGGCGGCCCAGAGCAGCCCTCCAGAAGCAGGGAGGGCTGGAGGGTGCCGGCCTCCCTCCCCTCCTGCTGCAGCGCAGGCAGGAGCTGAGGGTTGTTCCAGGAGCGGGTGTGGGAGCAGGAAGGGTGTGATGGGACTCTGAGCCTCTGCGGTCACAGGTGGGCTGGGGGGGGCAGAGACCCTGCAGTGCTGGGTCCACGATGAAACTGAGCGGGGCACTGGTGTCCAGCACCCTGCTGGCCGGCACCCGTCAGCCGCCACCCAGCTGGTCCCTGTTGATGGACGGCGTTGAGAGTCCTAGGCGTGGGAGGGCTGACCCCGAGGCCTGTGGGCACCCAGGGTCCCTTCCCCTGCAGAGGCTTGGGGAGGAGCCCCGAGGAGGCCTGCCCCGCAGACGGAGACGGCCGTGGCGTGAGCTGACGCTTGGCTAGCAGCCGGTGTGCACAGGGGTTTCCAGGTCTGTCAGTTTGCAGGTCGTGGAGGCCAAGAGGGCAGCTGTGGGCTTCCTGGGGTCTTCTGGAGGATCTGGGGGCCTTTAACTCTCATGAGACAGGAGCTGCTGCTGGGTCTGGAGGGCAGGAGGGCGCCCTCCTGATTTCCCTTCCTGACTCTGTAGAACGCGTCCACCTTTGAAGATGTTGCGCAGGTGTCCTGTGCCTACCAGAAGACCGTCCCTGTTGAAGCTGGTGAGTCAGTCCTGCAAGACCCAAGCCCCGGGGAGAAAGTCCATGTTGTAGGTGTTCCCAGGGCAACGTGATGGGGAGAAGAGAGTTACAGAAGCGGAGCCAGAAGCAGAGAGGTGTGGGCTACTTCTAGAATGCAGGCATAAGCAGTTTGGGCCTCAGGGACACATAGTTGAGCCATCTGTGCTTTGGGCAGTGTCTATCAAAACAGGCCTCACAACATGCTGTTTCTGAAGGCACCCCTTGAAATTGGAGGACAAAGCACAGCTGTAATCCCAATGAGTCGGGAGGCTGAGGCAGGAGGATCGCAAATTCAAGGTTACCCTCAGGAACTTAGTGAGGCCCTGTTCAAAAAATAAAAGAGGCTAGGGATATGGTGCAGTGGTACAGTGCCCCTAGGCTCAGTCCCATTCCCCGGTCCCCAAAAGAGTCACTGTCAGTTCACTGTGACACCCTGAGGCAGTTCTCAGATTTTTTAGCCTCCAGAGCACTTGACGTTTTAGACATCATCGAGGCCCCAGAGAGCCCCTGCGATTTGGTGAGATGTGTTGGTGCTGTGTTGCAGGTAGACGTAGAGGAAGGTTTCAATGAATTGATTTCAAAGTAGCAAAACCATCATATGTTTACATAGTAACATTCTTTGTGAAAAATAGCTGGTTCTCAGGTCTCCTGTGTCCCATCTGTCCCTTGCAGTAAGTCAGGCTGTTTGTGAACTCAAGTGGGGCTCATGACAGGGAAGGGGAGGGGTCTTGGCAGCCCTTGGGGTCATCACAGGTGTCCTGCGACGCTGCGCTCAGGGGTCTGTCCTGCTCCTGGGAGGCTTGCTCGCCCTGGGGGACGTTGCAGTGCAGTCCTGGCCACTGAGGAGCTGTCGTGCTCAGAGGCAGCTGTGGATTTTCTAAAACTGACTTTTGCCTGAAAGTGTCAGCGTTTTCCATTGGTGACAGATAGTGCAGGGGCTCTTCTGACAGAGTGGGCTCTGTCCATGCCCTGCGGGGGACTGGCTCTAGTCCACCCACTGCCTGGCCTGGGCCCTCAGCATGCACAGCTCCAGAGGTGCACAGGAGCTGCCCCGCGTGCTCCTCACGGGAGCTGTCCTCGCTTTCCATGCAGAATGTTGGGTGAAAAATGTGTATTCGTGGGAGGCTGAGGCAGGAGAATTGCAAGTTCAAGGCCAGCCTTAGCCACTTAGCGAGGCCCTAAGCAGCTTAGTGAGACCCTGCCTCAAAGTAAAAAATGAAAAAGGCTCAGCAGTGAAGCACCTGGGTTCAATTCCTAGAACCAAAAAACAAACAAAAAGCATACTTAAGGGTCAGGGTTTATTAAAATCAGTAGTTTTTCCTGCCTTGCTGAGGTGAGCGAATTACGTGTTTCCCAGCCCTAGTGGGCGGTGGTGAGGAATACTGGTGGTCTGGCTTGAACGACCCAGACCTGAGGCTGCACTCAGTGTGGGACGCGTGGGTGGGAGGGGACGAGATGCTGCTGGCGTTCCCTCTTTTTTTTTTTTAATAGATGGACACAATGTCTTTATTCTATTGCTTTGTATGTGGTGCTGAGGATCGAACCCAGGGCCTCATGCATGCGAGGCAAGCGCTCTACCGCTGAGCTACAATCCCAGCCCTGGCGTTCCCTCTTGATGGGGACAGACGGCTCGTCTGGGTTCATCCAGAGGCAGATGGGCTCTCTCCTTGCTCTGCAGTGACCAGCAGAACCAGCAACATCAGAGCCAACTTTGAAAACCTGGCCAAGGAGAGGGAGCAGGAGGACAGGAGGAAGGCGGACGCAGAGCGAGCCCAGCGGGTAGCCAGGGAGAGGCAAGAGCAGGAGGAGGCCAGGAGGATGCTGGAGGTGAGTGGGGGGAGGCCACAGCGCCTCACCAGGGTGGGGGCTCCTGTGCCGTGCCAGCCTGCCTAGCTAGGCATTCCAGAAAGTTCTTATGGAGTATGTGTCCACACGAGGTGCATTTTGCCAGCCCTGTCCTCCCTGGGTCTGGGCTGCCCATGGTCTGGCCCTGAGAGCCCAGCCCTGACCCACAGGAGGGGCTCACGTGAGGAGGGCGGTGCTCTTCTGCAGCCCCGGCCGCCGCAGTCCTGCCTGCCACTTTCCCATGAAATGGGTTTTACTGGACAGCAGGTGTGGGCTGTGCATGGGACCGGGCGGTGAGGGCTGACTCTCTTCTGAAGCTTCTCCAAGACAGGCATGTGTCTGGGGCTCGGCCCCGCCCAGCCCTGCTCCCTGCGTACCTGGCCCTCAGCCCTGGCGGCCCTGTGTTCTCGAGCGCGCAGTGGAGAAGGTGGTCCTTCCCTGCTTCTCTCCAGGGGACTGTGTCCTCCCCAGAGAAGTGGCCAGGCTTCTGGGGAGCTCCTGGGGAGAGCCGTGGCTGAGGGAAGCCTGGGGCCGGAGCCTGCCACCTGGGGCCAGCCACCGAGTAGAGTGGCAGCCAGCGCCAGCTTGGGGACTAGGGGACCGGAGCTGAAGGGCCTCCTGGTTCCACAGGGGAGCTTGTCGGTGTGGCAGAACACACACGCCACCCTCGTCCCCAGGCCTCGTCCCTTGGAGCTTGTGTGCCCCCTGCTCTGGGTGTCCGCCCTGCCGAGGCAGGTCAGGCTCTGGCCGTCCAGGGTAGTGCCTCAGACCTTGGGCGGATCTCCGTACCAGCTGGATCTGGAGGGCATGGCTGCGGATGTGCTTGATCAGCTGGGACACAGTCGTGGTTGCCTTGTGCCTGCGGGCCTATTCTTCTCCCACCTGGCCTGGTCCTGCCCTCCAGGGTCACGTGCAGGACGCGACGCCTTGGGTGGTGCCCTGGTGGATGGCTCGGAGTGGCCAGTCCTGGTGGGGCTGGGCTCGTTGGGCCACGTGGATGCAGAGAACTACACTGGGGGTCCCGTGGCCAGGGCTGTTTTCCTTTCAACAGAAGATGGTGTCCTCACCAGGCAGGAGGGCGGGGGTGGTTGGAGTAGACAGCTGGGGTTCAGGTCCTGTCTGCACAGCTCCCAGCTGGGCGTCCCCACGCTGAGCTGGGATGCGTGGCTGCTGTGGCTGCCGTGGCTGCCGTGACATGTGCACACAGGTGGTGGCTACAGACAGCACACGTCGACCACCTCAGAGTCCTGGGCGTTAGCAGGGCTGTGCTCCTCTGGGGTCCAGTGGGTCCAGGCCTCGTGATGGCCCAGAGTGGTCCCTCCCCAGCCCTCGGGCCCCAGGTAGGTCCGCATTTGCCTGACCGGCAGAACGTGCTCTCCCACCTGGAGCCCCGGGAGCCCGGCTCACGGCCTCCACTCAGCCCGGGTCTCGTCTGAGGCCTCAGGGAGGTGAGAGCAGAGGGGCCGTGCCTTGGGACAGTGAGGTGGCTTTGCCTGTGGCCAGTTACCTTCACGCTGCAGCCTGTGTGGAGGCGGCAGCCCTGGGGCCACCCAGGTCCTCGGATCTTGGCTGGAAGCGTCTTCCTTGGCCCTCCTTTCCCAGGCGCTCAGGGTCTTCTGCTCCTGCGCTGGGCTGAGGCGTGGGCCATCCTCTTGGGACGTGCGGTTGCTGCTGGGCAGGTGGGCTCACTGCTTAGCCTGGCCGCTGGTGTCCTGTTGCAGGAGCAAGCCAGAGCTCAGAAGCAGACACCCCCCGCGTCTCCTGCCCCACAGCCAGCCGAGGAGAGGCCGCCCTGCAGCCCTGTGTATGAGGTGGGTGCTTCTGCAGAACGTGAACAAGGCTGACTTAACTGCCCCTCAGGCGATGCCAGCGTGGACGAGCTGCCTGCCAGGCTCTGCCGGCCAGGAGGGGGACAGCACTCCCGCAGGTGTGCCTGGTCCCTGCCTTCCTGCTGTCCTCCCTGCCCCTCTCCAGTCCATGCTGCCGGCCTCCTGTTCCCTGTGGTTCCTGTTGGGTCGCCTGGTGCGGATGCTCAGACGTGCTGGCCCTGGCTTCCTTGCTTCCCGTGCTGGCCAGCCACATGCCTTACTGGGACGCCCCCTTGGCCACCCCGCTGCTCCCCACCTCCTCCTGCACCGCCTCCTCTCCAGCTCTCCCTCGCCCCCGCTCCCCGCTGTCCTGCCCCCAGGCTCCCACCTCATCCCTGAGCTGCTGGGTGCCTGCCTGGCATCTCCCACACTGCCCTGGGCCTGTGGCCTCTCCCATGTGAGCCCCTCTCCCCGCAGGCTCCGGCCTGTCCTGGATGGCACCACTCTTAAGTCACTGAACTGCTAGGGATGAAAGTTGGGTCGCAGGGTGCTTCCTGGTCCCGAGAGCTGTGGGGACGCAGTGGCCCGGCCTGCGCTCTCATCACTGTGGGTACTTTCCCTGGTGGAAGTGGCCTGGTAGCTTATGACCTGACAGGCAGGGTGGCCTTGAGCTGTCCCCAGCAGCCACTGTGTCCTGGACCAGGCCCTGAGCAGCTGGTCCTTAAGGAGGGGCTGACACACCCCGGGGGTGAGGAGGTCGGTCATGTGATTGGAGCCCAACGGGGGCCCCACGCCTTGAGTTGGCTGCCACTCCTGCGCTCGCCTTGGTGCCCGGCCGTCTTGCCAGCAGGAAACTGCCTTGCCAGTCCTTGCCCTGTCACCCTTCTGTGTCCCCAGTGCACAGGAGGAGGTGGACGCTGTCCTTGGCCTCCTGGGCTCTCCCTGCATGGTCACCCTCTGTAGAAACCTGCTCAGGCCAGTGGTGCCTGGCTGCAGCCATCGTTGATGGGCCTTTCAAGCAGCGAGGTGTTTGTTTCCCGAGTACCCGTGCCTTCGCGTGGCTTTCCTTGGTCCCTTGTCCACCCTGCCTTTCAGATTGGTTAGAGCAGAGCCGTGTTGCCCGCAGGCGTGGCTGTTCTGAGCAGTGGGCTGGGTCGGGGGAGCTGCTCTCAGAGCAGGCTGGTTGGCACCCGGAGGGAGGGCTGGCAGCAGAAGGGGCATCGTGTGGCCCTGGGGACCTGAGGCCTTCAGCCTCCAAGCCAGGACGGACTAGCTTGAGCCCAGGTCGTGGTGCAGGGAGGTGCAGGGTCCAGAAGGTGGGTAGGTTTATTTACTGCCAGCCCAGGGAGCTTTGGGGTGCTGAGGCCACAGGGCTGCTCCGGGGGGTGTCCCCTCCTGGGCCCGAGTTCTGGGTCCCGGCTGTAGCTAAGGGGCAGCCTGTGCTTTCCCTCGACTGTAGCCGTTAGCTGCTACTTTCAGACACCCACAGGGCCACAGGACGTTCCCCCCTCCCCAGGACGCAGCCCCCTTCAAGGCGGAGCCAAGCCACAGAAGCCCCGCTGGCGAGAGCAGGTCTGAGGCTGTGTACAGTATGGAGGCTGCAGACTACCAGGAGGTGGGCGGCCAGCAGGGCCTGGCCTACACCCCAGAGGCCACCTATGAAACCACAGAGGCCCCTGGGCACTACCAAGCAGGTACGGATCTTGCACTGGCACCCTTGCTGGGGGTGGTGCTCCCTGGGAATCCCATCCAGCGCTGTTCCCGGAAGTCCTCAGGGTTCCCACTGGCCCTGCTCCTCCCTGGGATGGGACACCTCCAGACACTTGGGTCCCCAGCAGCAGCCAACCCTGTCCTGGCTCCCAGGAGGGTCCCTGCTGCACTGAGTGGGGGCAGGGCCAGAGCTGGGGTGGCCTCTTCTCCCAAGGAAGTGTTGAGTGGGCAGGGCAGCCGTGAGGCCCTCTTCTCAGCCCGACGGTGCAGGTGGCCTGCCTGTGTCGCGCGGAGGTCGGCCTCCTTTAGCTCCAAGGTCTGGCCTAAGCCCTGGGTCCCACTTGGAGCAGCCAGCCTGGTGCTGCGTGAGCGTGTGGTCAGGCTTGGGAACAGGTCCCTTCTCCTGGCCAGGAGGTGGGGCAGTTGAGTGCCTGGCCACTCACCTCCCACCCACCTGAGCAGCCCAAGGCCTTTCCTCACACGTGAGCGTTTTAATTGTAGAAGTGAACTCTGAGAGTGGCGTGCGTGGCACCTGTCACCACGTCCCTGGGTGGTGTCAGAGCTGGGAGCCTGTGGACATGGCTCTTGGATGCAGAGTCCTTGACCCCCTCTTAGAGGGCCTGCTTCCCCGCGTCCCGATCGATACCTGCGGCGTGGGCATCTCCTGCGGGGACCCGGCCCTCTTGCCTGAGCCCTCTTGGTGTGCTTGCAGAGGACAGCACCTATGCTGAGTACGAGAATGATCTGGGCATCACGGCCACCGCCCTCTACGACTACCAGGCTGGTGAGGCCCGCTGGGGTTGGGCGTGCTTCCTGTCTGCGGGAGCCTGGCTCTCCAGTGGCGCTGCGGCTGGTTTGGGAGCAGCGTCCGCACCCAGGGAAGGGGCAGGGGCTGTGCCAAGGGCTCCTGCCACTCAGCCCGGCTCGGTCTCTGTAGCCCGTGAATTCTGGGGAGGGGTGGGGCCGTGCCACCCCTCAAGACCTCCTGCGTTTCCCAAGGTCAGGGACAGGGTCCTGCCCCGCTGGCAGGGAGGTCACACACCAGGATGCCCCGGTTCACGCCCGTGCTGTCTGGGCTGCTTCCTAGGCTGGTCCCTGGTGTTGCCCCACTACCTCGGGGCTGGGCAGAGACTGTGCTCTCCTGCCTCCCGTCCCAGGCCGTCCGTCCCGCTCTGGGGCTGAGTGCCCTTGCCAGGTCCACAGAGCCTGCAGTGTTTCTGGGGTGCTGTGGAGAGGCTGCCCTGGGTTCCCATCCTCCCACCCCCAGCCTCCCGAGGGCTTGGCTTCCGGCCCCTCCTTCTACGCGGGGGGCTGGCTTTGCACAGGAGACCTTTCCCCCACCTATGTTCATGTCTGTGCCTGGCTCTGTGTCTGTGCAGGTTTTCAGAAACCTCCCACCGGGCCCATCGCCCTGGGCTGCCGTAGAGATTTCCCTTGTGCCTTTAGGACCCCCTCTCCGGCCGTCCCCCACCATGTGCCTGCCATGTGGGCCCTTGACCTGAGGCAGTTGGCACCTGGCTGGCTCCAGTAGGGAGTTTAGGAGGAAGGCCATCTTGCCAAGGAGCCCTGGGGTGTGGCGAGGCGTTGCATCCCAAGGGCCCTGCTGGCTCTTGGTGCCGGTGCCGCTGTGGCAGGAGTGTCGGGAGGCACGGCCACTCAGCGCGTTCCACCAGGCGCATCTGCACGTGTGTCTGCGCTCTTTCCCTAGCCGGTGATGACGAGATCTCCTTCGACCCCGATGACATCATCACCAACATTGAAATGATCGACGACGGCTGGTGGCGTGGGGTGTGCAAGGGCAGGTACGGGCTCTTCCCTGCCAACTACGTGGAGCTGCGGCCCTAGTGAGCCCCGCCCGACGCCAGCTGGCACCGGGCTCACGCTACAAGTCATGCCTTCTCTGGGTTTGGGTTTGGGTTTATATCTTCATTTCTTTTGTTTGTTTATTTCCCGAGGGTGGGGATGGGAGACACATATTACGTTTATATTTAATGCTTTGGCTAATGCTTTTGGAAATGTTGATGCCACAGAAGTTGCTAATATATTGTGATCATGTTACTTAGGAGGAGGCGGGCAGTGCTCTTACTCCTCAAGGTCTTTCTGCCAGGTCAGCTGGCCTGTAGTCCTCAGAGCTCAGTACTGCATGTGCCACCAAGACAGGCGGGGTGCCGGCCCTGTCGGGGCTGTCCCAGCGGGAGCGGGAGTGAGGCACCACGGGGAGCACGGGGCCCCGCGTTCCATGCTGCGCTGCCCACAGCAGACACACCGGCCTTCTCCTGGGCCGCTCCTATCTCGCCCCTGCCCGTGTGCTCCCTGGCAGCCCAGTCCCCTGGAAGGCTGTGGTGCCTTGCCTCCTGCCCTGCGGTGGGGTGTCCGGGTCCTTTGCCGCTCTCCTGAGACCGGGCCCTCATGAGTTCCCGACACAGTGCCCAGGCCCGGCCTCAGCTGTCACTGGCTGCCTTGTAGCCCTGCAGGCCTGGGTGTGCTCTGCTGGTGGCCAGGGGCTGCAGGCAGCAAGGCAGTGAGAGCTGCTCATTAGGGGAGCTGGGCTGCTCTTGCCAGAGGCCACGTTCCATTCCCGCGAAGCTCTGCTGGCTGACCTGGTTAGAAACTGGACTGCAGAGGAGCCGCATCCCCGCCCCAGTGCCTGGGCAGCTGTCCTGGGAGCTGCTGCCCCAGCCTGCCCGGTGCCTGTGTGCAGGGCAGCAGGGGCAGGGCGTCTGGGGGGGCGCGTCTGGGCCACGGCTCCTCGCTCCTGGGCGTCTGCATAGTCCTTGCTTTCCACTCAGACTGGGTTTTATATGCAACTCATTGTATTGGAATCCTGTAGCACACCTCTTAGGTATGGTTTTTTTAAATTAAATATTCAGAATAAACTTCTTTTTGACCCATCTGCTGTGCAGTCTGTTTGGTGCCGGGTTACTCTGGGTGGAGGTGGCTTCGTTGGTGTCTGTGCTGGGTCTGCTGTTGGGCTGGCTCACACCACCCTGCAAGTGTGTCTCATGTTCCTGCAGCTCAGGTCATGCAGCTCAGTACCCCTTTTAACAGGGTGTACTCCTCAAAAGGTGCCTTTTAGCCAGGCATCATGGTGCACCCCTGCAATCGCAGTGGCTCGGGAGGCTGAGGCAGGAGGATCACAAGTTTGAAGTCAGTCTCACCAACTTAGTGAGGCCCTAAGCAATTTAGAGAGACCCTGTCTCAAAAAAAAGCCAAGTGTAGTAGCATACACCTGTAATCCCAGCACTTAGGGAGGCTGAGACAGGAGGATCGCGAGTTCAAAGCCAGCCTCAACAACAGCAAGGTGCTAAGCAACTCAGTGAGACCCTGCCTCTACAT
This sequence comes from Xerus rutilus, assembly GCA_028644305.1. Lineage (NCBI taxonomy): Eukaryota > Metazoa > Chordata > Mammalia > Rodentia > Sciuridae > Xerus > Xerus rutilus. The sequence continues at coordinate 3,393,634 of CM053399.1, read as the reverse complement.
AAAACACAAAATAGGGCTGAGGGTGTGGCTCAGTGGTCGATCACCCCTGAGTTCAATCCCCGGTACCCACTAACCTCCGAAAAAAGACGACCAGGATGTGGCTCAGTGGTTAAGCGCCCTTGGTTTAATTCCTGGTACAAAAAACCCCCGCTTTTTATAAGGTGAAATCACCAACTTTTCAGACAAGGATTTCGAATAAAACAGAAAACAAGCTGCTAGGTTAAAACTGTTTCTAAATCACCACTCACATCCTCGGTTGGTTGCAGGTAGCCAGAGGGGTGCTTTTCCTCGGGACAGCAGGGCAGTCTGAAGGAGGCAGCAGCCCTGGGCAGAGAAGCTGGTGGTTGCAGAGAGCCAGCTCTGGGACCTGTGGGGCAAGGCTGCAGGGTCAGTGAGAAGCAGCCAGTGGTGAAGGGGGACCTAGATCTTGGGAAGCCCCCAGGAGGGGCAGAGGTGTGTGCCGTCTGCTGCCTGCTGCACAGTTCCCGAGGCGGCAGGGACTTCTCCTTGGACAGCTCTCAGACCAGGGGTAGAGCAGCAGAGCCCTGAGACTTGGTGATGGCGCCCTCACCTCCTGGAGGAAGTGGAGGCACCCTGTCAGCGCAGGACCCCTGGTCCTCCAGTGGCCACTGTTCTTCCTGTCCTTGGTGCCTGCTGGTCTCTGGAGGCAGGGCCCTGCATTGGTGCTCTCCTTAGCCCTGTGCTGGCCTGGCTGGCTTGCCTTTCTCTCTGCAGGCTAGAGTGGCCGCCTTGGCTCCCAAGCTGCATGGAGGGCCCGCTGCAGCCCCAGGGTGCAGAGTTGTGTCTTCTACAGGAAGTAGGAAGGCTGCAGCAGCCTTGGTCGCTGCCCTGGGCCTGGGCCCCACCTGCCGTGGGCCCCCTGTGGTGCGAGCTGACCAGGGTTTCCATGGGATCACCTCGGTCTGCGAGCAGGACGTGTCAGGGAGCCACAGGCTGAGCTGCTGTAGCACCTCCGGCGTGGCAAACGGGGCTCTCACAGAGCCACTCACAGGAGCCAGACCTGAGAACCCTGTCTCCCCCCCCCCCGTGACGCTGCTGGTGTGGGTCCCCTACCCAGAGGGCAGGGCTCATTGGGGGCACCTGTCCCATGTGGGGTTCAGTGGGGAGAAGAGCGTTGTGGCCACCTGCAGGAGGCTGGTCCTGAAGCAGGGGCCAAGGCAGGCCTACCTAACCGGACCCACGGCTAAGGATGGGGGGACCCGGGCGCCTGCAATCCTGGGTGGGCCTGCCTCTGGCTTGCTGGTTCCCAGGTGGGGTCCACAAGTCAGGCACGAGCAGCCACTCTCGATCACACCTGCTTTCGTTTAAGGTGTGTGCTTGTTTTAGAGTCAGCCTCCACACCTGTGTGCCCCGGTCGGTCCTCCCTGCCCCTTGGCCTGAGGAACCTCCTGGGGGCTGGTTTCTGGGCAGTGGTGTGCACACGGCTGCGAGGGGTGAGGTTGGAAAGTGGCCGGCTTCCTCCAGGGCTGCTGCACAGGAGGAACAGGGTTCTGCAGGAAGCTCAGGAGTGGCCACTGGACACTGGGCGGCTCTGGATGGAGAGCCTCATCCAGAGGGACGGGTGTAACCAGGGTTCACTCACCTGGTGCTGGGCCCGGGGGCTGGCTGGCCATGGGCAGCCCCACCTTTGTGTTCACCCACAGCTGCAGAGCTGGCCATCAAGGAGACCCTCTGAAAGGAACGCGCGGTGTGCTGCCGGGGCTGCGGGGCGGGGCTGCGGGGCGGGGCGGTCCTGCGGGGCTGCGGGGCGGGGCTGCGGGGCGGGGCGGTCCTGCGGGGCTGCGGGGCGGGGCTGCCGGGCGGTCCCGCGGGGCGGTCCGGCGGCCAGGGAGCTCGCCCATCTGGAGGGAGGACGGCAGCAGCACCTCCCTGGTTAGGTGCCGCATATACTTTGGCAGGATGTGCTGGGCACGGTGGTGTCCGCAGCCCCAGCACTCGCGGGGCCAGGAGTTCTGGGCAGCCTGGGCCACTGAGGCCCCGACTGCAGGCACCTGGATGGCAAATGGGCATGTTGGAAGGTGCTGGGTGAAGACGTGCTGAGTCTCGGAGTCCCGATCCCGGAGGAGCGGTGACCCAGCTGACGTGGCAGGTGTGCCTGTCACCCCGCCAAGGCCTGCTTCTGGGCGGTGCTGGGAAAGGAAGCCAGGGCCTCCCGCGTGCTGGGCAGGCCTCTGCCCCAGAGCACACCCAGCCTGCCCACATTCTTATTTGGCAAATACAGATTGCGTGCAGTTAGGGTGAGCCATGCGCTGCTTGGATTTGTGTGTTGCGGGATGGCCAGTTGACCTGACTAATGTCTCATGCCTATTGTATTTTTTTGGTGGTGAGAACACTGTCCATGGACTCTTGGCACTTCAATGTATATATATACATATATGTATGTATTAGTTGTAGATGGACACAATGCTTTATATTTTATTTTTCGGGGGATCCTGGGAATTGAACTCAGGGACACTCAACCACTGAGCCACATCCCCAGCCCTATTTTGTATTTTATGTAAAGACAGGGTCTCACTGAGTTGCTTAGTGCCTTGTTTTTGCTAAGGCCGGCTTTGAACTTGTGATCCTCCTGTCTCAGCCTTCGAAGCCACTGGGATTACAGGCATGTGCCACTGTGCCTGGCTTATTTATTTATTTTTATGTGGTACTGAGAATTGAACCCAGTGCCTCACACATGCTAGGCAAGTGCTCTACCACTGAGCTACAACCCCAGCCCCTTTTGACACTTTTTAAGAGCTGTACCTTGTCATTAGCTGCAGTCACCATGCTGAAGACAGATCTCTAGAAAGTTCTTCTCCTGCCTGATGCCAGGGTTTTGCCCAACACCTACTAGTTCCCCCTCCCGCCAGCCCGGAGCCCCGCTGGGCTCTCTGCTCCCAGAAGCCCCACAGTTTGGATTCCCGGGTCTGGGATCACATGGCCCTCCCCACTCTGTGCCAGGGCTTGTTTACAGCCCTCCACTGCCAGGACCCACTGTTCCCGCTCTCCTCTGGGTGGTCCTCCATAGCCGTTCATCCCCGGCTGGATAGGAGGGTTGATTCTGCATCCTGGTTGTCCTGAGGAGCCCTGCAGGCAGCATTCGAGGACAGAAGCCAGCCAGGGCAGGATGGCCAGTGAGAAGGTGGGGGCAGGGCCAGCACAAAGGAGTGTGGAGAGGGTCTTCTGAGGAGGTCAGCTTCCTGCCCAACGAGAGTGCTCGTGGACACAAGCACAAGCCAATCAGACACCTCTGTACTCGTGCCCCTAAGCAAGGGATCCAATCAGAAAATGAAACAGACCCACGGACCCAGGGGGCACCAATCAGTAATGGCGAGGAGCGTGTGGAGAGGAGAGGATTCCAGAGACCACAAACAGCATGGGCCACACACCACTGGACCTTGCTCCGGTCCCTCCTCTCGCGAGAGGTCTGCCGCTGTTCTTTGGCGTGAGCCTGCGGCTTGCTACCTCTGCTGCGCTCAACTCCTTGCTGAGTGCCTGCTGCTCCCTCGGGGCCTGTGGCAGTGCTGGTGGTGTCTGTACTCCCACGGCTGGCCTGAGCAGCGTGGCCCTCTTGTCCTGGATGGGGCCTTCTCACTGGAGCTGGTGCCTCGTGGCTTTCACCTGCGTCCCCGTCACTCTGAAGCATCTCTCAGACACCTGCAGGCCACTGCAGGTCTCCAGCTGGCCTGTCCAGACTCTTCCCACTGGGAGCCGGGCTGGAGGGGTCTCCTGCCGCTGCGCTCGCTGGCTGAGCCGCAGTCTGCCTGGTTCCCCTTGAGTCATGAGTCATCTGAGTTCCTGGCAGCTCTGGTCTTTGGCTCTTCTGGAGTGAAGGTCTGCTGGTGGCCCCTGGGCTCCCCGTGGTTTGCTGTGAGCCACTGGCTTTATTACGCTTTGTCAGCTGCTTTTGGGTCCCACCAAGAAACTGCTGCCCAAAGCAGCCATATGGTCCCCTGTGCTTTCTTCTATTCCGTGGTTCCTGGTCTTATGTTTCAGCCGAGATCTGTTTTGAGTTGACCTCTGGTGTGTTGGGAGGAGAGGGTCTCACCTCATTCTTTGTGCATGGATACCCAGTTTCCTCAGCTCCCGTTGTAGAAGGGAGTGTCCCCTCTCCGCCCCGTGTTCTTGGGGCCTTGTTGGAAGTCAGATGACTGTAGATCCCTGCACTTATTTCTGGGCTCTGATTTGTTCCTTTGGTCTCTGTTTTTGATCAGTGTGAGTGTGTGTGTGTTTCTTCCAAATCAAACTTACTGCATGCTCCTCGCTTGTGTCCTTCCAAACAGGTGATGTCCCTAAACCCGCGCTCTCAGTACCCAGTCTGAATGTCACTTTTTCACACACTAAATTCTCTTGGCGTCAGTGTGGGCCTCTTCCTGAACTTCCTGCTGTGATCCTCGGATCTGTCTGGCCTTGAAGTACTGCATGGATTTAATCATTGTGGTTTCATTTTATATAAAAGATGCAGTTGACATAAACTCAGGTGCGCAGGGCACTGAGCTCTGGGTGTGCCTGCCGGGCCAGAGGGTGGAGCTGCCCTCCCAGGGGTCTCTCTGCCTGGCTGTGAGCCAGCACCGCCCAGTGCCCCCAGCCCTGACACTTTCTAGCTTTTTCTCTTCCTTCTCCTTTCTGGCAACTTTCTTTTTTGGTGGTAAGAAAGGCGACCTAGCCTCCACCCTCACTGTGCGGAGCCCAGCAGGGCCCGAGCACACCACCCTGCCTGGCAGCCATTAGCACTTCCACCTCCGGGGCTTTAGCCCCTGGCAGCCCATTCTCTGTGGGTCTGAGGATTCTGGGGACCTCACAGGTGTAGAATCCTGCAGAAGTGTCTTTCTGTGACTGCCTTCATCTCACGAGCATAATGTGCTTATACCTCACCCATGTGTCTGTGTCAGAATTTTTTTTTTTTTTTTGGTACTGGGGATTGAACTTAGGGATGTTTTACCACTGAGCTACACCCCAGCCCTTTTAGTTTTAGGTTTTTTTTTTTAATTAAATATTTATTTTTTAGTTGTAGGTGACAGAATATCTTTATTTTATTTTTATGTGGTGCTGAGGATTGAACCCAGTGCCTCACACGTGCTAGGTGAGCACGCTACCACTCAACCATAACCCCAGCCCTAATTTTAGTTTTTGAGACAGGGTGTGACTTGTTTGGTTACTGAGTCTGGCCTTGAACTTGTGACCCTCCTGCCTCAGTCTCCTGAGCTGCTGGGATTCCAGGCGTGCGCGACTCTGCCTACAATATTGAATTTTAAGCTTGTAAGTGACTCAATCTGGACTTTGGCAGACTCATCCAGGCACCAGGGTGGGACTTGAAGGGCACAGAGATGGGTGACAGGCCTGGCGGGGACAGGGCATGGGCCACGCTGCCGAGATCACACATCGACAGCTCCAGACTCCCTTGCTCGTTACTGTCTGTGGGAAGGCCACTGACCTTGTGTGTTGACCTGGTGTCCTGCAGCAGCTGTGGGTCCTGGAGGAGCTCACACGTCTGGGATGGCTTGTCTCTGTAGTCCTGTGGTTTTGTGATATAATGGACCCAGGACTTGGCCAGGTGAGGGCCAAGTGTACTGTTAGGTTTTTTAGCCTTTCAAGGATGTAATTAGGACCTGCATAGTCAGTGGGATAACCAGGAGGGTGCTGTGGTAAGACCCTAAAAATGGACTCCAGCATGTCTAAGCAAGGGTTGGGTAAGCCAGGTCTCCGTCCCCACAGCTATGTGGGCCACTGGTAATGGTGTCTGTCACAGAGCTCATGGGTCTATCCTGGGAGCCTCAGGCTGCCATACTGGGAAGGCCCGACCTCCTGTGTCAGATGGGAATTGAGCAACATAATTCTCATCCAACTGCTGAAGCCAAGAAGGGAATTTTTCGGCTCATATATTGGGAAGCTAGATAAAAATCTAGCTTCAGGCAGGATTGGGCTCAGGATCTCCCTTATGTTCTCAGGTCTTGGTCTCTGTGTCCCATGGGCCTCTTTTGTCCTGTGTGGCTTCATCTGAAGTCAGACTGAAGCAACCTTGAGTGGCCCAGCTCGTTCTCACAGCCCAGCAGCAAGGACGAATCTCCAACCCAGTGGTTCTAGTGCAAATCTCAGGATCTGGACTCTGATTTTTACCTTCACGGTCCTGGGAGTGTACCCGCTCCCCAACCCATTTGTAGGGCTGGCCAGGCCTGGTGACATGGGCTGCTCCTGCAAGGGGGGACTGGCCCAGGGAGGGGCTTCCACAGGAAAACCAGATGGTCTCTGCAGAGGGGAATCATGTGACAGGAAGCAAGGACCTGGGGCATGCCCACCCCGGGAAGGCCCTGCTGAGTCACCTGGTGCTGGGGAGGGAACTGAGGTGAGGGCCCCACCAAGCTGCACCCCAACCCTGTGTCTTCCTAACGCTCAGGAGTTCTTGCTCAGGCAAGAACTGGTTGCTCTATGGCAACCCAGACCTTCCTTTGTGTCCCAGCAATGTAGAAATGGCTTCACTCTGAGCACCACCAGCATCCACTGCCAGTCCACACTGGCCAGCCCAACCGTGTTCCCAGGACAGTGAGGCCATATGCTGTCTCTGCTTTGCAACCTGAGGCGCCGGAGTTGCGCCAGTCCACGACATCTGCCTGTCATGACTGGGTGCTGTGAGGTTGAGCACTGCCCTGGCCTGGCACAGGAGCTTCTCCAGGGCCTCCCGAGGAGACCGCCACAGCATCGCCATGGAGCGCCTGCTCCCGGGGCAGCATCTGGCAGGGCACACCTGCTTGAAGCGGCCCAGTGACCCTCTCGCTCATCTGGGGCACACACAGGCGTGGTTGGGCAGGGAGTGTGGGAAGGAGGGCCGCGGGCCACCCTGGGAGGCTGGGTTCTTGGTTTTAGCTCAGTCTTTGCTTTTCCGTGCTGGCCCCCATCCTGACTGTAGCATCTTGTCATCCCACTGACAGACACGAGGGTCCGGCTTCTCCACATCCCCGCCAGTGCTTGCTTGCTGGTTTCTGGTTTTTGTTTTGTTCTGATGTTGGTTATCCTGATAGGTGGTGGTCATGTGCTTATGTATTTTTTTAATTTTTATTTTGGTCCTGGGGATTGAACTCAAGGGTACTTGACCACTGAGCCACATCCGCAGCCCTATTTTGTGTTTTATGTAGAGACAGGGTCTCACTGAGTTGCTTAGTGCCTTGCCCTTGGTGAGGCTGGCTTTGAAATCACGATTCTCCTGTCTCAGCCTCCCAAAGTGCTGGGATTACAGGTGTGTGCCACCGCACCTGGCCCAAATGCTTATGTATTTTTTATTGAATTTTTTTATTAAGAGGTAGAGTCACATGCAGTTATCAGAAATGACAGAGAGATTCTGCCCCATTCTGTTACCCTTGATGGAAACATCGTACAGAACCACAGGGCACCATCCTAACCAGGGTGTGGCACCGTGCAGTGTGGGCACAGGCAACTGGGCTCCAGGACCTTCCCAGTGTCCTCTGGCCACACCCTCCTCACTCCTGCCCATCAGCACCTGCAGCTCCGCCCTTTGGGACATGGTCTCTGGGGGAATCAGGCAGCATATGGCCTTTCCAGTTGGCTGAGCCAGAGCCTCCTGCCACTGTTCCCCAATCCCTGACCCTCGGAGAGTCCACCAGTGAATGCTGAGGACTGATTTAGGCCTTTGTGTTTTGAGATAGTTTATTTATTTGTGATTTTTTGATGCTGGGAATGGGACCCAGGGCTTCCCATTGCTGATGTGCCCCCCTGAGCTGCACTACAGCAGGAGGGGCCTTGTGGAGGTGTCTGGACTTGTACTTGTCCAGCGAGGCACGGCCGAGCTCCCACAACGCGCCCCTTGCACCTGAGGCGGACAGCAGCTAGGCCCTGCACGAGCATATGCAGGTGTCTAAGCACCCTGCGATGCAGTTCCGCTGTCCTGGACCTGCCCCAGGTATGCCGGCAGCTGTCTGCGAAGGACACAGCCCAAGTGTCCATCCCCCACCCAGCTGCATCCCAGGAGGCCTCTGTGCAGGGAGGGCTTAGAGCAACTGTCCGCCCAGGGCCACTGCCAGGCCGCAGGTTAAAGTCCATGGAGGGCCATCTGCAGCAGGGCACCAGAGGCCTGGTAGTGGGAGGTGTAGCACCTGGGAGCTCCCAGCAGCATTGCTTTTTAAATTAAACTTAAAAGTCTGGAAAAATTTTAGATTTGCTGATAAGTTGCAGATTTAATATAGAGAATTCTTGTATATTTTCCCCAAACCACTTTTCCCCTAAGATTAACATCTCACTTAACAGTGGTGTGCGAACTAAAACAGAAACGAACATTGCTGTACTGCTTAACTACCGGCAGCTTCATCTGGATTTCTTAGTGTGTCCTTGAGTGCCCCTTTTCTGTTCTAGGATCCTATCCAGGATCTCACATTACACACAAAAGCATTGTTTTTTTCCCTTAAAAAATAGATACATTGAGACAAAATTTGCATACCATATAATTCATGTATTTTGGGTCTACAATTAAATGGCTTTAGTGTGTTCACAGAGTTACAGAAATATCCCTGCCATTTAATTCCAGCACATTTTTGTCACTCCCCAAAGAAGCCTCAGTCAGCGGTCGCTCCTCTCCCCCACCTCCCCCACCTCTGGCCGCCACTGGGCTCTTCCAGTCTCTGCATCTGCCTGTCCTGGACATTTTTAAAAGAGAAATCTTACACTGTGTGGCCATTGGTGACTGGCTTCTTTAACTAGCATTGCGTTAAAAAAGAGTATTTGAAATATTTATTACAGACTTGATATTTAGGCCCAGTTTTAGATTCACAACAAAATTGGGAGGAAAATCCAGAGAGCTCCCTCACCCCTCCCTACACACGGCTGCTGCCACTATCAACAGCTTGCACCCACACCCTGCATCTGCACCCAGAGTGCTCAGCTTACCCTGGGTCTCACCCTCGCTGTTGGAGAGTCCTCAGATTTGGACAAAGGTTTACTGACACGAAGCCCCCACTATAGGATTGTATGAGTGTTCTCACTGCCCCGAAAATCCTCCTCCTCTAGAAATTGTCTTTAATAGTGAAAAATGGGGAATGAGGTAAAGATCCATCAGTCAATGGACAGGTAAGTACATCTTAATGTATTTGTATAGCGTGATACTGCCCAGCGGTGAGCAGGCGTCCCCCAGAGCTGTCATCCTGGATGGGCCTCAAGGACTGTCACACAAGCAGCTGCAGAAGGACTTGTGATCACCAAGAACTGGATGACATCGGCGGCTGCAGTACTTCTCAAGGGCCTTTGTGTGGGGACAGCTAGTGGAATTTATCAGCAGGAAGTAGAGAGTGTCTGTAGAAGGTTCTGACCACACACAGTAATACTGCAGGTTGCGTATGGACGCACACATGCAATAAAGGCTACGATCGTGCACAGAAATGCTGACTAACAGCAGGGCAGTAGTGGCGTCCCCATGTAGGAAGCGAGTGGCAGCTGAGAGTCCCCAGCGGTACCTGCCGTGCCTGTCGTCTGAAGCTGGGTGGTGGATGTGTGTTAGCGCTTCCCCATTGCTTTGGTGTGTGTGGTTGATTTCATACTAATTTAAAAAAACTTTTTAGTTGTAGATGGACAAAATACCTTTTTGTTTGTTTTTATGTGGTGCTGAGGATTGAACCCAGTGCCTCACACATGTGAGGCAAGCGCTCTACCACTGAGCCACAACCCCAGCCCCTATTTCATAATAGTTTTTTTTTAAAAAATATTTTTTAGTTGTAGATGGACACAATATCTTTATTTATTTATTTTTATGTGGTGCTGAGGATCGAACCCAGTGCCTCACGCATGCGAGGCAAGTGCTCTACCACTGAGCTACAATCTCAGCCCCTCATAATAGTTTTTTAAAAGAGCAAGACCAATGTAAAAGAGTGTGTGGAGGGAGCTATATTTGGGGTTTTCAAGTGATTCATCTATATTTGCTCCCAGATGCATGCTCTGCCCTGGAAAGAATCAAAGAATCCTAAGTAGACCTGAGCTTCCAGGAGGGGCCCTGTGGATAGAGAGGGGAGGTGTGTTTTTCTCTGATAACTTTTGGATTTTCTACAACATGTATTATTATTTATTAAAAAGTAATTCAAATTCCAGGAGGGGCCCTGTGGATAGAGAGGGGAGGTGTGTTTTTCTCTGATAACTTTTGGATTTTCTACAACATGTATTATTATTTATTAAAAAGTAATTCAACTTGTATTTGGATATTCATTTTGCTTTTCTGGGCCACTGCCCATCTAGGACCTCATTTGCCCCACAAAGGTCCTGGGGTTACAGGGCCTGTCGCTGTATCCAGATGGGAGCCTCACAGAGGGGCAGTCCCTTAGCTGGTGGGTGATGCAGGGGCTAGTTCCTGGGCGAGGCTCCTCCACCCTTGGTGACGGTGTCAGGGGGCCACATCCCACCTCTGGGTGAGCCATGACTCCTTGGCAGTGGGGATGGAGGGGCTGCAGGCCTATGGCACCCTCCTTCTGAGCATCCGGCATGATCAGATGGGCTGCCACAGTTGCAATGTCCACCAGTGGAACTTGGGCAACTGTGAGGTGGCCTTGGCTGCCTCTTGTCTCCTAGTGTCACACAGCTGGAGGTTTGGAGCAGTTTTAAACTTCTGCCAGCCTGGGCATCCCCTGGGAGGGGGTTGTTAGCACTGGGGCCTGCCTGGCATTTCTGATCAGCTGGCGCCGGGGACGGGTACAAACTACACATCTGTCCAATTCCCAGGGAGGCTGCTGTTGCTGCCAGTCCAGGAGCCACACTCTGAGGACCACTGCCTGTGAGTGCTTCCTCTGTGAGCCCTTAGGGAGGTGCAGACGGCAAGCATAGCAGCTGCTCCTGCCACCAGAGTCACCCACACACCTGGGGCTGGACTGAATAACCGGCTGCCCTGCAACTTTAGCACCAGCTGTGCTGGACTGGACTGTGGGAAGTGTCGTTTGCCCCGCACCCATCCCCAGTGTCTGGGCTGCACCTACATGTGTGAGATGGAGGCCCCCACCATGCTCAAACCAACCCCCCAGAGGTGCCGCTGACAGGACTCTCCAGAGGCGTCCCAGGTGGGGTCCTCATGCACTGTGCTGGGGTGTGAAACTGTGGGCAGTTCCTCAGCAAGCTCAATACCGGGTGGCCAGGACCCCAGCCGGTCTGGTTCCCCCCAAGAGCTGAACATAGGTGTTCAGACAAAATTGCACGTGGCTGCTCTGGGCAGCACTTTCCACACCAGGTGGAAACAACCCAAGTATCTTTGCAGAGATGAATGGATAACAAAATGGGGTCTACCTACACAATTAAATGTCATTCAGTTGTGATAACAAATGAAGTTCTGGCACATGCTTCAGCATGGGTGTGTCTGGAAACATCTTGGTAAGCGAGAGAAGCCAGTCACAAAAGCACAGCCATCGCCTGATCTCATTCATATGCAATTCCTGGAATCGGCAAATCCAGAGATGTTAGGCAGACTTGTGGTGCCAGTGGCTGGGAGCAGCTGGGGGCAGGCTGGAGGAGGGGTGCCTCTGCCCAGAGGTCTGGGCTTTGTGTCTGGGGGTGGCAGAGATGGCTGCCCAACACTGTGACTGTCCAGGGCTCAGTGAGCACCTAGGCATTCTCTGGCCAGTGGTTGCTACTTGCCTACCCATTCTCCATTTCTAGCCTGCCCCGTTCTGTTCCTGGCAGCACCATTTCCAGATAACTGCTCAGTTTTTCAGTCCACCTTGCTTCTAGGGATGAGAGGTGACCATAATAAACTTGGTGGCTGCTGGCATATTGGTAGATGTTCTGGTAAAGCATTGCTTTTTCTGTTCAAGGGGACAGATATGGCTGTCATGGTCTTGCCCTGTCTTCCTGCTTTAGAAGAGACTGCGATGTGTGCAGCAGCAGCAGTCTTTGGTTGCTGTGAAAGACTGAGAGGATCTCTTTGGGGACCCTAGTGAGCCAGGGATCACCCACTTCTCCCAGAAGTACTTCTGAGAACGGTTTGCTCTAGGTGCTGGGGCAGTGAACAGGACAGGCAATTCAAGGCTTTCCTGGAGCTGGAGAGGAATAAAACATTATTCGTTTAAGCTTCTCCACCCCTTTATTTCTGTGGTGCCAGGACGGAACCAGGGCTGGAGCACTTTGGGCCAGCGCTTGACCACTGAGCCACACCACACCCCTGAGTCAAGCAGGGTACCAATCCATTTAACTACTGCTTAAAGTGAATGGCCTCCGGCGTCAGAGTGAAGACACTCACAGCTGCGTCAGTCTGTCCTGGCCACACCGCTCACGAGCTCCTGAACCTGGACGTGGACAAGGATTTGGGGCTGGAGGGCGGCCAGCTCCCCCAGTCTCACGTCCAGCCGGGCTGCTGAGCCTTCAGTGGGCTGCTCCGTGCGGCTCGCCTCCAGGCCCTGCTGATTGGCTGGAGGGATCCCCACCCACCCCAGCGGGCCAATCGTGGGTCCACAGTGTTGGCCAGGGATTGGCTGGCGCAGGCACGTGGCCGGCGGGCCCGGCATGCTCTGCGCGGCTCCTGGGCGCTCCAGGCACAGGGGACGAGGCTGAGGGGCAGTGCTCTGGCCCCAGGCGGGGTGGGCGACTGGCCGATTAAACGCCGACGGTGGCGCGGTGAGAAGGCGCAGCGTGGTCGTGCGCGCCGCGGAGTTGGGCCCGGTGGCCTTCGCGCAGGCCTCTGGGTCGGGTGGCGGGAAAAGCCCGTTGGGCTGGAGTCTGTGGTCGTGCAGGCGAGGCCAGGCCATGCCAGGCCGGCGGAGAGGCGCCTGTCCCCGCACGCAGGGCCGAGAGTTCGGTGCCCTCGCAGCCGCTCTGCTGAGTCTGGTGGCCCGGGAAGCCCTGCAGACACCCGGGAGGCTCTTGGGTGGCACAGCTCTTGGGGGCTGGAGCACGGGAGCAGGGTGGCCGTCTCTGTCCCTGCTAGGGGGGCGCCGCGGTTGCGCTTCACGCTGAGTACTGCCTTCTCTGTGTCCTCCTTCCTGGCCACCATAGAAACCACCCCCCACCCCTCCAAGCCCTCCCAAGAGAGGTGCCTGCCCGCGAGGGGCAGCTGCCCACAGGGTGCCAAATGTTTCAGGTTGTGCGATTTCCCCCAGGGTCCCAAGGGCTCTTTCAGGGCCTTCGTGGTCACATCTTATACTGTTGCTTGGAAATGGGGCGTTTATTTTTAGCTCGCCCAGATGGCATCTCCACAGCCAACAAGGAAGATCGCATGTGCTCCATGCCTCGGGCCTCATGTCAGGCTCCACAGCCGCGTGGCATGTGATCCTGCAACTCCTGTGTCATCCTTCATTGGCTGAGCCCTTCTCTGACATTGGAGGTAACAGGACGGGGAGGAAGGGACTGCCCTGTTCTCACTGGCAGAGGGAGGGTATGGAAGAAAACATGCTGTGGTGGCTCAGGAGCATCGGAGCTGGCTCTGGCTGCCACTCCCAGGGCACCTGTGGGTTCTCACTGCAGATGTGGTGGGAGGTTTCTGGGTGATGCACAGCCTTGAGCCTCAGAGCTTAGCAGAAGGGACCGGAGAGGAAGGACCCAGGCCGCTCTGCACTCCAGGGAGGCTGTGGGTGGTGCCCCGTGTCTGAGCCTCATCCATACAGGGGATCATCACCTGTACAGTGATATTGGTGATATCACTCCTTGGAATTCTTGTGAGAATTAAGGGAAAGGCCACATGTAAGTGGCCTTGCGTCTCCCAAGGTCCTCTGTGCCTGAGAGCCAGGGTTCCCTGGTTGAGGGAGTTAAGGAAAGCAGATCACCTCCAAGTTGTGCCCCCTTCCCAGTCCTGAGCTGACTCTGTGGGAGGGCTCCTGCCTTTCATGTGTCCTCAACCTGGCCCTGCATAAGTGGCTTCAGAAGAGGACGGGGAGAGGGAATGTTCTTGTCGCTGTCAGTTTCTGACTGAGTGGCGATTCCAAGGGCACCTGTGGGTTCTCACTGCAGATGGACTTGACCTGGGAGGCTGTGTGACACACCCTGGCCTCTGCTGGCCGTGGACCTTGACAAGGCTTGGTTTCTTTGTCTGTAAAATGGAGCTCTTAGGTTCTCCCCACAGCACTGTTCGACACTCTGGGTGCAGCATTCAGCCTGGTGCTGAGCACAACAGCACTGGGTGGGTGCACAGTGGCGTCCAGCCTCTGGAGCCGTGTGCTGGCAGATGCTGGCGCCTGTCTTGTGCGGTGTGTTCTTCCTACTGTTTGGGCTCTCGGGTTGGGAGAGTGTGGATTTGGTCAGCCTAGGCAGGCAGGACTCAACTGGGCAGTAGTGGGGTGGATGGCGTCTTAGGAGGGCCAAGACAGGGGTGCGGGTGGCTGCTGAGGGCCCTCCAGGCTCTGCGACCTGGCCATGTCCACGCTGTCTGCTTCACATAGAGCTGAGGGCTTGGCTACCTGGCTGTCCCTCTGGTGGCCATCCTGCCCAGTGGCTATAGGCCATGCTCTGCCTCACCCTGACTTGGCCCCATGGCACATGCTTTGGCAGAAATGGCTGTGCAGAGTGGAGTGGAGCCCTGAGCAACTGCAGCCCCTCTCCCTGACCACTGCCCTCAGGTTCCAAGATCACCGGCTGCGTGTGTTCCTGGAACCACAAAATCTGGGTCCACAGCTGGTTCTGTCTGGGGAGTAGCAGCACTGACAGTCCAATGAGGTTAATGGTGCAGGGGAAGAGTCCAGAGCTGAGGAGCCCCTGCTCCCTGAGCTGTGTGTGTGGCTGGACAGCTCAGGGACATACAAAGGACACAGCACCAGGTGCTTGCCCTCTGGAGTGTCAGCAACTGCTGCAGGGGCCCCAGGAATATGGGTGCCACCGCGCCCTCCTAAGAGAGGAATCCCACAGTGCTCATTGTTGCTGTGACTGTCCTGGTCCCATAGGCAAAGTGCCAGCTCCTGACAGGTGCCCCAGACTCATCTGATGCCACATGCTCAGGGAAGCATCCATGGAGATGGAGCCTGGCAGTGATGAGACGCAGGCTGGACTGATGGGGTGCTTACCTCAGGAGACAGGTGTGTCCAGTCCCTTCACTTACGAAAAATGGGCATAGTGTAATGATGGCCTAAAATCACGCATCACACTATTTTTGTGAGCATGATCAATACTGCTGGCCTGGATAAGCATTGCTGACCAGCACCACTAGGGGGCGACCCAGCACAAGGGAGGGAGGCAGCAGAGACCTGCGGTCAAAATGACTTGCCCAGGAATCTCACCGGTGTGGGTATTTTAACTAAATGAAAGTACTGGAAGTGGTAGCATTTTAGTGGAAAAGTAATTGATGACACAATCTTATTTCAATGTTCTTTTATTTTTTAGCTTAAGCGACTGTGGGCATCCCACAGTCTTAGGCTGAGACAGGATCCAAACCACGGCTAGGTCTTCTCGACATTTCACTGCTCAGATCGCCTGTGTCTTTACGTTGTGCATTGATATGGGCTTCTCAGTTCAGAAAACAAGGCACTAGGACTATTTATCAGCTACATTGATACATTGAAGGTATGTTTATCCTTTCATTAAATATACAGCATTTGAGTACAGTATGGTTTTATGCAGATCAGGTTCAAAACACCCAAGGCACACAACTTTGTTGGTTTTTTTTTTTCCTTTTTTTCTTTTCTGTGTTTATTTGAAGGCTCATATTAAAGTTTCAGAATTGCTGTGAACAGAGAGTTCCAGAGAAGCAATGAACAGTGACTGCTGTAGTTTTCAACATCAAACAGTGAGGACTGAGATGCAGAACCATGTTACAGGGACCACACGGGAGCAAGGTCACGGACACAGCGGCTTGAGCGCTGACGCGATCAGATCTGCTGACGTCCCCACCAAGCACAGGCAGCCCCTGCACATGCTGCTGGCGGGGGGTCTTTTCCCCACCAGCAGGTGTCCATGATGGTTACAGACACGAGCACATCAGCTCACTGGCTACTCAAATGCCTCAAATCAAGTTCAAGTAAAAGAAAAAGTCTTCCAGTGCTTTTTTTCCCCTTCAAAAGACAAATTAATACTCATCCAGGAAAGAGGCCTGGAAGAAACCTTGAGATGGTGCCCTGGAGGGTCCAGGTTGGGGAGGACTCGCGGGTGAGGCAGGAGGGAAGAGGCACCTACAGAGGCCTGCAGGTGGGCTTAGTGGGTGGAAGCCCAGCGGTGCTGTTTAGAGGCAGGTGAGCCAACACGGGGGCCTTCTGGGAACCAGGGCCGGTTTCCACCGGAGAGGCCAAAGTGGCTGAGCACTCAGGTTTAAATGCACTTTCCTAAAGCACAAGGGATAGCCTCAGTTATTCACCAAAAACCAAATTCCTTCCTGCTCTAGAACTTAGTATGTTGCTTGCTCGAGGTAACCAGAGAGGATGCCCAGGCCTGCAGCTCTCGGGCTTATGGCTAGAAGACAACCCAGTGGGTGTGGGGCCTCTGTCCTGCCTGGCTCGGCCTCCAACGTGCTGCTCCCACCCATACATGAGCAGAGCCCAGGCCTCAGCGCCAGGTTCACAGGCATGTCACAGGAGCCAGCTGGACACGTGGCTCAACTCTGAAATGACACACGTTTCTATTGGGACACTGAGAATACTTTAAGGAAATGGAACCAAGCCAAATGAGCTCAGTGGAAGGAGCATCTGTCCTCTCCAGTGACAGATATTCCCTGGTCCATTTTATGGAGGTAAAAAGCCTGCTATGGTGTCTCAAATAACCTACATTCAATTGCATGTTTGGCAACTTTTTGTTTAGTTCATTCAGTTTCCACTGTTGACACTCAGAACCACAACCTTAGTGCAATAGTATATTTATTTTTTTACAGTAATTTTGGTTGCCGTACAAGAGATTGAAGGATTGGGAGAAAGTGCAAATTACAGGAGCTTTTTTTGTTTTGTTTTGTTTTTTAATAAAATCTAAAAAGAATTAAAGCACAAAAGTAAGAGCAACATGGATGATGTGAATGTGTGTGGTTACACAGACTAGAGTGTGAAACATTGTATTTAAAAAAACAAAAACAAACTGCTAATGGGAAAATCAGTATTGGTGACCTACACACAGAAAAGTCATTGCCAGATCAACTGGATAATGTTTGCTTGTTCAATAACTCAGGAAAAAAATCACCATTTTATTAACTAAAGTACCACAAATAATTCACTTTGTGATGTGTAAATTCAGCAAATCAACAGTCACATCGAGTTATTTTTATATTATATGGATTAAATTAAAATGTGCACAGACGCCCTGGAGAAGGTATCTTGGCAGGTATACATAATTTACATCTTGAGAGATTTTGGTTTGTATACACAATATTACAGAAACTAGGCATGTAAATGCAGTTAGTTTAAATTACAGTATATAACAAAAGTTGATCTGAAAACCTGGAGTACTGTTAACATGATCATTATATGAGCAATTTAAGTGTGTCCTGGGGTAGGGCCTGGTCCTGACATATCCCAAAGGGGGAGAACAGTGGGTGGCAATTTGGAGGAGGGACTATTGCTTTCTGTAGCAAAGTCGTCGGAGAGAGCCAGAGGCTGATTCATGGGGGCCGCAGGCGTGTTGTGGCAGTGCAGGTCTGAGGGGTGCTGCTATTCTCTAGGATAAGACTGTGAAGGTGGGACTGATCTCGGCCCGAGGCTGTCAGGGAGCTTGCTTCTGACCCACGGCCATGGCCGGAAGCCTCCGAGGCGAGTAGAGCTGCTGTCCCTGCCCTGCTGCCTAGTGGCAGCAGACTCAGAGCCACAGGCCTCCTGCCTTGCGTTCTGCCTAGCACTGAGCACAGCGGACATGCCACCGCAGGCCAGGAGTGGCCTGGCGAGGTGGAGTGCTGACATTCTAAAGTCACTGAACGGGAGGCCCATCTGAAAGGCTGGGTGGCCTCGGCAGGCTGCCGTGGGGTCTGGGCTGGAGTTTCTCTAGAGCACTGTGGGTCACCTCGGGTGGAAACCCAAAGATGTGAAGTAAAGCGCCCCAGCAGCAGGCATGCCCAGTTGGTCAGACAGAAAGACGGACCTGCGGAGGTCTGGGAGCAGGTGAGGCCCGGACTGGGTTTCCAAATTAAGGGCGTGTGAGTGCGCGTGCGTGTGTGTGTGTGTGTGTGTTGGGAGGGGTTGCTTTTGGTTTTGGAGAAACTGTTCAGTGTGAATTGTAACCACTTTTGAGGAAGTGATGAAGTTTTAGCAAAGATAGAAAATGTAACACAGCGCTGCTGGTTCAGATGCATCCAGATAAGGTCGATTTAAAAAGGTCATACTTGTATAATTATTCCACAGAAATAGTATCATTAAATCACAAAAGTGTTTTTTTTTTTCTTTAACTTTCTAGCACTGAAGTGGCACAAAGGCTGCCTAGTAGACCAGCCACTTTTTTTCTTAAAATATTGTGCTTATAAACTATCTGTACACCTATTTAAACTTGCAGTAAAGAAAGATTTTTAAATTGCTAAAGTTTACGTGTTCGTTCTAGAGTTCCAGACCTCATCAGACACGTGGTCGTGAGCATAAAGAAAAAAAAAAGGAAAAAAATCACGTTTTATAATTAGAGATGGGCTGGGCCAGTTCTGAAATCATAGTGAAACCAAACACCTGACGTTCACGTCTCCTCCAAAGGTGGGCGAATGTGCGGGAAGCCTGGCGGTGCCTCGTGGCCCATGAGCAATGGGTGACCTCGCTTGGATGCTAGAGGTATGGTTTCGGGAAGAGGGGCTGGGGCAGGAAGGGGGCAGGCTTGGGCAGCAGGGCCAGAGGCGAGGCCACAGGCCAGAGCACTCCCTGCCTGCCTATCTGCACACACCCGTGTTCCACCCGCACCTGGCAGCCCACCTCTGTCCACCCTGCTCCTGGCCACAGTCCCTGCCCACAGCTCCTCCAAGACCGCACTGTACTGTTAAGACAAGCTGGTGGGATTCCTGGACTGCTGGAGAGGAGGGGGACAGCCCCTGAGTGCCACTTTCCCCAGCTTCTTAGAGCCAAAGGGCTAGCTTAGCCCAGACACTTGCCCTTGGCTGGGCTCAGTGAGGCCACAGTGCCCTGCCAGCTTCCAGAGAGGACGCGGCTCCCCTGAGGGGCACGTGCCCACGCAAGCCATGTGTCTTCTTGTCCTTGCCGTTGAGGTGGGTGCTCAGCCGCTCTGGCCCTTGCAGAGCTCAGCAGGCCTTCAGTGAAGAGGCTTCCGAGAGGCAGAGCCCCCTCTGCCCACGCAGACGCTCTTGGCAGGCAGCCACTCGCATCCCAGAGGCGGCCAGGGTCCCAGGCAGCTGCACGCTGGCTGGTTCCCGTGACCAGGCCTCCCATTCCTCCTTGGGATCGTGACTTTGTGCTTTGACTAACTCCACGTGACATCTGTTTGGCCACCTTGGAATTATGCTAATAGATTTGCAGAAATAAAGAAAGAAAGCTAAGCAAAGCTGGGCACGATCCCGCTCTGACGCCCACTGCCAAGAACCTCGGGGACAAAGAGCCATGGAGGCACATCACAGGAGATGGGGTGCAGGGTCTGGACAGGGAAAAGTGTTTCTCTACCTTTCAGGCCCAGGAAGGGCACCCACAAGCCCTCTGGGAGCATCTCACTGCACGCAAGTTCGGGGAAGAGACGGGAGCCAGTGAGCACGGAGTGTCCTCCAAGAAGCCACAGGACTGAGGACAGGCCTTGTGCTGGGGCCTGGGGTGATGAGAGCTGCCCAGGAAGCAGAGGAGGGAGGCTCAGGAGGTATCTGGAGTACGATGTCTGCCTACGGGAGCAGGGGTCCCGTGCAAAACCGATGGAGCCTCTTGGACCCAGCAAAGCGAGGCCGCCTGTGTGCTGGGAGGTGGGCTGGGATCTCTCCGCGTTAGAAACTCCCTCCCCTGTCCCCTCTTAGACAAAAGCCACCCAGGAAACCCACGTGGACAGCCAGGCCTCCGGGCCTCGGCCCAGACACACCATGGATGCCCGCAGCACTTCTTTGGGTACCAGGAGACAAACCCACGCAGCGGGGTTGGTGCTCACAGACTGCTTGGCCACCAGATTCCAGCATGAGCCCATCTCTACTTATAACGGGGAGTCTGTGAGGGAGGAGCAGCCGGCCTTATCTGTCCAGCAGCTGCTTGAGAGCCCGCTCTATGTTCATCCTGTGCCCGACCCGCGTCACCCCGAGGTCTATCAGGTCCTCCTTCTGGAGATTTGGTAAGTGGCTGCCATCGATCTCGTTGTCCATGAAGGTCTCTTTGTGCTCACCCAAGTTCAGGCTCTCCAGCCAGTCTGCCACATCTGGCTTAGTCCACAGGTGCACAGGTTTAGTCGTAAAAGGCTTATTTGAGACTGGCTGTTGCAGTATGGAGGGAGATGGCGACCTGCTGCGACCTGCTGGGTTCAAGCCAAATAGGTCTCCGGCAGGGGTCTGGCCCGGAAGGCTGAAGACGTCTGAGAGTGTGGGGGAAGGGGACACGGCAGCAGCGGACAGAGGGGCGGGCAGGAGCTCCTTGCTCATCTCGGTTGGCGAGACCACGGGACTGGGGGCGCGCCTCGCTCCTGAGGTCCTGCTCTCGTAGTCGGGGGGCCGGCTCTGCAGGGTGATGGGCTGCGAGGTGCCAGGGCGGACGGTGAAGGTCACTGTCGTGCTCCGAGTCCCTGAGACGGTGCTCATGACTTCTGGGCTTCTGCAATGGCAACAGAGAAAAACGTCACATGCCAGGTCACCGGGGAGGATGGGTCTGCACCACACCACACCAGAGTGCCCACTGGCAGAGCAACCACTTGCCAGGCCAAGGAGGACAGAGGAGAGGAAGCAGGCACTTTGGGGACACAGCATGCAAACTGCCACTCCGATGCTCCGTGGCAGCACCCGCCCTCTTGAGGGCATGGCGTGCCTCTGTAGGGGCAGGGAGAGGGGGTGCACTGGTGAGGCCCCTCTCTCAGCTGCTGGGGGTCCTCAGCCTCAGGACAAGCAGGGGTGGACCTGCTTCAGCACAGAGGGCCCTGGCTATGTGGCACTCCAGGTTAGAAGAAGCCTCCCCTGACCCAGAGGACGAGGAGTAGGTTGTCACAGTGTTGAGCCACCTCAAGAGAGGTCAGCTTCACCAGTGACCCTGCCTGGCGTGGACTAGACTCGCTGCAGCGCCAGTCGGATGCACTGAGGGCCCCTTCCCCAGACTCGCTAGGAGGATCTGTAGGCCTCAGCAGGAGGAGTCTGCTGAAGAACTTTGTTTCCCTCTGGTGGCCATCGGAGTCCCTGGGGTGTCCTGTCCTTCCTACTCTGGCTGGGCAGGTAAATCACTCAGAGCTGGAGGGACAGGCTCAACTCTCCTCCGTCCCCGCTTCATTGGCCCAGGGGTGGCTGGGTGCCAGGGAGCGCCAGGGAGGACCCCATCCTGCCTCACATGCATGGAGCCTATGGCTGATGAGGCCTCCGTCCCTTGCTGGCTTTTAAGGCCTCTGGCTGTTCTCCAGCCACCCCTGGGAAGGACATGCACCCTGTCTGAGCCCTGGTCCTACTCTGCAGCCACGGATGACCCGCCACCCTTGTGGTCACAGCATTGCAGAGGGGCAAGCTTGTGATTGGTCCTTGCCTCCTGGGCTCGCCCCTGTGACTGGACGACCTGCCCTTCCCCTTCTGGAAGATCCTGCTACAAGACTCTCAGGAGGGGTCCTGAGAGATGCCTGCTGCAGCCTTGCTCTGTGGGACTCCTTGAGCTGAGCCCCTCAGACTGCCTGAGATGGTACTGCTGGGCTGGGGCCATCTGTTCTGGTGGACCCTGGGCCCGGGAGCCTTGCTTAGGCCCTGCCGAGCGCCAATGGGCAGAACCTCCACACAGCTGCCCCCGTGAGACGCCTGCAGGCTGCAGTGGGCTGTGGGCGCCACCCAGCTCTGGTCTTGGCTCCTTTCTTGGCTGCTATGTGTTGGTGAAGTCACCAGCCAAGGAGTCACCGGGCACCTTGGTCCTGGGGCCCTTCCCCTCTGAGATCATTGTCACCATCGAGGATGGAACATCCCAGGAGAGGGGGCCTTGTGCCGAGGACAGCAGCATCGCCCTTTGGTGAGAAGGTTGCCGGGGTCGGTGGGCATGCATTGGGGGCCAGGGGTGCCCAGGCACCCAGGTGCTCACAGGCAGTGTCCTGGAGGTTGGGAGCACCTGGTGTGCAGCCTGCCTAGGATCGGCCATGTGAGGGGTTGGCGATTAGTGGTACTGGTATGCTGGTTGCACCTGCAGGTCTGAGGCAGCCCCAGTGAGACCCCGAGACAGTCAAAGGAAGACCCTGGAGCCCTGTTAGGCTCTGCAAGCAGGGGAAGGGCTGGCATCCTCAGGATCTGGGTTTTGGGTCTGTGGGGAGGCGGGCTGGGAACACACAGCCCGTCCCTCCTCAGGGAGGGTTGTAGCTGCTCCAGGTCCAGCCAGAGCAGGCTGGAGCCCACAGGGGTGAGGAGCCCTTCTGCCCCTCCACAGCTGCAGGGTGGCATCTGGGAACAGTTATTTCTACCTTGCTAGAACTGAGCTAAGAAAGTTGAAATAAACTGGCAAGGAGGTGGGCAGCCACTCAGCAGAGGTCGCTGGGCTATGTCCTAGGGAGGGCTTTGGGAGGAGGGAGGGCTCTGTGGTGGGAACTGCCAGAGAGCACCTCCCCAAGGGGCAGGCAAAGTCGGGGCAGGGAGCTCCTTCCAGAGTCGCCTGCTGAGCACTGCGGGACTGGTGGGCGACACTGCTGCTGCTCATCAGGCTCCTGTGGGGACAGCACCCCTGCAGGCGGGGCTGGGCTTGCAGTGAGGAAGGGCTTTGCAGGCACCTGCGCCATCAGGAGCAGGGATGAGGCTCCCGACACCCGGGTGGCAGCAGGAGCAGGACAGGGCACACAGCAGACCACGCCCAGCTCTGCAGTGGCACTTACTGCTGTTCAGCATGACTCTCTTCCGCAAGCGCCGGCACGGGAGCAGACGGAAATGAAACATGGAGCACTGAGACAGCACTGCAAAACCAACTAAAGGCACGAGAAGCAGCGGCTTCCTCAGGACAGAGCAAGGGTGGAGGTGCGGAGCCTGGCCACTCCAGACCCCGCCTGGCTGGCCGCCCAACAGCCCAGAAACTCAGAATCCACACGGGCCTGCCTTCCAGGGGTAGCAGGGGAATCACGGCCTTGCCGCCTTCCACTCAGGATAACACAGGGCAGGAGGGCAGCGCCAGAAGGGTGCCAGCCTGTGCCCGATGCCCTCTGGGAACCGGCCTGCTGCGGTCCTCCAGCTCGGGCTCCCAGGCGGTGTTTTCCCTTCCACAGCTCAGGACGCATCCACCCACGTTCTTGGTGGGGAATGTCACCCCACTAGGACCAGGGCTTTGCTTCTGTCTGTACCATAAGATGACAGCCACCCAGGCTGACCCGCCAGCGCCCCTGCCCAGCATGGCTAACAACAGAGGGCAACAGAGTCCGAGTGGTGGAGCTGAGGCCTGGCCGGCTGCCCCCCACCCCCCCCAGCAGCCCGATTCCCTTGGTTCATCAGCCGGCATGATTCACTGGATCCTCCCGCGGGCTCGGATCATTATGTTGCTAAGCAACCGCGGGGTGCGGGCGGAACACACAGGAATCTGTTGCCCTGATTTAGAACCGACACTCACACACCCCCTCTCTTGGATGATCACTCTCTAGTCTGCCTTTTAAATCAAATCCATTTGGAAACATGAGAATTAAAAAGAAAAAAGAAAATAGCCCATGAGTTAAGTGAGATGTTCCAGGAGGCAGGACATGGCCATGGCAGTGAAGCTGGAAGCGCCCCTGGGTGTGTTTGCAAACTCAGGTGGGCTCCTGAGCAGCACTGGGGGCCGAGGCTGCCCACTGATGGCTCCCCAAGCCCATTTGCCCCTCACAGGCCAGGCAGGTGCCAGAGCTCAGGATCCTTCCTGCGCCCAGGCCTCAACCTATGTGCCCCACTGGCTTTGGAGATGAGCCCCGGGTGGGTGCTTCCTTCCACATGGCCCTGTCACTGAGTTGCTCTGTCTCCAGCCTCCACACAAGTGGGGCACTGAAGGGGGAGCTGGGGGTACCATCTGCCCTGAGCCTGAGCCTTGGGGGTGGCCCAAGACAGCGTCTGCCCCTGGGACCCATGAGTGGTTCCACAGCCCAGGTCGCACAGTCACTCAGGGCCTGGCCCAGGACAGAAGGAGCACTCAGCCTGCCATCTGATGAGCAGGGGTCAGGTGCCCCGAGGGACAGAACCTCGCCTTCCAAGGCTGACAGCCCACTCCAGGGCCTCTCCAGCGCCTTCACACAATGACCTACAGCGTCACTGGGTGCCGTGAGGCAAGGAGACCCCTGGGTCAGCTTCCATGTGGCTCCCAGGGAGTCAGCTGCCTCCAGCTGGGCACAGAATTTCCTAGTAACCCATCCCAACTTATTTTAAAATCCAGTCAGGATGACACTGGAGCTGGCGAAGGGCTGGGAAACTGGCAGGGCGGGTCGATGCTGCGCACAGGGGCCCTGGGAAGGACAGTGGGACTTGAGAGTGGCTTTTCTGAGAGCTGGCCCAAGCTCACCCCTGGGCAGCCCTGCCCTGGGCTTTGGCGACCCGCTCCCATGGGACGATCCTCCCCGAGCCCATCCCTACCTCAACACGGTGACAGCCAGCCTAGAGATCCCTCTGCACCCACCTTGAAGGGCTGGTCCTGCAGAGGGCACCCAGCATGAGCCTGGCCCTCTGGGGGAGTCGTAGGGACCCAGGCCCCTCACTGCCCCTCCCTGACAGATGAAGCAGAGCTGCTCTTTCCAAGGACGTGCCAGCAAAGAGCAGGCTTCCTGGCTACGGTGGGGCTATGGCGAGGCTGACGCCCGGGAGGCGGTGCTGTTCCTCAGGCACGTGCCCCTCAAATCGCCCTGCTTGTCTAAGAGCACAGGTCCTGTTTCAGTCTTGTCACCCTGCAAGCCCCTGCCCCTGGCCGTGCAGCAGCCTCTGTATCTTTAGGAAGCAGAAGTGGAGTCACGCCCACATAGGTGACCCTGGGGTGGCCGCCAGCCCGTGGGCCGCCTGTCCTGGTGGCTGCCCGCCCGCCCTCCTGCCTGGTCTCCCAGCACGGACAGTGCTTGGGCCTAGGTGTGCTCACCCTGCCCCTGCCATCCCCGCACCCCAGCTCTGTTTTCTGCTGTGGCCTCTCTGTTTCACGCCTTTCCGATGTCACCCCCTCAGAGTGCTGGCTCCTCGGCCCAGGGCCGCCCTACCAGCTGCGTTGGTCCGCGTTGGGTCTCTCTTGTTCAGCGTGTATCCTCGGTTTCCTCCAGGAGTACGAGCTCCTCCCAGAAAGAGGCCTCCTGTGCTTTCCTGACCCTCTGCGAGAAGCCCAGGCTCAGCATGGTGCCTGGCACAAATGGGCACCAGCAACTGCTTGCTGATGGTGATGACCAGGTCTGCCGTCCAGTGGGAAGAGCCCCAGCCCTCCCTGGTGCGTGTCTCCTTTCTCTCCACCCCAGGCCTGGCATCTCCTGGGCTCAGCAACATGGCTGACCAGTAGGTTCAGGAAAACATGGGCCAGGCTATGGTTCTGAGCCCCAAACCAGGTCCAGCTCATCTACCAGGTCTGCATTTGGGCAGCTTGTTTGTTCCCAGCATGTGACTTTAACCAAGGCCCCCCATGTCCTCTGCTCCTGGGTCTTCAAAGCAACAAGAATACTGCCATTGTCACACCTCCAGTGTGGTGCAAATCAGATGCGCTGAGATGTCACCCAAGGTCACGAAAGGTGAAAAACAGGGTGCGGCCAGCACCTACCCACCCTCTGGGTCCCCTGGGAAGGGCTGGCGCAGGCCTCATGGTGCTGGCAGGCAGGGAGCTGTGGGAGCGGCTCCTGGGGGAGAGCCACATGCCTGCCTCCCCCCTTGCGTGGACCTGCTGTGACCAGCAACGAGATTTCTTCCCTGGCGTAATCAGGCTGGTGGCTCCTGTCTTGGCAGGGCTCTCTCACCCTAGCACCGTCCTAAAGGAAGTTCCTGATGGCTTCCTTTCAGCAGCACTCACAATGCAGGTGTCTCTGAAGTCCATGTTGCCTGACTTCCATCTTGGCTCTGGTTAGATCAGACACGCCCTAGACGGGGGCCCAGGCGTTTCCCCACCTTCGTTGTCCCTGGACCCTGTGCTGGGTTCTAGTAAGACGCGCAAGGGGCAGTGTCACCCCAGAGCTGCCAGGCAAGGTTCCAGGAGTGCTGGTGGCTTCGTGGTCAGGCGGTCTGTGTTCCGCCCCTGGGGTGAGCGGGCAGCTGAGCAGCTCTGCAGGCGGCCCCTCTCCTGGCTGCGTCCATGGAGCTGGCTCTTGGCACCGCTGCTGTCATTTCAGGAGGCACAGCCTGCTCTGTTTTCCCCAGAAGAACTCACCCCTCTTCCTCAGTAGGAGCTTCCTCTGCCCAGTTCCCAGCCTATTTTGCTCAGGGATGTTCACAGCTCGATTTCTAGATGCATTTGAAGGTGGTGGTGAGTGCCCATCCTGTGTGCTGCCAAGTGGGTGAAGCCCAGGCCTGGCAGCCAGGTGGCAGAGGTGGGCTGCCTGTCCTAAAGACACACGGGCATCCAGGGCGAAGGGCAGCTGGGGCCCCACCACCCCAGGACCTATTGGTGGCGACAGGGACTGCCACTGACTCATGCTCCCCAGCGAGCTTGTGCCGCAGCTGACGCCGAGCTGGTGGGACACTCAGGTCAGCAAGGGCGATCAGCTGCTGGCCAGCAGTGCCTGAGCCATGACCTTCCTCTGCCCTCAGGCCTCAGCCGGCCTGCAGCTCGCCCAACGCCTAGTGCAATCCTCAGCTGGGAGCAGGAAGGACTGGACATGCCCTGGTGCTACCTGGAGACTGTGCTTGTCCATTACCAGCTGCAGGGTGACCAGAGAGCCCAGAGAGTCCAAGGCTGAGCACAGCCCGCGGCCAGGCGGCCTCAGCCCTGCATTTGCTCACCAGCTTGCTGGGCTTCTTCCCCATGAAGTCCTGGCTCCTGCAGGAGGTCAGGGGTCAGACCTGAGGCAGCTGGCTGGGTGGGTGGCACTGAGCTCTACAGCTCTGGCCTCCCATCTCCTCATCTGCCAAGGGGCGTAACCACAGGCCTGCAGGTGGGACCTGTAGCTGGTGTTGGGCAGCTGCTTCCTGGGTGCAGGCTGCATTCTCACCCAGACCGACTGGATCATGGACAGAACGGCGGCCAGTGGGGCGGCTGCTCTTGGCTTCCGAGTGTGGGCTGGAGGTGGTCACAGCTGCTGTTTGAAGCCACCAGGTGACGGCTTCTCTGAGGTTCCTCTTTGCCCAGTGTCCACCTGGGCAAGGACAGGGAGGCCCTAGAGACAGTGCAGGGTGGAGTCCCACTCGGCTGTGAGCAAGCCATTCTTATCCCACCTAAAGTGACTAGAGCAGGCAGCTACCAGGTGCTGGCTGGAGGCCTCCGTGGACGTGGCCCCTGGGCTCCCTGGGTGGACGTGCTCGGGGCCCTGGCTCAGGGTGAGCTGCTGAGGCCTCGGCAGTGAATCTCCCTCTCGGGCCCTGGAGTCGCTTTCTCTCAGCACTGTCCTTTCTATGGACTGTGCTAAGGAGGGTCTGCATCCTGGCTCTGGCTCATGCAGGAAGCTGCTCAGCCCCTCCAAAAAGCCGACTCCATCCCAGGCTCCTGCCCCCAGCTGTCCTCAACACTGTCCACCTGTGCGAGAGCATCTCATGGACGTGGAGCACCGAGACGCGGACTTCTCGTTGCTACTGTCACGGGACGTCGTGACAGAATACAAAGAACCTTCTACGTGCTGGAAACCGGGCTCTGTGGAGTGCCGCCTGGTATACGTGAGGCCCTGAGTTTGATCCCCGGCATTAAAATGAAAAAGCAGAAAACTCCTGCATTATTACCTATTGGGAAAGGACAGAAGGGGTCGGTGTTTGAGTTTCCCTGGGATGGAGTACGTGCAGGCATGGTTCTGTTCCACCAGAGGCAGGTTCTAGAGAACTCCCTCAGCCCCAGGGGAGCGCCGCAGTGTGTGACCCGTGAGGAACCTCTCTCCACTTGGAAGTGCTCGCAAATGTCACTAGCAGTGGGGGCCCAGCAGCAGTGGCATCAAAGGCCCCCACCCCGGGGCTGGTCGACCCTCCTCTGAGGAGCAGTGGGAGCCGCCCAGTGGAAGGCAGCTGGGAAGAGCATGGCCCACCACGTCTCAAGACCCAGCTGCAGGGCATGGTCACTGCGAGTGGGGACGCTGCCCGAGGGGACGCCTCTTGGCAGGGGCTTGCAGAAGGACTTCCTTGGTTAGGGCGACGAGACCTAGTCAGACCTCGGCGGGGAGACGAAGGAAGACAGCAGAGCTCCTGCCGGCTCTGCGGAACCTGCACCCCGTCGCCCCGGAGAGCCTTCTGGCTCATCAGTGCCACCTCAGGTCCGCGGAAGTGACTTCTACCTGCATGATGCTGTGAGTGGCAGCTGGGCCATCTGGGGGCCTTTCCTTTGTGACGTTGCCCTGGGTGGCACGTGCTTCGCTCGGTATCCCCCGGTACAGCCAAGGCCTGACCCCTCCCAGCCCTCAGAGCCATTGGCGATGGCGGGGTGAAGGACCCACGCCCATGTGTTTAGACATGGCACTTGCCACCCCTCTCACGCGGGCCTGCTGGCGTGGCGCCCTCCTCAGGCAGCTCCAAGCTCGATCTGGGCTCCAGGGAGCCTCTGCCTGGCCTTTGCAGTGGTCCTGGCAAGGGTCTGGTGGCACATGGGGGAGCTGAGCTTATCTCGGAGGCCAGGGTGGCGTGGCTTTGTGCCATCTCATCTCATTAGGAGTCCCGGGGAGGGAGTGTCACCTCCTGCTAGGATGGCCATGGCTTTGACTCTGCTGTCTGTCCCGGAGTCCGGAGGGTGACAGCGTGGTCATGGCCAGCGGCATGACCATCACGGGTGTTAGGAATCCCTTCTTCTCATCCTCTTGGGGTCTCCCCCAGGACTTTCCTGGGCAGCACTGGACCGCACGTGCGCACGCCCCCGGAAACTTACCTTGGAGCGAGGCTGGCGGACTTGACTCCTGCCGGTGAGTCCAGCCCTGCCGCCGGCCTCGCCGATTTCTCCTGGTTCATTTGCTGCAGGATGGAGTTCAATTCACTAATGACGTTTGCCTTGGGGCCCGACAGAATCGGGCTTTTGACCTCCGTGACGTCACCCCACAACTTGGAGGTCCTTGGCTGGATGATCTTGGCCAGCCCCGCCTGGGCACTGCCCGGCGGGGGTGGGGGTGCAGGCGGGGGGATGACGAAGCTGTCCACGTCTTCCTCCAGCAGCGCGTCCTGGTAAAGTGCATTGCTTTTGTGAATGATGGGCTTCATTTTTGGCTTTGGAGGTACCGGGGGCTTGTCGACCACAAACGCCTGCCCATCTGCATAGACTGTGCAGGTATCCCCGCCCTCCCCGCCCTCGGAGGACAGGGTGGAGATGCTGGACACCGTGGAGATGGTGCTGGTGGTCTCGAGATGGTGGTCGCTGCTGCTGCGGCTGTCCACCTCCTCGATTCCAGAGTCGGCAACGGTGTCGAAGCTCTCGGGGGGAGGCAGGAAGGAGGCGGGCAGGCAGTTCTGAAGGCCGGCTGGCTTCTTGCTGTCCGCGGGGTTGGCTGGCTGGCTGGAGTTCAATGAAGGGGATGGAGGGGCATCGTTCTTCTTCTGCTTGACCAAGTCTGTGGGAGCAGGCACAGCAGCAGCGCGGTCGTCGGGAATATCAAAACTGTTTGCAAATTCCAGTGGAGGGGGCAATGGCTCGGTGAAAACAAAATCCTCGTCCAAGTCCACGGATGCCAGGGGGGGCGGAGGGATGCGGAATGGCAAGACCACCGTCTCCTCCATGGAGCCCGCAGCCACGATGGTCCTGCCGGACGTGGCGGCGGGCTCGGTGGCGGCGGAGATCTGTAAAGCACCTTCGGTGTCGGAAACACCTTCTGGCCCCGCGGAGGGCGGGTGGTCTAGCGTCACGTCCACATCCTCTCTCTCCTCCTCTTCCTCCAGGGGGCCGCCCAGCTGGGCTGCGTCCACAGTGTGCACCATCAGCAGGCCGGCCGACTTCTGCTGGGCCGTGTCCACGATGTTGATGAGCATGTTCTTGTCCCCGCCTCTCCGGTCCTTGCCCAGGTCCGTCTCATACTTGTTCTCTGTCTCCTGCCGGCGCAGGGGCCCCCGGGTGTTCTGCCTGGTGACAGGAGGGAAGCCAGTATCCCCACTGGGCCGCATTTTGGTATCAATGTAGAGAGGCTTGTTGAGGTCGGCCTTGGGGGCCTCCCCCTTGGTCCCCTGCTGGGACTCCTTCAAGGCTCGGTCCCTTGCAGACAGTGCCAGGGCCAGTGGGGAGCTGGGATCGAGCAGGCGCCCTGTGAGGGGGTGGACGTAATTCTCTGGGCTGACTGCGTTGCTGCTCTTGGGCGGCACTGCTGGGCTGCTCTCGGGCCCCTTGGCTTTGGATGCGGGATTCAGGGGCCTCCCGGCCTCCCCCTGAGCACCAGCCTCACCACCAACCACAAAATGATTCTCAGGCTCTCTTGGCACTGCCCCGGGCATGGGTGACACCAGCAGCTCTGTACCATCCTCACCGCTGGACCCACCCTCGTCTGGGAACTTGGAGGACCGTATCCGGGGGGCGGGTGGCCCCAGACCCACATCTTCATCCCCCAGGTCCGTGGAGAGGAAGGCCGGGGAGTTCCTCCTGGCTTCCAGCCGCTTCTCCCGGTCGCGGACAGCTCCAGCGATGGCTGCAGCAAAGGGGCTGCTGGAGGCCAGGCCGTCGTCCGGCCGCAGCTGGCCGGGCTGCTCCGCGGCCTGGGGCTCGATCTCCACGCTGCTGCCCTGGCTGCTCTTGCCGCTGCTGCTGGTGGAGGGCTCTTTGACAATGATCGTGGGGATGGGGATGGAGCACGTCTTCTCGGGGCTGTCTTCCACGTTGGACTGCTTCACCAGCATGCCCTTCCGCCTGGCGGGCTTGGCGGGCACGTAGACGGCTTTGCTCGCAATCTTCCCCACCTCTGAGTACGGATTCTCTGGCATCTGGCCCCGCTTGGTGCGGAAAGGGGCCTGGGGAGCTGCGTTCCGACTGCAGAGGTCCTCGGAGTCCAGGGAGTAGCGGTCCAGCTCTCGTCTGTAGAACATGCCCTTCTCCCTCATCATGGTGGCCACCGTGTCAGACCTGGTGGCAGGGGACACCTTGGCAGCGGAATTCTGATTGAACGCGGGCTTGATCGTCCCATAGACTCTCGGAGTCGGGGACTTGGGGCAGTTGTAGGCGGTGGGGGAGGGTGGAGGTGGAGAGGGGGGCACGGACTGTGGCGGAGGTGGGATGTCCTCGGACGTGTCTGGCATGGACAGGCTTCTGGTGAACTTCAGCATCGGAGGAGCCAGAAACTGTCGCTCTTCCTCTGTTATTCCTGTGAGCAGAAAACGAGTTTAGCTTTGAATCATGGCTGTGCCACACATGTGCTACACAGCACAGCACAGGCCATCATGCCAAGAGCTCAGCCGTGTGGCCCACTCCGGGCCACAGAAAGAAAGAAAAGCAGGCGGGTGCATCGGCGCGTGCACCGAGCTGCTCTCCAGGTGCACCGTGGCGGCCCGGGGCCAGGGCTGAGCCCAGTGACGGCGTGTGCGGCTGTCCAGGCCACGCCTGGGTCACCAACCCCTCCTGGCCGTGTGTGCGTGTGGGCTCTCAGATGGGGGTGGGCTGGCCACACCAGCAGGACCCTCCTCTGTCCCTGCCCCTTTCAGGTGTGGCCTGGCCCTGGGAGTCTGGGGTTGTCACCCACCTTCTGGAGGCCGGGGCCTCGAGGGCAGCATGTGCCGCTGCACCTGCCCACCGGCACAGGTGGCTGTGTTCGGGTGGACAAGGGCCTGTGGCTCCTGCCTGGACGTGCAGCAGGCCCTCCAACAGCAGCACAGCTGTGGGCCCTGGTGGTCCCACTGTGCCGACGGGGTCATGGCATCACTGTGATGGCTTCTCAGGAGCCACACAGAGCCACACAGCTGTAGGCTCCTGAGCAGGCGCACGGCAGGGGCTGAGGGCGCCCTCTGGACTCAGCCCAGAGCCTCCGCCCAGGCCCGTCTAGGACCCTCTGCACCTGGCGTGGAGGCTGAGGCAGGTTCCCGTGTTCTCCCAGCGCCCAGGTGCACTGGCCAGCCCCAAGCTCAAAGCCACATTCTGAGACAACGAACCAAAGCTCCTGGGTATTGAAGGTGAGCCAGGGTGTGACTGGCTCTGTGGACACCACGGTGCACCGGGAGCATGCTCTGCATGGTGACAGTGTCAGGCATGAGACAGACAGAAGCCACACAGCCACAGATACCAAGGACCACAGCCGCACCCCAGGGGCATGCAGGTTCCAGAGGCAGCAAAGTGCAGTACTTGAAATTAAAAAAAGTTCCTAGGACAAACTACAGTCATTTATTCCAGGGAAAACCCCACTTGATAAGGGTATTCCAGATTGTACACACTCCTGTGGGACAGCAATTTGGCCTTGCGAGGCTGGGCCACCGGCCTCTTAGTCGATCACTTGTGCGTGTTGGTGCCTGGCAGCCATGTTCCCAAGGAGTAACAATGTTAGAATACACCTTATGTAAAGAGGACTGGGCGACATTCAAGTTACAGATTCCAAACTGCAAGGGTTCACTAACCTGATAGAAAGATTCTGCTGTCTGACAGGAGGAAACCAATCGTTATTAGCCAGTAAAGATCCAGAAACACCCGTGCTTGTGCACCTCTGCGGGCGGCCCCACGGCCACGAGGGGCGGGTTTCAGGAGCAGTGGACACCAGCTCGTCATTGCCTGTTGCCTCCTCCTCACACCATGGCCCCACTCCAACAGCACCCAGGAGGTATCCCCAGAAATCCCAGGACCAGAGCCGGGACCCCGGGGCAGCCAGAGGCCAGGGTGGATGCTCTTGCTCTTCTGTACGTGGCAAGGCCCACTGTCCAGCAGTGGCCTTGGCTTCCAGCAGAGTTTACAGGGTAAAGACAGGGCTGCATTCTCTCCCCAGGGGACTGTGTCCAGGGTCAGGCCTCCCTGCCTGTGAGAGTCGAGGTAGAGACTGGGATGGCCCCAGGAGGGTGGGAGCTGCTTTCCAGGACAGTGCACTGTCCTTGGAGTTGGAGAATGGACCCAGCCGCCCAGAGGAAAATGTCCTGTGAGCTTGTCCCGCAGACAGGATACAGGGGTCCACTCGCCCTGCCCACAGCCCCCGCCCCCACCTTCCTTCCTGGCATGTGGCCCTTCATACTGCTGTTACAGGTAGCCTGCCCGATCGGGGACGCCACCCCGCGGGCCTGTCTGCTGGGGCAGGGTTTCCTGCTTCGGCACTGTGCAGTGGCTGCCTGGCCAGTGAGCTGGGCACCCCCCTCAGGGCAGGCCTGGGGGAGCGGCTGGACAGCCTGGCTGAGGCCAGACCTCGCGGGCCCTGACGACTGCTGCAAGGCCAGGGGCCACCTCGGGTGGGCGCGTCTTACCTATGGATTTCTGCCGTCGCATCGTACCTCGGGGGAGGCCCAGGAACGGGCCTTTCGGGCTCCCGGGCACTGTGGGCGTCATCACAGCAATCCCCTGGCGCTCGTACACAGACTGCAGACCAGAGAGCTGGGTGAGTCGCGGCCCCGGCCAGCCCCAGCAGCCCCTGCCGGCCACGGCCAGAGGGCGGCGAGGAAGTCCCCACACTGCCACAGGCCCGGGTGGTTCTGGAGCACGGCAGTCCCCAGGGGTGCTGCAGGCTGTGCGGAGGCCCAGCCAGCCCTCAGCTCTACAGTGGGCAGAGGCCCTGCTGCTCCAGGGACACCCTTCCCCAGAGCCCCAGGACAGATGTCGTGGGGAAGGAGCACAGTGAGTGCGACGTGGGCCGCTCTGCGGCCTCGGCCTCCTCAGGCAGGGCCTCTGCGTGCCCTCTCTGTGCAGTGCGCTAACGCCGGCCCCACGGCATGTGTGAAGGGGACCAGGCACTGGGCTGTCAGGCCAGCAGGCCCCGTGCAAGCTGCAGGACTGCCCTGGAAGAGGCCACCCCACCTGTGGCCAGGGGCTGGCCCCAGCCTTACCCCCGGCCCCCAGGCCTGCTCCAGGAGGAGCCCAGAGCTCCCTTCCTCCACCTCGAGGCCGGGCTCCAGCACGGCCTCCGCCCGGCCCTCTCACAGGCCTTCTCGGGCTGCTGTGCACAGCTGGGGCTGCTGCCCGCGCGCCACCTGGAGGGAGCCAGAAGACAGAGACACGCTCCCAGGAAACCCTTGCATGCCGGCTCTCCAGCCAGGTGTGGGGATAGCCTTGGGAGGCCCCATGGCCCCTGTCCACCGCGCTCTGCAGCCCTCCC
Source organism: Xerus rutilus (assembly GCA_028644305.1). NCBI lineage: Eukaryota > Metazoa > Chordata > Mammalia > Rodentia > Sciuridae > Xerus > Xerus rutilus. The sequence continues at coordinate 3,359,437 of CM053399.1, read as the reverse complement.
CGAGGCTGGGGACGGGAGCCAGGGCCTGCCCCCCAGGATGTCAAGGGCAGCTGTCCTACGGGGCCAGGGGTGGTAGGGTGTGGGCGACAGGGTGGGGTGTGTGGGCGCAGCAGGACACGAGTGCCACCCCTGCAGTTCCGGGGGACTGTCTGCTCTCCTGTGCTCCATGAGGCCCACATGCCAAGCTTGCAGCATCTGTGGGTGGTGTTGTTTTGAAAGGCTAGACTAAACTGATGCAAAGAAGATCCTGAGCTAAAGAGCTGTGGACGGCAGTGCTCTGACTGGGCATCAGGCGGGGGCACGAAGCCAGGGGACAGCGACGCAGGCCCGAGAGGCGCTGCCCGTGCTGGGAGCAGTCGGAGTCGAGAAGCCCCGTCCTCGCAGCCTGGGCTGCTGCTCCCTGGGCCGGCAGGCGGTGCTTCTGGCACTTGGTGAAGCCGAGACTGAGTCTCCGGGAAGGCCTTGTTCTGAGGCTGTCACCCAGCCCCAGTGTCCCCCAGAGGTTTGGACCTCTGGGTGGTGGTGGCCAGACGGCCTCTACCACCCCAGAGTGGCGGTGCCTGAGGAGTGCTCCCGAGAGCCTCTCTGGCCACAGCTCATTGGTCCTCAGCCGAGCCCGTGGGGGGACGCCCTCGAGGCGGGGGGGCTGAGTGCCAGCCCTGAGGCCCAGGTGGCAGGCTGAGGCGGCCCTCTGCACCCGCACTGACTCCTGACTGCTGCTTACATGTGACCCCAGACCTCAGCCGCAGTCCTGGGGACACAGCCACTCACGTTCATGTCTGAGGCCGCTGGGAAGCACCTGCTGGTGGGCCGCTGTTTGATGGTGGCTACCCTTGTCTCCATGGCCACGCTCTCAGCCGTGCGGGAGGGCTTGGGGGCCGGGACCGTCTCCTCTGGCTTATCTGCAACACAAGGCAAGGTTGGGGGGGCCCAAGCACCGGCAGAAGGGCAGGGCTGGGTAGGGAGGAGGCAGGGGTGCAGCAGCGAGGTCACTCGGGGCGTGCATGCGTCTGTCCTGGCCCCAGGCACCCCCTCAGCGCCCTCACGGCCCCCAGACTCGCCCTCCCCACGTGGACAGATGGTAGAGCAGACCTCAGCACCCCGGTTCCCAGAGCTCTCATTTCTGGAGGAGATGAAATGGCCTCTCTGTTCTGGGTGGTGTTAACCAACTTCAAGAATTTCAAAAAGGCACTCAGAAATGTGGTTCTTTTTTGTAACTAAATGCAGTTTTCAAGACAAGGACCCTGTGCCCAGGGCTAGGACTTCCGCAGTGTGTGTTCAGGAAGCTGGTGGACACCTGGGGTCCCCACCGGTACCCTCAGCAGGGGGAACTCCCACTCACTCCCTCCACAGCAGAACATTCCTGTTTCTTCTTGAAACTGATGTGCTGCTCAGTCCCTGGAGCTGCCCCGCCACCCAGTCACCCGGTGAGAGAGCGTGGCCTCTGAAGGGCAGGCCAGACCACGGCCCCACAGGCAGGAGCAGTGGGAAGGTGTGCGGGGTGTCAGCGTCACACGGAGCAGCTGGCGTGTGACTCGACCCTGTGGACGTCAAGGCACGAGGTTCTGGGGTTCGTAGGGCCGGCTGCAGGCCCAGTCCTCCCACACTGGCTCTGGAGAGGCCCTTGACCTCAGTGCAGTTCCACGTGGGTAAAGAATGGTCAAGGGGAGAGGAAGGGGAAGAAACGGAAGACGGTGGCCGTGGCGGGATGTGCGGTAGTGCCAGCCTGCCTGCAGATGAAGGTGTCTGCCAAGCCCATCTGCACCCTCATCCCAGCTCACTCCCCAGCAAGAAGCCGAGTGGGCTGCAAGATGCCAGGGAGCAAGGAGGTCCCTGGCCCACCCTCTCCTGCCCATGGCCCTGGCCCTCCCAGTGGCTGCCCCGGCTGCCCCGGTTCTCCTGCTCTTCAGGTGCCCCCCGCTCCCTGCCCCCTGGAGCAGGCATCTTCCCTTGGGCGTGGTGAGCACCCCAGGGCCTGGCAGGCGCGAGGAAGGCCCAACTTGTTCCTGATGGCAGTGGGTGCCCCCAGTTGCCATGCCACCCTCCCCTGCCTCCAAGGCCCTCTTCCCACCCTCCCGGGCCCAGGTGCTCCTGCCAGGGTCTGCAGCCTGTCACTGAGTGTTCTCTCATCCCTTTGATGCAGGAGCAGGGGAGGCTTGGGTGGCCACCTTGGCGAGGCAGCCAGGATACATGGGCCAGTTGGTCTGTGCCAGGAGGCTGCTCTGTGCTTGCGCCCCAGAGTATCTTTCCTCAAGGAAGGGGACTGAGGTCTGCCCGGCCCCGGGAGCCTCATGCTACCGCTGCCGTGAGCGCTGCATGGGCACACCCAAGCTGCTCTGGGAACAGCAGTTCTTGACCGTGCTGGCTTTGGCTCCTTGTCTGTCTCCCACAGAGGGTGCGGCCTGGCCAGCCTGGCCTGGCCTTTGGGCCCTGATGAGCTCCGTGGCTGGCGGTTACAGTGGGGCTCTGAGCACATCAGAGGCCGGGCCTGAGGGGCAGTGGGCTGTGGCCCTGCGCTGAAGGCCCTCGTGACGGCTCTGCGGGAAGAGGCTGTGCCAGGGTCTGCTGTGCAGGGGACTGTGGGCACCGTGGGGTGAAGGACCCAGGAGGAACAGCCCTGTCCTGGGCTGGACCCTTCCGCAAGCCATGGGTCTGCTCCCTCGGCAGATGGGGCAGCTTGCTCCCAGCTGCCACACCCTGGGTCTGTCGCGTGTACCCCAGAGTGCTCCTGGTCTGTGCTCAGAAGGAGCGGGCAGCAGGTCTTGTTCCCCAGCCACAGGGCCAAAACAAGAAAACCCAACGTTTTCTGCGAATGGTGGGCACCTCCAGGGTTAGTCAGAGGTGTGTGATCCTCGCCAACAGTTCCTGCCGCGAGGGAGCAGAGGCCCTTTATTCTGTGTCTTTCTGTAGAGGAACCAACCGGCCATAGTGAAGGAGTCGCCCTGAGGCAGTGATCCCTTCACCTTCTGAATATAGCCCGCATTGACCTAAGGTTTATTTTTTTTAAAAATGTTTTTTCTCTCTCCTCCCCTCTCCTTCTCTCTATCAAGATTAGGGACAAGTGTGGTCTCTCCTTCCCCTAGTTAACCGCCCTGAGCACACTCTCTACAGGAAGGAGATGCCTGCTGAGGAGCTGGGAAGTGAGTATCTCTTAAATTAACAAGTGAATCCCCACAGCCATCAGGGCGCCCTGGGACTCCCTATCAGAGCACACCTAGAATGTAGCCCTTGAAGTCCCTTAAAAACCCCCCTGTCCCTGCCAATCAGGAGAGTGACAGGCTTTGGTACATGAGTCCCTTGTTTCTCCTTTGCTAGCAAAGCAATAAACCTTCTTTTTCCTTTTTCTCAAAACCGTGTCTTCATCATTAAATTGGCATTGATTGGCATTGGGGACAGGGATGGAGCTTTTGGTTACAACCTCATTTCACAGGAAATCAATCTGAGGGTCTGAGACACTTGGGGTCACACAGGTAGGGACTATGAGACCAGGTAGACTTGAGCTCAAGTGAGGGTCACTTAGCCCTGCCTGCCATCTGGACAGGGCCATCCAGCTCTGGGGTCCCTGGCAGCAGAACACTTATTTGGAAATTGCTAGGGTTGCCGCCAGATCGCCTGCCTCATCTAGCTTGTTGGAGGGCATCATGGGGGGCATTGGCAGGCACCATCCTCACCAGGCACACCTGGAGGGCTGTGGTCATGCCACCGGAGGAGTGTCTCTTGGAGTTGTGGCCACCTTGAACACGGACACCCTGGCCTCTGTTTGAACCTTGTCCTTCCCACCTCTACCACAACCCACAGAACCATGAGGCGACCTGGTCGGAGGGGTACCAGGCGGTGCAGACGTTTGAGAAGTGGTGCTGTTGGTGTGGTTGGGCTGGAGGAGCCTCCCCGCAGGATTTCTGGCCCAGGGAAGCTGGTGGCTTGACCACTCAGCCCCACCCTTCAGATCCCGTTTACCAGAACACAAAGGCCCTTAGGGGAAACTGGAAGACTGCAGCTTCCCGCTTCTCATCCTGGGCTCTGAGGATTAGGCTTAATTTAAAAGCCCAGATCGGCTCTATTCAGAGGCTGGATGAGGAGGCTTAGCGAGCCTGCCCCCTGCAGTGCTAAAATGAAGTATTTGGTGACTGAAAACAATCCTGCAGTCAGACCTGGAAGTTGTCAGATCTTAAAAACAACCCAGTAATGAGCTGATGAGTGGTCCAGCAGGGACCACGCTGGACTCTCTAAGCAGCTGACGCCCTCCTCCCAAGACAGATGTGTTGTAATGGCCACGGAGTGCCAACTTCAACTTCCGCCCCGGGCAGAGCAGGCTCTGGAGGCGGGCTGTGGGCTTTTCAGGCTTGCTGGGTGTTTCTCAGTGACGCAGCCCCCACCTGCTCCCCTGTCCCCCAGCCTGTGGCTGCCTGGGCCTCAGGGGGACAGGGGGGTGCAGAAGGGCTGTGCTCAGCACCCTCATGCTCCACACAGGATGCTCTCCTCATGCCCAGTGAGCCAGACAAGGCTGGCTTTGCAGGCGGAAGTTCCCAAGCCCCTGCGGTAGAGAACCTAATGGTACAGGGAAGCCACAGGGTGCGTTTGGCACAAGGGAACTTGCTGGGGAGCCCCATCAGGGTGACTCTAGCTTGTCCCATGACCATGTGCAAGGTGGCACTGCAGCCAGAGCCCGGGATCCAGGCCTACTCAGTGCAGGCACCTGGATGTCCCGTCGTCCCTCAGGATGCTCTCGGGAGAGCAAGACCAGGTGTCCTGGGAGTGTCTGCCAGTTCTGCAGATGTGTTAGCCCCTCCAGCAATGGGGTGTGCCAGTGTTTCCTGGGGGCCTGTCTGTCCAGGCCACTGTTTCTCCTGCTGCGTGCACTGAGCATAGGCTTTGCTCACCTGTGCAAGGCAGTGCCCATGCCCGGCTCAGGGCGGGCAGGCCCGCACAGCTTCCTCTGTGTTCTGCCTCTGGAGCGCACCACGGCCCTGCAGCCCAGACACCCAGGGACGTGGCCGCATGTGCTGCCACCGGGCTCCCTAGGGCCTCCTCTCCCCAGGGTCAGGGAGGGGGCAGGAGGTGGAACCTAGGCCCCGTGGACCCACAGGCTCCAAGTCACTCTTCTTCCCCGGCAGGCTGTCTGGGTGCAGCCAGAGGTGTCGGGAGGTGGGAGGCCACGGTCCATTTCACAAGTCCGTGCCGCCCCCACCCTGCTCTGCCTCTACCTCTGCCAGGGCTGGTGTGTCCACCAGGGCCAGCCATGTGACCTTGTTGCCATGGAGCTTGTGCCCAGCACAGTGTTTGGGACCTAGGGCAGGTGCCCAGAAGAACTGGCTGTCCCTGGGCTCTGAGGGTGCCTCGTTGTTCCACGGGCCTCCTGGAGCGCCAATCCAGAGCCAGCCGGCCTAAGAGACAGGGTTATCTGCTCAGCTCTGGAGGCAAAGGTGCGGGGCAGGGCTGTGTTCCCCTTTGCTGGTGGGGGGGTGTCCTTCCTGCCCCCAGCTCCTGGTGGCTGCCAGCTAGCCCTGGGATTCCCTGGTGTGTCCCTTCTTCCCATCAGGACACAGGCACTGCATTTGGGGTGCACCTAACCCCTCACGACCACATCTTGACTGCATTGGAGAGATCTTATTTCCAAGTAAGGTCCCGTTTGTAGTTCTTGATGGACACAGATGTGGGGGGACACACTCTTGAGCCCAGTGTGACTGTGAGGGCCAGGGTCCTGTCTCAAGGCACACAGCCTTCCTGGCATGACGTGTGCTCCTTACTGGGCTGGGCAGGCCTCCCTTGGGGGCTGGAAGGTGCTGGGCACTCCGCAGGTGCGGCTGTGGGGCTTCTGGCCCGTGAGGCGGGGTTCCCAGTGCATGTGGGAGCGGAGACTGAGCTGCGCTTGGTGGCTATGGGGCAGAGGTGTCCCTCAGTCCCTCTGACTGGGTCTCTCGGGGTCTTCGGCCTACATCCCACCTCCTGTGTGGCCTGGGGTGGGGAGCACTTCATCTCAGATTCGTAGCCAGATTTCTCTGTTGCTTGTAGGGGGGGGTTCCTCCCTGGACTCCTGCCTGTCCTCTGTGTGGCTCTGCCCTGATGTGCCTTTGTCCTCTGATCTTCCACAGTCCACAGGAGGTGCCCCTGGCGGTGGGAAGCCACAGGTGCCCATGAGGCTCCGTCTTCCCAGGTCCCAAGACTTCTCCTAGATGGTGGTCCTCTCTCGGCCAGCTCTGATGTGGGGCGGGGCCTTCTTCCTGCAGGGGGTGGGGCTTTGGCCTTGGGTGGAGGTGAGGTCAGAGAGACACGTGACCCCAGGACAGAAAGATGCCTGGACTTCCCCAGGGCCTCCGTGCAGGGATGGTCCTGTAAAGCCAGCTGGGTCCCCCAGGTGGTCCCCATGGCAGCAAAGCAGGGGCTGCCGCAGGGAGAGGAGGAGCTGACACTGTGGACCCTGAGGCGGCCACCGCAGCTGTCACCTGCTCCCGGTGCCCATCCTGCCCTGGTGCTGGTCTTGCTGGATCCGAACACCCTGCCCCAATTCTGGGTCTACAGGCTACCTCTGTGTGGGGCCTGAGGCCCGTGTCTGCAGCCCCTCCAGGTCCCCTCCAGCCGAGCAAGAACCTGTCGGCTCCCTGCCAGCTCTGCTGGGGCCTGGAGGCCGGCAGGGAGCCGTCTGAGATGGGGTGCTCCTAAGGAGGATGGGCTCCGTTCTTGGGGCACGCGGGCCTTGTGGCAGCCACTGCCGCTGCCTGTCCTCCTGGCCCACAGCAGCCCCCTCCCCATCACACAAAGGAAACTTTCTGAGTGTTGAGAGGGACAGTCTGTGCCCACTGCGACAGGGACAGTCTGTGCCCACTGCGACAGGGACAGCATGTCAGGGCTAGGGCCAGGGCTCCTGCCTGCACCCCCTGACCAGGCTGTGTGGCCAGGCTCTGGCAAGGCTCACAGAAAGAGCATGGAGTCACCTCCAGCCAAGGCAGGCCTGGCTGTGACCACCTGAGGGGCCCGGATGGCTCCACGCCACGTGACGTGGACAAGCTCAGGGAGGAAATACGGAACACGCTGGGGTGGCCAGACAGGCCAAGCAGACGGAACAGACTGAAACAGGACATGGTCCAGGCTGGGCCCTCGGGCTGCCCCACACAGAGGACAGACAGGGGCTCACGGCACACTCAAGACGCATGGGGTCACAGAGGGGTCTCTCCTAGGGGTGTGCGGCAGGAGGACTGGAGACAGAGGGCTTCCCTTACCCTTCTTCTTCCGCACTGAGGCTTGCAAACAGAAAGGAGGCACCATGAGCCACATGAGCCCGCAGCCCCGCCCGCACCTGGCTCGCTCAGGGGGCCGGGGACCCAAGTGGGCTCAGCTCTCCCGTGGCCCGTCTGGGCTGGCTCCTTCCTGCCTGCGACCCACCCCTGCCTGCAGAGAAGGCACTTTCCAACCCTGCTCAGCGCCACGCGCGGGGACACAGGCCGGCCTGCGCGCTGGGCTGCTCTGACGCCAGCAGTGGCCCTCTGTGAAGACGGTTGCCTGCTGTCCTGGGGGAGCCCCACATGACCCCTTGGAAGAGGGCCTGGCCCTGTGGATCCTTTCAGAACAGAGCATGGACACACACGTCCATGACCCTGAGTGCAGCCTGCAGGAATGCGTGGCACTTTCCCTGCGGGCTGTTTCTGAAGGGACCAAGTGGTCAACGTGGGGCCAGGGGAGAGGAGAGGGGCTGCAGTTTCTGGGTGGGGTGGTGCTCTGCAGCAGGGCTGCCTTTTCCAGAAGCCCGAGGCCTCCTGCAGAGCCTCGGATTCTAGTCCCAGCTGCAGCAAGAGTGCCTGTGGCACCTGGACCCAGGAGGACGGCAGCTGCGTCCCCTAGCCTGTGGACGGTGTTTGCAGGGGAGGCGAGGAGAGAGGGGCGCCCTGTGCCTGTCTTATGCCTTTGGGGGAAGCCTGAAGGTGTCCCGTGGAAGGCTGGCATCGGTCATAAGTAATGTCCAGGCAAGATGCCAAGGAGGGGTGCTCACTTTCAGCCCCAGGCCAGCTGGGCGGGCACCAGGTCTGCCGTGTGCCACGCGACCTGCTCTGCCGTCACTAGAGTGGGCTTCCATCCCCTCCCTTCCTCTGGCTCTGAGCCACCCTCTCTCCAGAGGTGTCCCTGGGCTCCCTGGTGACTTTTGCAAGTGTCTGGGTGGCCCACGCAGCCACCTCTGTTTAAAGGTCACCGTGGCTTGAGTGGCTAATTGTCACCCTCCCCAGTCTACCAGATGGGGACAGGTGGGCAGAGCCTCTGCTTCTTGAGGACTTTCCAAGGTGCTACTCCCTGATCCTGGTGAGCAGCCGTCTGCACGAGGCTCCCGGGGGCTGCAGCCTCTGGGCTGGGCCTCTCCTGGCTGTGCGGGGGGCCAGCCGAGGCCGGGCTCAAGGGCTCAAGGGGCGCCCTAGGCACAGGGTGCTGCTGTGGGGACCCTGCGGGGCTGCTTACCTTTGTCCACTAGTGAGAGGCCCCAAAATTCAAGACAGAATAATGTTAGAGAAACAGAACAGATCAGCCACGCCCACAGGGCTCCGATGGAGCTGCGGAGCACGGAGGGAGCTGCCAGGGCACGCCAGGCAAGGAAGGTCGCCAGTGTCACCCGAGGGGAACAAGCCAGCAGAGGGCCGTGCATGGGTGGGGCCGTGCGGGGCAGCAGAGCTGGGCGGGCCCGTGCGGGCGGCTCTTACCGAGCTCCTCCAGCTCCGCGGTCATGGACTTGGAGCGCAGGGTGAGGGCTGTGGTCGGCGCTCGCTTTGGAGGCGGGGGAGCTTGACGGGCAGAGGAGACAGGCGTGAGCACTGCGGGCCGCGCTGCCCCGCCACCCGGGCCTCTCCATCCCCTGCTCCTGGACACGGCAGCAGCCAGGGCTGTGCCCTGGGCCTGCAGGTCTGTAGGGAAGGCTGACAGGCAGGCAGGCTGGCGGGTGTCACTTGCGGCCCAGGGTGAGTCACATGGCAGGGCACTGGGGTCCGAGGGACCCTGGGCCATGATGGTGAGGACCACATAGGTGTGCTTAGGGTGGAGAGGGAGGCACTCTGGGCCAAGCGGGAGGGGACAGTGCAACTTCCACAGAAGGGAGGCCGCACAGCCCTGTCCCGCAGGATCTGCGAGAGATCATAGTGCAGCCAGGGTGGCTACGGTAGCCCATGTGCCCTCAGCCACCACCTGCCAGGCTGGCACAGGCCCCACGTCCTGCCCTATCTCTGGGAAAGCGGATTCTGCCCTCCCAGGGTGCGGCTGGCTCCTCCCACCTCCTGTGGCCTCCCACTGTCCTGGCCTCTCCCCAGCCCAGGCTTCCTGCTGTCACAGGACCTGGCGTCCCATGTCCCATGCAGCTGCTCCGGGAAGAGCTGGGTGGAAGGTGGCTGTCGCCCTCCACCTCCTGCCATTGGCAGGCCTGGGGGCATCTGTCCTGCGCTTGGTTCCCCTCTGCAGGTTCCATTGCACTCTAGGAGGGTGACTCTGGGTCAGTGTCATGGCCCTGGGGACCAGTTTCAGCCCCCACCCCAGGTCTGGCGGCGCTCAGCTGAGGGGAAGGCCCTGCCCACCCTCAGCCCCCACCCCAGGCCCCTGCAGGGGACACACCTTTTTTTCTGGCAGTGTCATCAGGGTCCAGACTCCGGGTCACCGTGACGACCTTCAGGACGAGGTGGTTCCCTCCCTGGCGGATCATGTTCACCACCTGCCTGTGGCCGACCTTGACGACATTCTCGTTGTTGACCTGGGAAGACAGGCGGACGCCAGCAGTGAGAGGTGGGAGGGCAGGCAGCAGACGCCTGGCCAAGGGGCCACGATGCTTTGGGGAAACCAGGACAAATGCCTGTGGCTGCAGGTCACTTGGCTGTGGCCTGGGGGCCCTCTGCCCGCGGCACTTCTCCAGCCAGCGCTCTGCAGCTCCCGGGGGACGGCTGGCTCTGGGGTGCCGGGTGCTCGCTCCTGCGCCCAGGGCAGTTCCCCGGCCTGCAGCTCCTGCGGAGCCCACCAGGTGCGTCCAGGGCGGGCTGTGGCCAGACTCCCGCCCTCCCGCCAAGAGCACCTGTGGCGCTTAATTGTTTCTCACGTGTTCTGGGCACACGCTGCACTCTGACAAGGTCCCTCCGCCTCTTTCCCTATCTGGAAGCCTCAGGTGGCACAGAGTGGGGCTCAACAAGGTGCCAAGGAGTTGGGGACATGCCCTGGCCCGGGGAGGAGGGGCAGTGCCCAGTGCTCTCCTGGATGACACAAGAGCAACAAAGACACCAACGGGGCGGGTATCTGGTGCCTGCCGTGCACACAGTCCAGCAGCAGTTCTCCATGCTGTGGCGTACATGCCTGGCCTGCCTCTGCCACCAAGCTGCACATGGACAGCAGGCCCAGGCACCTGTCATCCCTGCACTCTGTCCTGTGCCCACCACATACTATCTCCAGCTAGAGGCAGGAAGGACGGAACTGCAGGATCAAGTTCAAGACCATTTATATGCGGAAGTACTGACTCCTGTCCCTTGGTGACCACCAGCCACCACTGGACTTGCTAAGAGTGGAACGAGGAACCTGGCTAATGCAGGAATGAGAGTGCAGTGGAGTGATGGAGAACAGCTGAGGGCAGGAGCAGCAGCAGCCACCTCGGGCACACCTCCAGCTCCCAGGGTCCCTCAGCTCAGCCCATCCGCAGGGCCTCCTGCCTGGGGACCCATTCTTTCACTCATTCACTTATCCACCCAGTACTTTAATTTTGAGTGAGTGCTGAGGGCTGGGAGGCCCAGGGCTGAGCCAGCTGGCCACCTGTCCCTGCACACAGAGCTTACATTCTTACGGGGAGTTGAAAGCTGGGTGCCAGGGCGGAGACGCTGGGTGCCACCTGGACAGCAGTGCAGAGGAGAGGTCCCAAAGACAAATCCACCATCTCTAGCCATCCCGCAGCCCCCATGCCACCTGCTGACCCTCACAGCCTCCACCTGATTCCCTAGAACACCTGCTCCCTGGAGTCTTCTGTGTGAGTTTCTGTGGCTGGACATTGCCCTTGGGGGACTGTGGCTGTTTAGGAAGCACAGGTTTGCTCCTGTGCCTGGGGAGGTCAGCGGGCTGGGAATCGTTTCCTCTGAAGGTCAGAAACAGATGCCACCCTCAGGGGAGGAGAAAGGGACAAGCTGCCAACAGCACATCTCACGCGGCTCAGAGACTCTTCAGCACCTGTGCTAAAGGCCGGTGCCCCGTGACGAGACAAGGGGCTCCGGCGCAGGAGAGGCTCCACACGACGTCCCGCCCGGAGGCTCGCCTGCCCCTCTCCCCTCGGATGGCACACATCTGGAGAGACTCCTGCATTCTGGACTTCCCCAGCTATGCTTCTGAGGCAGGTGCACCGTGAGGTCCCATATCAGGAGGACGTGGTGACTTCACATGTCACCAGCCAGAGCCCAGGTCACACACACCACCCAGCTGACACCTGAGGGCACATCTGCCTGCACCACTCTTCCCGTGAAGCCAGCACAGGGACGGAAGGTCCTAGCCTCGCTGCTTCTTGCTGGGGCCTGTGGGCAGGACACCAGCCTCTTCCCCACGGTGATGGCCCTGCAGAGCCCCAGCTCCTCGCCACCTTAGCAGGGGCATGAGTGCTGCCAGGCGCAGGACCGCCCAACCTTTCAGGCCCTGCAGGCACCCTCCACGCCAGGAGAGGTGCTGGACTGTCCGCTTCCACCAGCCCCGACCACCGCTGAGGCGGGAATCTGCTGCTCTTGCTGTTGGTGCCGGCTGCTTCTAGAGTTTTCACAATTTTCTTTGGCGGTACTATGTACTGAACCCGGGGTGCCCCAGGAGTGCCCTGCCACTCAGCCACAGCCTCCAGCCCTGTTTATGTTTTTATTTTGAGACAGGGTCTCACTAAGTTGCTGAGGCTGGCCTCAAACGTGAATCCTCCTGCCTCAGCCTCCTGAGTAGCTGGGATTCTAGGAGTGCACCCCCCAGCCACTTTTAGAATTTTGGAAAGGGACAAAATGAACCCTGCAGGTAACTGGTCTCAATCAGACCAGGGGACATTTGTGAAATCAATTCCAACTTGAAATGTGCTGGTGATAGGGTTGACCCTGTGCTGACCATCCAGGTCCGGTCTCCCCCATCCAGAGCCAGGATCGCACAGAACTTTGCCCTGTGCCCACAGCCTGTGCCTCTGTAGGGGGTGAGGCACATGTGAGGGGCCTGCTGTGGCCTCTCTGCATGTGGGCACAGAGGCAGGGGCCACCTGTTACCTGCGAGTTCCACTGAACCCCACGCACTGGATGAACACAGAGGTGAGGTCTGGGGGCCCCTGGGAGCAAGCCCCTCATCTCAGCCCAAACTCAGTTAGCAAAAGGCAGCACAGAGGCCCTTCAGGTGCCCACAGGCAGCCTGGGCATGAAGCACAGCCCTGGTGACAGACCCTCACATAGACAGTGCCAGGGGCACAGGACACCGGTCTCCCGAGCCGGCAGGCAGCAGCTGCTGGAGCCGCACCTGTCCAGACAGCAAGGACCAGCAGGGACACCTCAATACCCATGTGTTCTGCACCCTCCAGGTGTGGCTTAGGCTGTGTGGCACAGAACACACGGTGGGGACCTACCAAGCTATCCCCTGGGTACAAAGGCCCCAGTGGAGAGCCTGGCTGCCCACAGCCTGTGCCTTGCCCTGACTCAGGCAGTGAGCACAGCCTGTCTGCCAGGGACCTTGCAGGACACAGGGCTTATCCACAGAGTGGATGATGCCCACGCCTTCCCTGCCTACCCCAGTGAGAGCCGTGAATCCCTCCTGACCTGCTGTCCGTGTGGATCTTTGTGGAGTGGAACCTGGGCCACCTCACCTGATGCCTATCCTCCTAGCCACCCTCAGTGCCAGGGCCTGAGCTTGCCTGCCCACTCCCTGCCCTGCCTGCTTGCTGCCAGCCTGCTGGGAGGCCTTTGGCCACTGGTCCTCCCCCTACTCCATCCCTTTCCAGAGAAGTGTGCCCCCCACCATGAGGCACCGGGCAGCGTCCACGTCCCTCTCTCCATCCTTGCAAGGATGTCTCTGCCTGGGGTGAGCTATGGCACAGTGAGCCCCAACGGGTACTGGAGTCCCCCTGGGCTGGGCACAGGGGCCCCTGAGACTGCACCCCAGCTTCCCTCCCCAGGGAAAGTGAGCCCCTTTCCTGGACAAGAAGATGGCTTCTCAAGCTGCAGGGACACAGGAGAGGCAGCACCCCACAGCGTGCTGACCTGGGCCCGTGTGCTCTTTGCCCTTCTCCCCCACCTCCCCTCCACCATTTCTGAAGAGCCCCTGCTCTGAAAAGCAGATAAGCTTGGCACGAAGTCCTTCCCCAAGAGCAAGAAGCACCCCAGTCAGAGCCGCAGGCTGCACGGCCGCTGTGCCCTGGCCTGGGTCGGTGCCTGGGGGCACCTTGACGAGGCCGCGATGCCCCCTAGAGTGCACGGCCGAGACTGGAAACGCGCTCCCCAAGAAGAGCGGGGTGCAGGCACACGGAGCCGCAGTGCACTCCACCTGGGCTCACTGGCAGGAAACGCAGCAGGACAGGAAAGTCCCCTTCGCCACAGCAAGCGCAGGGGACAAAGGCCGAGTCACTGTCTCCCAGACTGTGCATGAGCCAGTCAGCTTAGCCGGCAGTGGGTCTTCTGGAAGCAGCCAGGCCTCAACACAGATGCCGCAGAATGCTAACGTGCTGACCGGGACTCGAGGTAGGGAGGCTTGCTCGTTCCTCATCTGCCCAGGTCGGCATCTTGAACTCTCATAGGTTTGATGCCCCTCAAAAAACCTGGACCTGCAATTCCAGCATGCTGCCGCCAGGGGGAGTTGCTGTGCCTGCACCAGGCTCAGAGAAGCACTGAGGCTTCCGGAGTTCCCGCCTGGGAGAAAAGACAGCTTCACAAATCACAGGAGAGAGTACCACGCCTCTCCACGCATCCTCACGTACAGACATGGAGTGAACCACACAGCCACATCCAGGGAGGGGGCAGGACCCCAAGCCGCACGGCATCCAGCCACGGTCAGGCATCCGCTGTGAAGGAAGCATGCCTCACCTTGACGATGATGCTCCCCTTTAAGTTGTTATTTAAAATATCAAAGCTGTATGTACACACATGTTCCAGGCCAAAGAGACCAGGACTCCTCCAGGGCTTGTTACGGCAGCGCCCCCCACTCCTCCCCCAGAGCCTTCAGCTGATCTCTTTCCCACTCCATCTCTAAATGCCTGTCTATTGTTGCTATGATATTTACGTTTTACATGTTATCTGCTGGAACATCACCGTGGAAAACAATGGCCTAGCTTAGGATTGCTCCACAGTGGCATTATTGTGATTTTGGACCAATTCTTCGTTGTGGGTGTGCACTGTAGCATGTTTAGCAGTGTCCCTGAATTCTACCCACTAGATGCCAGGAGCTGCCCCTGCACCCTCCGCCGGGACCTAGATTTCACTGTCATGGCACAGACTGCAGAGCACACTGTGGGGACCTCTGTCACACTAACCCCAGGATAGGAAGCCTCAACCTCATGAAGAAACGTCTGAATCAACAGCCTCTACCAGCTCGAGAATGGCAATCGAGCTTCCAGACATCACCAAACGTCCCAGGGCAGATCAGAGACACCCTCAGCTGAGAACCTCTCGCTTAGCTCTCTCCCTGTCCCTTTCCTGCTGATCCCCGCACACCACTCTCCAGATACATCAGAATTTTAAGTAGATCAACATTCGGGATTCGCTTCATGACTATGCAGTATCTATTCATAGTTAAGCCATATAGTTAACTGTGATTACTTTGTTTTTTCCTGTACATTTTTCCCCTGGAGCAAAATGATTTTGTTTTTTTATTGATTTAATTTTCTATGTACTTAACAGTAATTCAAATCCAAACACTTCCTTAATTATGTAAATCTTTTCAACATTTTCAAATCCATTTGCTATTTCAAATCCGTCTTCTTGAAGAAGGTCTCTCTTGAGGACTGTGCTTTCCTCTTCAGAGCTAGAATGCACTGTTCCTTAGGCGTCTTGTCCCCTTAGGGACGTCCTCAGGATTTCTTTCATTCTTTCTTTGGGGGGATATATTGAACCCCACACTCCACACACACACTTGTTTATTTATTTTACAGCCTCCTCTTTCATAGGGACATTCTTCACTAACTTCCTAATGTAAAGAATTTGGAAGTCTTCTATTTCTGGACACACTGCCTGTTTCAAAGTGGCTTTATTTTCAGATTTAATTGGTAGTTTGCTGGGTATAAATTATGAGATTGGAGGATAAGGTAAAGTCAGCTCCTAAGATGAATTCTGCAGGTGACAGCTATAAAGTCTGGACAAAATACAATCCCTAACCCAAATCCTGAAGGCTTTGGAGGCCCAACCCAGGCAGGTGGACTTTATGTGGGAGCTGAAAACTGTACGTTTTGGGCCAATGTGCTGTGATAGACCTGCAGTTGTGATAGAGCAGTGCAGTATTTTTAGTTTGGAAAATCAGAGGACAGAACCCATGGTGGCCACCACTGCCAAAGTGAGAGGAGACTCCCAGCAGAGAAGGGCAGAAAGGTGGCTCCACGTTCTGTGTGCTCTCCCCAGTTCTCTGGGTGGTGTCTGAACTTGTGGGCACAGGGCTGACTCAGACATCAGCCAGTCTGCAAGGACGCCAAGCACCTGTGGGGAAATTGAGCTACTGCCACTCCTGGCCACACAGGGTCTAGCCAAGTCAATGTTCACTTATGGCAAAAACATGAACATTCATCTAGGGAATGTAGCAGAATCCAGAGTGGCCACAGCAGAACATTCACAATATTCAGGATATAAATTCAAACTTAACTCAGAGATGACCCAGAAGTTGCAATTATCAGATAAGAACTTTAGAAGCAGCTGCTATCACAATACTTAGTTATGTAAAGGAGAATATACTCATAATGAATAAAAGATAAGGAATCTTGGGAAAGAAGGAAAAAGGAGAGAATTAGCTGAAAGCATTAGAAGTAAGAAATATCTGAAATTTAAAAAATGCTCTGGATGGGCTTCAAAGCAGAATAGGTACAACAGAGTTAAGAGCCAGCGATACACCAACAGAACTTGTTCATGCTGAAGAAGAGAACAGATTTTTAAAAAGTGAACAGATTCTTAAAGACTTGTGGGGCAATATCCAAAGGTTTAACATAAGGTAGGGTCCTAGAAGGGGGGAAATTAGAGTCATAGAAGAGAAAGAAAATTAGTCAATGAGTCAGAAAACAATATTTTGGGCAAAAACTTCCCCAGGTAGGCGAGGGACATAAACTTACAGATTCAAAAAGCTCAGTGAATCCCAAACAGGAAAGAAGCCACAAGGGGGCTCATAGTTTGCTGAAAGCCAGGGGCAAGGTGGAAACCTTTAAGCAGCCAGAGAAGAGCGGCTTACGGAACGGTGCTCCGAGCGCCTGCAGACTTTACATCCGAAACTATACAGGCCAGAAGATGGTGGACGACCCCTTCAGAACTTTTTGGAACTGGTGGAAATATCTGAAAAGAATCAAGGCAAAGCTAAGACCTTTACAGAGAAATAAAAAACAAGTTATTTGTTGCCAACAGATTTGACAATGAGAACTGGTAAGGGAGGCTCTGTAGGGTGAGGGCTTGAAGGCCGTCAGAGATGATGAACCCTGAGGAAAACGGGATCATTTTTCCTCCTAGTTCAAAACCGACATGACTGAGGCAGAACAGTAGCACTGTCTTGGGGGGATCGTGGGCTTGCAGAGGTGTGGCAGGCGCACCTACGTGGCTCCAGGTCTACATCTTACATGAAGGCTACTCAGACCGCGAGACGCTCAGGCTGTGACTCCAGAGCCAGCACCAAAAGAATGTGTGGGGGATAACTAAGAGCCCGTAGGTAAATCAGGACAGCCCAGGAACAGCCACTGGAAGGAGCCAGAGAAAGGAGAAAAGAACAGAACAGAAAACGTATAGGAAACTAACTGGGAAATACGGGCGGACGACACCAGTGATTACATTAAATGTTAATGGACTAAAACTCTAGGAATAAAAATCAGATAACATGGATTAAAAAGAAAGACTAGAATGTGCCATCTCTACACTCTCAAAACCACTGAGAGGCTGAAAGTAAATCAATGGAAAAAGAGCCCCTGGGTGGGGTGGCGATGTCAATACGGGCAATGTTGTCTTCTGCCCCTGGAACAACACTTTGGCACGTTCCTCCCAATGGTAAATATAAAGTCACCGCACAACCCAGAGACCCACTGCCAGGCACGTCCCCAGGAGCACTGATGGCACGTGTCCACACGAAAGCCTGCCCACGAGAGCCGCAGAGCGCAGTGGGGGACCAGGACGATGGGGCCGAGGTGTCCCTCCTGGGGCAACACAGTGCCCTGGCTAGAGCATGGTGATGGCCACACAACAGAAAATCAACGGAACCCGCTGGATGGCATGTTCTGAGAGGTTGACGCTCACGGCGTGTGGACGCTGCCTCAACAGAGTCATCTAAAAGAGAGACTTCGAAAGAAGCACTGCCAGAAATGCAGAGTGACATTTCATAGTGGCAAGAGGAAATTCAGGAGGTGGACATGACAGTCACATGATGTCCACACCCATTGGCAAAGCCTGGGCAGAAGGGAGCCAACTGTGACAGAAGGAGGGGACAGGGAGCCCCCTGAGGAGCTGTGGCACATGGGGCAGGTGTGTGCCTCTCCAGGACGTCCCAGGACTGCCCGAGGGCCCAAAGGCGGTCCCCTTGGTCTTGTGCATGGGACTCCCCGCTCCAGTATGACGTCTGCTCAGACTCGCCAGGGCCTGTAAGAGCCCGTGCTGCAGGGTCCCAGGAGCCCACCCCGTGCCTGGTGGACCGTCCCCCAGAGAACCCGACCCTCAGCTCCAAGTGTCTCGTCACCTCTCCAGCGCTTCCCGCTTTCTGTTTGCCCCAGGTCCTCACACACCGGGCCTGCTGGAACGGTCCCCTCATTTTAGTGGGGCTCCCCTTCAATTCCCATCATTCCCTCTTTGCTGGGAGATGCTTTCGGTCTCGCCTTCCGTCCGCCTCAGACCTCACGCCTGCCGCGGTGTTTCCAGCGCCCAGCTTGTGTCCTTCAGGAGAGAGTGCTGTCCTCACGTCCAGGACGCAGCGCCTTCCCTGGTCTCACCTGGCACGTAACAGCGGGCGGGCGTGGTGGCACCTGCAGCAACCTCCCCTGTGTTCCTCGTGGTCCCCGTGCGCCAGCTCCTTCCTGTTAATCCACCGGTGTCCGTGGCCCCCGGGAGCGGTCTCTAAAGGGCGACTTCCATGCATCCGGTTATTTTGTGGATACTGAGAAACTGATTTGGGCTAAAAGACCCCAAATAGGAGACACGATATTGAAGGAGGACAAAGTCCCTGAGCTGAGGCTCCGAGGCTCCAAGACTTGCTGGAAGGCGACAGCAATCAAGACCGCAGGTGCCAGCAGAGAGCCGCTACATCAATGGGATGAAACAGGCCCCTAAGCAGGCCACGCGGAAATGGCCACCTGCCCTTTGACAAAGAGCAGAGGCAGCTCCGTGGGGAAAGGTCAGTCTTCAGCACACCAAGCAGGAACAGTGGACGCTGCGTGCCTACAGCAGACCTAGACACAGGCCTTGAGCCTCTTGTAGAATCGACCCAATTGAGTTGGAGTCCTAAATATGAAACACAGAACTGTGAAGCTCCTGACGATGACGCAGGAGTCACTGGGTGACTCCGAGTATCTACATATGTCCGAACACAATGCCAGGCACGCAACCTGCAAAGGGAAGTTGACACCCGGACCACAGCCCACTAGCAGCTCTTGCTCAGTCAATAAAAACGGCTGGTGTGGTGGCCACACCTGCGACCCCCACATCTTAGGAGGCTGAGGCAGGAGGATCCCAAGTTCCACAACCTGGCAGTGTCCTCGTCCCCAGGGCTTCCACTCTGCCCCGATGGACAACACAGGTGTCTCACTGTGGAACCTGAAGCAGTTCAGCCTTTTTTTTGGTTGGTACTGGACACTGAACCCAGGGTCTCTACCACTGAGCCACATCCCCAGCCCTATTTTGTGTTTTATGTAGAGACAGGGTCTCACTGAGTTGCTTAGCACCTCGCTGTTGCTGAAGCTGGCTTTGAGCTAGCGATTCTCCTGTCTCAGCCTCTAAAGTGCTGGGATTACAGGTGTGCGCTACCACGCCCGGCTCCTAGCCCTTTTCATTTTTTACTTTGAGACAGGGTCTTGTTGAGTTGCTGAGGCTGGCCTCTAAGCTGTGATCCTCCTTCCTCAGTCTCCCTATCCCCTGGGATTGCAAGTGTGCACCCCGTGCCTGGCGATTCAGCGTGATTTTTGTTAGAAGCTCACTGAAAACAAACACGACATCACTGTCATTGGGAGAAGTAACTCTTGATTCTGGGTACCAAGCACCCCGCCACGGCTCGGGTTCTCCAACTGATGCTGTGCGGAGATCACGGTTGGTTCATTTCAGTGGAGGCGGACGGAGACCACCAGTGCTCTGGCCGGCACGCCTTCCTCCGCCTCTGGGCTCCCCTTCCTCTGCCCTCCTGCTGCTCCCTCGCTGGGGACACGCAGTCGCTCTCCCTGGTCCTCCGGCTCACCTCAGCTGTGGTGGGGCGTGGCTGCGTGCAGGTGTGACGGCGTCTGCGTGCCCTGTGCAGCCCTGAGCCCCGAGGGCTGGCCGGGTCTTCCTGTGGAGCCTTGACTTGTGAGTGCCCAGGGGCCGTTGTGGGATGCCTGCCAGCTAGTGGTCAGTGTGCTGGGCTCCCTCCTCTCCAGGGCGCTGCCATGTGGGGGAGCCTCGTTTTCCTCCTCCTTCCTCTCAGTTGGAACAAATTTCAAAGGGAAACTAACCTTCTGGAGCTGCTCCCCCCGCAGGCGCCGTGCAGGCGAGGAGGACAAGGTGGAGGCTCGCTTCCTTCACTCGTCAGTTCTCAGGTTAAGGGGCTGCTTCCTTCAAGAGTGGCCAAGTCTTGAAAACGTGTCCTTATTTATGAGCTTGGGGGAGTGTTTAAAACACACTTGCTAAGTGCGAGAGCCTGCAATTACCGTTCTTTGTTTATCAACAAGCCTTTTGTCTTGTCATGGCGTTGGCTTAGCAGCCTCTCCGTGAGCCCTGCTGCCCACCGCGACCACCTGTGCACTACCGTGGTCCACGGTGCACCCGTCAGTCATTGACCCAAATTCAACCTTGTGCCCTAGGCCCACATGTTACCCAGAGAGGCCCAGTCTCTGCCCCAGAGTCCCAAATTCAGGGCACCATGCTGCACTTGGTCCTCAGATCTCTTTAAAGTCCTCTTGGCTGGGTGGACCCTTGGTCTTTGGTTCAGGTGATCCTGACGGTCAGGACTTTTGTAGACTATCCCCCAAAGGGACCGTGTTACCTCATGGTTAGGCAGGGCACAGGCTTGCTGGGGGAGCACGGGTGAAGCCCCTTCTCATCGCCATCGGGCGCACACTATCAACTGACCTCTTGTGGCGAGCAGTGGCCTTGATCGCCTGGCCCGGGTCCTGTTTGCCAGGCCTCTCCACTCCTCCCCCACCTCCCACGCTCCGTGGAGGGAGCCACTGTGCACAGCCCACACTCGGGGCATCTGTGTGGAGCTCAGGCACCCTCGTAGGCCAGTGTGAGCTGACCGCTTTTCCCCCAGCTCCACCAGGAGCTCCAGGCCACCAAAGGGGGAGTCGCCCTGGCTGGCGATGCCTGGGACTGGGAGTGCTTCAGATTGGGGCTGAGACATGGCAGTGTTCTCATAAGTACAGTGAAACCTCCGGGGAGGGAGTCCCGTCTAAGCCAAGCTCATTTATATCCCATGTGCACCTAATACTGGGCCTGCCGGGAGTCTGCCTCGCAGCTCCACGGTGTCGGATTCCAGCTGTGATCTCATATGGTGGAAAAACAGCCAACGCCCGGGCGCCGTGGCCACACCTATAATCCCAGCGGCTCAGGAGGCTGAGGCAGGAGGGTCACGAGTTCAAAGCCAGCCTTGGCAACTTAGCGAGGCCCTAAGTAACTCGGTGAGGCCCTGTCTCTAAATAAAATACAAAAAAGGGCTGGGTGGTGGTTCAGTGGGTAATCACCCCTGGGTTCAATCCTCAGTACCAAAAAAAAGCCAGTGCCTAGGGAAAGGGCCAGCGTCCCATCCTGGCCCTCAGCCTTCCTCCTGGAAGCCTAATTACCACAGGTCCCCACCTTTTGTATTGCAAATAACTGCCCTAGGAGTCTGAGGACGCCCTCTTGCTGTGAGGGGAGCCCCTGTTCCTCTCTTTCCGTGGGATGCTTCATGGTGGAGGCCCCGCACAGGCCTTCAGCCACTGGGGTAGGAAGTTTTTCAAAAGAGGAAAAAGGCCCCGATGGTAGGATGGGTCTAAGATGACACCACATAACCTATCAATGTGGTGAGAGGCTGTGGATCGGGGCTCAGCGTCTGGAGTGTGTTCTCTGGGCCCGCCAGGGTGAAGTCCTCTGAGCTGCACGCGGCTCCTCCCCCAGTCCGTTTCCCGCAACAATGGCAACTTTGAGACTGTGGGTCGTACTGGGTCTGGGGTTTGGGATTGGGACCTTGTCCTGCACGCCCTTTCCGGTTCTCTCAAATGCTCCAGTGGTCCCCACTCCATCGGGGCAGCCTCTGCGCCTTGGCTCCTGGAACCTTCGCTGTTGTCCTTGCTCTGTGTGCGACACATACCTCAGGCCCTTTATGAGCTCACACTGCCTCTTCTGTGGGAGCCAGTGTGGCTCGGTTTGTACACCGGTGTCTCTGTCTCTTTGCTGAGAATCTAGGTTCCCAACGGCTGTAGGACCGATCAGGCCCGTTGCCTGTCAATCAGCCATCAGCCTGTCGTCAGTTTCAGGCTCGGCGCCAACGTCACCTCTAACAGGCGCGGCCTGCTCGCTCGGCTCCCATGCCTTGGTGATTGGCAGTAACACACATGTTGTCATCAGGAACGATTTCTCCACAAAGTACCATTAATTTAGTCTGCAGTTATATTCACGTCTATTATTTTGTTTTGGGTTTTTAGAGACTTTAAAATGGTTTTGATTAGCTACATTTTGCAATTATGTGAACTATTTACCCAGTTCCAAAATCGAACCTAAACACCAATTTGTGCTCAGGAAAGTCTACTTTCTCTCCTCGCATACCTCGCTCACCTATGGAAACCTGAATTTTTGTAGGATTATTCTTACATTGAAGAGAAGAAAGGAGCAGATACTTGTGCGTGCCCGTGTGCCTGCCCGTGTGTGCGTGAGCACGTGTGTGCGTGTGTGAACATGCCCACACCCCCTCCCGGGCCCGCGGCAGCTGCTGGTCACACCTCCCTCTCCCTCGCCTTTCCCACGTAACAACACATCCTGGAGACCGAGCCGCAGCGCTGGGTGGCTGCTCCCCCGACTGCTGCCACATGCCCTCCCCGGGGGCTGATCCTTGGCACCCAGCCGGGCTCCCACCGGCGGATCTGGGGTTGGTTTTAGTGTTTTGCGCTCACAAACAGCTGAACGGAGCCGCCACGTGAAGCAAGCCTTCCTGATTTCCTCAGTGCGTCTTGAGGTCCCTTCGCCTCATGGGGCTGCTGGCTCTAATGCTGCTAGCCCAGGTCACCACCAGCCCTGAGTCCTGGCTCAGCTGCCTGCCCCTCAGGGTACCTGGCACCACGAGGCTGCGGCCTCTGGGCTTTACCCACAGGGGTCCACCTGGCACCCGCTCTCAACCCTGTGTGGCTGCTGTCTGTTTCCGTGCTGTTTCCAGCTTGATTCTTAGCTTGTCTCCAATGAAGGTTTATTCAAAGTCCAGTTTGATCAGAAAGCTGTCTGAGAGCCTCCCTCTCCCCTCAGCTGACCTGAGGGCTTGAGGTCACCCCATGGGGCCTCTGAAGCCCAGGCCTTCCCCAGGCTCCGCTCAGGGCCTCCCAGCCGGGGCCACGGCTAGCTGCCACTTGCTCACACTGAGGTCTCCGGCTGCCCTCAGCCCACCCTCTGCAGGCCCTCGTGTGTATTAGGCCTTGGCACCACAGCCATGGGGGCATGAGGAGAGGCCAGGGAGAGCCCCTCCACCTCCAGCCAGGCACGGTCCGAGGACTGGGCCTGAGCAGCCCCAGCAGTGGGCGCTGGCCCAATGCTGCAGCTCCTCCTTGGTTGGCCACTGTTGCCCTAGCAACGAGCCAACATGGGGGTGGTCCCTTCACTCAGGCACCTCCCTCCAGAGCTGCTCGAGGCCACGCCCTTAAGAGCTCCTCCCAGGGCTGGGAGGCTTGAGCAGTGTGGGCACCTGCAGCCCTCAGGGCACCTGCAGCCCTGGCTCGGCCTGGGGTGGCTGCTGTCTCGTTCCTGCTGCGAGGCAGGTGAACTAGGCGTGCCCCTGGGCTTGTTTGGGCCTCCCCTTCCTGTGCACCAGGAGCCTGTCCTCACACCCTGCCTGCAGGCTGGCCCGGGCCTGCTTACACCTGCCCAGCGGCTTTCTTTGGCACAGAGGCAAAATTCAGGGGCTTGGGACACCGGGGCTGAGCCCCAGCTCAGGGCTGTGAGCGAGCAGGGAGGACACGGTCCCCTCCTCAGACTCAGGGCCGCGTGGCCCAGCTCAGCCAGGGAGGGTGCCCAGCCTGCAGCTTGCCCTCTACGGAGGCCGCTCGCAGCCTCCCTGGAGCAGCCCGGGTAGGCGGCGGAGTAGAGCCTGTGCAGATGGGCCTCAGGGCCTCTCAGCCGCTGCCTTGTCCTGGCATTTCAGACCCAAGCACCACAGGAGTGTCACACGGAGGCTGCCCAGGAGCCAGGGTGGCTTTGTATCAGGAACCGTCCCTCAGTGCCCGGTGCTTCCTCCCGTCTGTCATGACCCGGATCTTATGTGTGCAAAGATGGGTCCCTGCCTGGGGCTTCTGGGAGGCGTGGTTACCCGTGAGAGGCGGGGCTGGTGGGGGTCACGAGGACGCTGTGGGCGGTCCTCAAAGGCATCTTGGGACCCTGGCCCTTTCCTCTCTGCTCCCAGCTGCCACGAGGTGACAGCCTCCCCCACCACATGCTTCCTGCGCGTCCACCTCACCACAGGCCCAGAGCAAAAGGCCCAACCAGCCATGAACTGAACCTCCAGAGCCGTGAGTGGAAATGCACCTTTCCTCAGGGTTTCCTGTGGTATTTTGTCACAATGACAGAAAGCCGGCCGACACAGCGTCCTGCCTGCTGAGCATGGCTGCCGTGCTCTGGGTTCAAAGCCCGGGTGAGGCCTTAGGCCCAGGAGTAGCTGGAGGGGCCTGGCCTCATTTGCAGTGTGATTAGCAATGCGATGGCAAGGACCAGCAGGAGCTGAGCACTTGCCATGTGGCTGTCCCTGTGCCAAGGACCTCACAAGACTGTCACTGGGTCCCCACAAGTACTCTATGAAAAGGTGGCACCCCATCTGTAGGTGAGGGATTGGGGCTGGAGCCAGAGCCCTAGGACATCTTCTCTATCAAGGCGGCAAACAGGAGCAGGCCACACCCTGCCTGCCTCAGCGAGGACGCGGCAGAACCACGCGGGTCTCAGAGGGTGGGGACTGGCTGAGCTTGATGTGGGGACGAAGCAGCCGCCGCTGGCCCTGTGCGGCTCTCCTTACTGGGGTCAGCTGGTACAGCCCCCAGCTCTTGCTTGGTGTGCGGCTGGCTGGGGGGTCAGGGACTTAGCTGGGTCTGGCCCTTCCCCAGGAGGGCGACCCTGTGGTGTGACTGTGGCTTCCACAGCCTCTGCTTCTGCTCCAAACGCAGGGCAGGAAGCCCCTCCTGAGTACAGCCTGGTCTGGCCTCTGCGAACCCGGAATCCTCGGAGGTGGACACCAGCCTGCTCCAGAGCAGCAGCCCCACTGGCCAGATCTCCCACGTTTCCCAAGGGACACCGGCTGGTTCCACAGCTGGGGTGGGGCAGGCCCCGTGCAAGGCAAGACCCCCAGACCCGGCTCTGGACCTGTGCATGGCCCTCAGCTCCACGGGGTTCTGCCCTGGCCCTTCTAAAACAGCCCCAAGACTCTGGCTTCCCGGCGGACACAGGTGTGGGCCCTAGTCACATGGCGCATCAGTCACCCTGCTCTGAACCCAGGGAGGCTGTCACCCAGAAAGAACCCCTCCCCAAGGTGCGTGACCAGCCCAGGACCGCGAGCGAGGGGCATCCCCACAGTAGTTGGGAAAGGAGCAGAGGCCATGGCAGCTCCTAGGGCCTAGAGAGAGGCCATTCACATGGCCTCTCT
>CM053399.1:3317231-3333791 GCA_028644305.1 Xerus rutilus | reverse complement strand
GGAAAGCGGGGCTCCAACGGTCTCCATACGGTGCGCATGGCAGCGTCAGTCACAACCGCCAAACCATGGGGGCAGCCCTGGGGTCCCCTGCGGGTGGGTGGAGAGTGCATGGTGGTCCGCCCACACCCTGGAGGAAGAGGGGCTGGCAACTGGCCACGGGAGGGACCTGGAGAACAGGAGGGTGGGAGGAGCCACAGGAGGCCACGGAGGCCTGGCTTTGCTTCCACGGCAGGCCCACAGCAGGTGGGTCGCAGGACAGGCTCCTTGTGGGGTGACAAAAGCACTCAGGGAGCTAGAAATTGGGAAGCCTTGCTTCACTGTGCACTTTAAAATGGCCGGTCTCGCGGCTCGAGTTCCACTGCCCTGACCTCAAGGCCTCAGTCAGGGCTTCAATTCAGACATCCAGCATCCCGATCCCAGGTCAGAGCTGCTGAGAAGCCCAGCTGGCTCCTGGCCACCCCGCCAGCGCTGTGTCCCAGCACCCACTCTCGGCCTCCCCCACGCTGCAGCTACGGGGGTCTCCCTGGCTCCGCCACCTGCTTCCGCAAGCTTCCTAGTGTCTATTTTTTTTTATTGAGATGAGTTCAGTGATGCAAAAGTCCCCCTTCAGAGTGTGCCAGTGAACTGCACCAGGCTCACCACCACCTGCATCGGGCTGCAGGACACGCTCATCACCCAGCAGGAGGGCCGACCCTCGCCCAGACGCGGGGCTGTCCTCCCCCAGCCCCGGGCAGGCGCCAGCGTGCTGTGTGATCTGCACACTGTGAACACCAGCAAGACCCGCGCTGCTGGCTCCCTCCCTTGGCAGGACGTCCCCACCTCCACCTGCACCCTGGCCCGTGTCGACGCTCTGCTCCTTTCCACGGCCTACTGATGTGCCATTGCGTGGGTCCCCTGAGCATGTGGGCACCTGGGTATGGCGTCTGCCTTCCCAGACCCGTGCCTGGCTCTGTCTTGCCCTGCTCCACGTCTCCTTGTGAAGAAGGAATAGGGTGGCACTTGCCAGGTGCTGCCTGTAGGACAGTCCCTAGTTGCTCCTGATGGGTCCCTGGAGGCAGGTCCAGCCAGTGTCCCTGTGCACGCATGAGCAGCGTGGGGCTGGGGGTGGCGTCCAGCCCGCAGTCTGAGCTCTTGCCCTGAACCAGGCTGCTTTCCAACAAGTGTCGGCCGGGTCCAAGAACGACCGAATCCCGGGGCGTCGGAAGTCACAAATTGGCAGCTCTGCTCGGGTACAGTGTTCCTAAGTCACAGTCACCTGCCGCCCAACAGTTCTGGTGACACTCCCAAGAACATCGGTGAGCGGCAGATGGGAGGGGTGGGGCTCTTGTCTACGCAAGGGTCTCGACCCCTGTCGGCCTCACGAAGGTGAGCTTCAGGCTGCGGAGCTACTCGGGTCCCACTGAAAGAGGTCAAGTTCACGCAGGCCAAGCTGCCAGGTTCCACTGATGGAGGCCCCCATAGAAGGAGCTGGGCTGGGCCCTGCGCAGGGTGGGGGCAGGACACAAGTGGACAGCCCTCTGGGTTTTGGGCCCCACATGCTGAGCAGGGGTCCCTGCTGCCACCTCCATCCCTGCCCACACAGGGGTCAGAGCTGACCTGGAGGGCACATGGCCCTGCTCACAGCCAAGGGAGCTGCCCTCCTCCATCCCCCGCCCACCTCCACCCTTCTGTGCCTGCCAGCAGGTCAGCTGGGATAGAGCAGCATGCTGGGTGCTAGGGGGCCTCCACCCATGACCCTGCCTTTGTGGGAGGCACTATGCAGCAGGACGATGGCCAGCCAGGGAGCCCTGGGCAGGCCCAGGCGACCAGGGACCCAAGGTGGGCCGTGGACGGAGCAGACACAGCTCACCAAGGCTGCACCACTGAGGGGCCACAGGGACACTCTGTGGCCCAATGTAGACGCGCCCCACCCGTGGTGATGACAGCCCACTCCCACCCGTTGGGGGTGAGGGGAGCTTGCCCGCCCCCACGGCCCTTGCTGCCTTGCGGAGCCCTTTGCGCCTGGCCGCAGGCAGGCCAGCTGTGCGCAGAGGGCAGCTGGGCTCCAGTGCTTCTCTTGTTAAAGTTCAGGACGCTGGACTGAGCCGAGCACGAGGCTTGGTCTAAATTAAACCGGAGCTGCGTCAGTGTGTGGGCTGGCTCTGGTGGCTGGGGCGGCCTGCGGCAGGCGCGGGGTGGCTCAGTGGCCCTGGTGTCCTCGGAGCTGAGCCTCGGCCTCCTGGGAATCCGAGGGGCAGAACAGCCAGTCTGAGTCCCACCCAGTGTGTTCGGACCCAGATGGACACGTGGGTGGGGAAGCATTGCCAGGGCCGGTTCCCGTGCTCAGTGACTGTGAGCTCCTGGAGCCCAGGCCTGCGGTGCCCTGGATGGTGGCCGGGGGGTCAGGCTGGAGCAGCCTCAGTGCCTCTGCTGAAAGGGGAGCCCCCCATGAGGCTGGAGCACTGGATTGTGGTTGGCTCTGTCCCCTCTGCAGCTCTAGGGACACAGGAACTTGGTGAGGCAGGCACTGCCAGGTCACGTGACACTAATCCCCTCATTCTTTGGTCCTGTTCTCATCTTGATGTTGACCTGGGCTAGCAATGCTCCCAGAGTCCATGTGACATGGTTCAAACCAGTAAAATGAAGAAGACAGACTGCTGAGAATGTCCAGCGAAGAGAGGCCTTCCTGACCCTGGTGCCAACCTGCACTGCCTTTGGACTTCTTGCCAGGGATATGGTTGCCAAGGCTGAATCTTTAGCAGCCGTTGGTGACAGTCCAGTAATAGCCAAGAGGACTTCAGCTGTTAAACTGTTGACTTGTTGAACTGATGCCTTCACCTTTCATCTTCCCGATTTAAGGATGAATCAGCCTGTGACTTCTTTGAAACATTGCTGTTTACTTAGGTCATCTTTAAAGTGGGAGCCAGGCCCTAACTGATGAACTTGGTAAGGTGTTATCCAGCACAGAGGGATCAACTGCCAGCAAACCCCAGCTCTTCGGGGAGGCTGGGCAAAATCCAC
This sequence comes from Xerus rutilus, assembly GCA_028644305.1. Taxonomy (NCBI): domain Eukaryota; kingdom Metazoa; phylum Chordata; class Mammalia; order Rodentia; family Sciuridae; genus Xerus; species Xerus rutilus. The sequence continues at coordinate 3,330,791 of CM053399.1, read as the reverse complement.
TCGCTGGCCAGGAGGGGACGCCTGCCTTCCACGACAGGTAGGTGACAGGGGCTGCCAGCCAGGGCGTCTGTGCATGTCTGGGCAGGGCATAGCGCATCACACTCAGCTGCTGAGTGGGTGCCAGCCAGCCTAAGAGGGGACCACTCACAGCTTGGAACAGGGGCATGCAGCTGAGTGTGCGGGGGGCTAGTGGCCAGAGAAGGGGATGGAGACAATGAAGACCTGAGGGTGGCCTGGCAGGGAGGAGGGTGGCTGGCCAGGCTTGGGAGAGGGTACCAGCTGCACAGCATAGGCAGCAAGTCCTCATGGGGCTGGTGGGTGGCAGAGCTGTCCTGGGGCCTGGAGCTGGGTGGGGAGCATGGACGGTCTTGCGGGTGGTGAGCAGAAGAAGAGTCCCAGGGCAGGCAAGGTGACAGCTGAATGGACAAGAGGGGGACCAGAGAGAGGGAGCAGAGCTGGGACAATCCAAGCGGCCAGGTGAGGATGGTTGCAGGGCGCCAGGGCTTCTGTCCAGCCCAAGCCTCCAAGCCTGGCAGGGCGCCTCCGCTGAGTCTCCCAGAATCCCTCCCTCACGGCCTACTGCAGGGGTCTCCCAACAGCACCCCTAGAATCTGGGCCTGAGAAGCTGAGGAGGGAAATGATCCTGGGCTGCCATCAGCAGAGGACCCAGGGCACCCGTGTCCCTGGCGCCCAGGGCAGGGGTGACTTTATTTGGAAAAGTCTCTGCAAATACCTGCAAGTTGAGGCAGCAACGTGAGATGCCCCAGGCTCGTGGTGGTTCTGTATGCAAGGACAGGCGTCCTCCTGGCAGAAGAGGCATGCGGGAGGCCTACGAGGACAGGGCCGTGGAGAGAGGCGGCCACACACCAAGGGTCAGCTGCAGAGCTGGAGGAGGCAGGAAGGAGCCTCCCTGGGCCCATGCAGGGAGCGGGCCCTGCCATGCCTGTATTTTAGCCAGTGGAGCTGGCCGCTGACCTCTGGCTTCCAGGACTTTAGAGAACAGTTTTCTGCTTCTACGTGACCCTTCTGTGGTCATCTCTGTGGCAGCCTGTGGGGGAGCTCACATGTCCCTGCTATGGTTTACCCAGGGGTCCCCGCAGGCCTGCGTTTAAGGCTTGGTCCCCAGCCGGTGGCATGATTGGGAGGTGGCACTCACCTTTAGTAAGTGGGGCCTGGTGGGCAGAAACTAGGCCAAAGGGTGTGTCCTTGAAGGGGACAGTGGGAGCCCAGCCCCTTCCCTTCCTCTTTTCTCTTTGCTTCTGACCACGAGGGGGGTGGTTCTATCTGCGGCTCCAGCATGACGAGCTGTCACAGGCCGAAGCACCAGGGCCCCGGACGTGGACAGAAACCCAGAGTCCAGTAACCAGAGTCCAGTTGACGAGCAGATGGCCTGAGGACTTGTCAGTGACAGAAAGCTGACTCCCCACGTGGACGATGTGCGGAAGCAGGGTGACCCTGCTGCCCGGCAGCTCTGGCGGCTGGCCCTGGGGCTCCTTGGCATCGGGGCTGCAGCACTAGTGCCAGCCACAGGTCGGGGAGACAGGCCTGCAGGGCTTTCAGGAGCCATGGACGGGCGTCTGCCAGAGGCCTTCCTGCTGGTTGGGCAGCATAAGACCAGAGATTGACAAAGGAGGCTCTGCAGGCTGGACCTGCTGCAGGGGGCGGATCCACCATCAGGCCCTGGGCCCAACAAGCCCTGGGAGGAGCCCAGGGGTGAGCCCAGAAGTGGGGGGCCCTGTCCTGCTCACGGGGTGGAGCCCATCGTGGACTGTAGTCTGGAGTCACCCCTGTCCCACAGGGTCCAGCAGCTCTGCTGTGGGGACACGTGGAGTCCCTGGGACATCTGTCCTCATGTCTGTGCTGATGACTTCCAAATGTCCTCTGTAGTCCTTCTCTAGGGACTCGGCGGGGACCCAGGTAGTCAGGGAATCAGAGGCCATAGCCTTGCACCCACGAGGCCAGGCCCGGATGTCGGTGGGGCAGACGCTGCCCACCCAGGGCTCCTGTGGAACACACTGGGCCTCTGAGCAGGGCAGGCAAGACCACAGGACAGAGCTCATGTGGGCTCTGAGGCGGTAGACGACAGCCTGGGTGGCCTGTGGCCTCCCGTCCATGACCCCTGCAGACCTCCAGGGCCCATGAGCTTTCTCCAGGGATGTCAGGGAGCTGCCCTCGGGGCTGCGAAGAGCACCTGGCCCCTTCCTGCATACTGGCACACAGCCCCCACCACGGTTGTCCCCCAGGGACAAGAGCTAGCTTTTGCTTTTGTTTTGTTTTGTTTTTTATTTTTTTAATATTTTTTTTAGCTGCAGATGGACACGATACCTTTATTTTATTTATTTATTATGTGGTGCGGAGGATAGAACCCAGGGCCTCCAGGAGCTAGGCAAGCGCTCTACCCCTGAGCCACTACCCCAGCCCCTGTTTTCAGTGTTTTAAAAAATTGGGAAGCGATTGTGTCTTACTTATTTTTATTATGGATTTAAATGTAATTTGTTGGATACATAAAAATACATCAGCTGTCCGCGTGATGCTTTGATGCATGTACACATTTTGTGGTGTTTTCGTCGGGGTAAATGTGGCCATCGCATGCTCTGTGGGAAACACTCCGACTCCCATCTCTGGAAGGGTACCTCTGAAAGCTAATGGGACCCCTGGGGGTCTTAGCCCCGGATGGGACCAACCGTGTGGTATAGGGTTGGACTTTCAGCCCCGCCCCCGAGGAGAGATGGGCGAGAGGCTGAGCTGACCACCAGTGGCCCATGCGTGAGCCAGTTTCCCTCTGCTGTGACATTAGGAGGGAAGGTTTACTCTGGCACATGGTCTCAGAGGTTACAGTCCCGTGAAGGGCCTGTGGAGAGGCAGCACACCATGATGAGAGCCCATGGCAGAGCAAGCTACTCAGCTCTTGGCAGCCAGGAAGCGGAGAGGAAGGGGCTGGGCCCCACTAGTCCCTTAAAGGACACGCCCATGCCCGCATCCTCCCTGAAGGCCACACTCCTAAAGGCTCCACCTCCCTCTGCACGGTTGGCTGGACCAGGCCTTCAACACACGGGCCTTGGAGACATTCAAGACCCAAGCGACAGCAGGCTGCTCCAGACAGCTGGACGCCAGAGGGACCTGGGGGCCACAGAAGCTCCGTACCCTTCCCAGGTACCCTGCCCTGCACCTATGTCCCTCGTGTTGTCCTCAATGAATGGGCATGTGTGAGGTTTCCTGAGCTCTGCCAGCACCCCAGCAACTTGAATGAACACAAGGAAGGGGTGTGGGGACCCCCATTTGCAGCTGGTCTGTCAGAAGCTCGGATCATACCTGGGGCTGTGATTGGCACCTCAAGGGGGCAGTCTTGGGGACTGAGCCCTCACCGGATTTGATGCCACCTCCAGGCAGAAGCCTTCTGGGGCCCAACTGCGTCCTTGTGGGATCGCAGCTCCCTTGGTGGTGGGGAAATCCCACGGGGTCGCAGTAGCCTGTGATGAGCGTGGACAGCAGCCAGAGGCTGGGCTGCTGCTCCTGCTCTGCAGCCCCTCTGGCGTGGTGTCCCGGGAGATGGTTAGCAACCAAGTCTCCACCTCACAGGACACTAGAGAAGCTCATGGAGCCAGATTAGAGCACCCCGCACACCTCTCCCAGGGTGGGCACGCAGGCCCGGGGTGCCAGCCTGGCTCAGAGCTCCCTCCCCTCATCCAGCAAAGAGACCCAGGGGCCACAGAGCACCTCTGTCTCAGTGTCCTCGCCTGTGCAAGGGGACAGTCCCAGCACCCTTCTTGTAGCTGCTGAGGGTAGTATGGGCCCCTGGAGCCTCAGTACCTGGGACCTGCACACGGCTGGTAACATGGCCCTGCATCAGCAGGGTGTGGGTGGAGGCTGAGGTTGCTGCCCCATTCCTATAACCCAAGCACCTGCCCCAAGGAAGCACCACCTGCTGATCCCACCGTGGGTCAGTAGTGTGCACAGACCATGGGCTGCAAGTGCCTCGCCCGGGCAGGGTGCTTGCAGGGCTGGGGCATCCACCCTCCAATTGAGGTGGAGGACACCCCTTGACGCCGCCTTCCCTGCCCAGGACTAGAAGCTGCCGTCCCTGCAGAGGCTGAGCCCGCCCCTGACAGGGAGCCGGGCCGGGAGACCCTGCCTTCCTCCCTCACCTGGCAAGGTGCGGCCTTGGCCGCCCCGGGGCTTATTGCGCGCAAGAGGAGCACGTGCCAGAGGGGCTGTCCCTGGGCAGGCACTGGCTGGGGCCCCCACTGCTGCTGGCCACCTGCCCTGGAGCCCTCTGGACTCACCTGGAAACCAACAGCAGAGTCTCCCGCCCAAGCTGTGGGCCTGTGTGGGCAGCTGCTGCGTCTCCTGCTGGGGTGAGGCAGGGAAGGCCAGAGGCCTGCAGGAGCCACCCACATGCCCAGGGTGAGCAGTGGGTGGGGGCTTGGCAGAGGAAATCCATGCCCAGCATGAAGGCCAGCAGGCAAGAGCCACAGACCAGGCATGGCAGGCACAGGGTGGCTCCACCTGAGCAACCTGCGGCCCCTTCCTGTCTGAGAATGGAGGAAAGTGGCTCTGGCAGGTGCCGGGCACAGGCGGCTGGGCTCCTAATGGGGCCCGCCAGAGTCCGCCATCATGTCCATCAGCTTTCTGACAGGTCCATCATCCTAAAGAGCTCCGTGCCATCCAGCTCCCGCCTGCTCCATCCCGTGGCTTGCTATTGGCCCTGGGAACTCAGCTGTGCTGGGCTCCAGCCTGGCCACGCAGGTGAGCCCAGCTGCTGGGCATTCCCTCCTGGGTGCCTGCAAGCCTGTGTGGAGCTGGAGCCCAGCCTCTGAGCCTCAGAAGCAGCTGGGTGGCAGTGCTGACCCCTTGGGACACTGAATGATGAGGCGAGAGGACATGGGCTGCCTCTCGGGCAGCGCCTGGCGCACAGCGTGTGCTGAGTAAACGTTTCTGCATGCTCTTTGCTGACACCAAATACGTCACTCGAACCCCAGCCAATCCTCCAGTTCTCCAGCTCCAGCTGTGTATCCTCCCAGGGTTAGTGCAGACCCTACAGGAGATGGGCCCAGGCCCACAAGACACCAACCCAGGTGACGGGTCCCCAGGCCACCCACACGTTCAAGGGTTCTCACATACCCCTTCAGCTGGACAATTCCCTGGCACCACTCATCAAACCTAGGACAGGGCTTCCTGCATGACGGCCAGTGTATAGAAGCTGCACCCAGGAAGGGCCACAAGGAGACACGTAGGGTAAGGTGGTGGCTGGAGAGGCGTGGGATTCCCAGGACCCAGGGCCACTACCCTGGAAGCTCCCAAGCCTCGTTTCAGAGTTTCAGTTAAGTTTCCTCCTGTGGGTGGGAAAGCTGTCAGGATCAACCTGGAGTCACTGTGTCAAACCTGACAATAAAAACCAAGCCAGGAGGGCGGGGTCCTCACACACATGCCTGATAACAAGAACCATGTCCAGATTCTTCCAGAACAACAGCCTTGCTCAGGAAACGCTTGTGCAAGGACGGCTGCCCAGCAACCGCCTGTCCAACCTTGACTGATACCACCCGGGACTTGATCCTGGTGCCCAAGGGCCACTGTTTCCAAGACAATTTACGTGCCCCTCCTCCAGGTACCTTCAAGACCCTGTTCTTCTGTCCCCTGCACACATCGTGGGTGGCCATGGTGTGTGTATTCTGCACTCTGACGTGTGTCCCGATGGAACTCATCCTCTTTGGGGACCCTTGGACTTTCAGGCTGCTGCAGCATCACTGGCTAAGCCACTGGCCAGTAGTGATGGACCTGGTCTCCAAGCCCTCCTGCTCCTGGGAGTCAGGCCAGGTGGGGCAACATGTCCCCACCCTCTTCTCCCTGAGGTTAGACCACCAGCCCCTTCCTGAACTGGTTGAGGGCCTCCCCCAAAGGACAAAAACCAGGCAAGTCCAAGGCTTTGGGTCTGGGCTGGAAATGGAGGTGAGGACCAACACTGATTTTTGGTAACACTGCAGGACCCAGATCCCTACCTTGTTGGCAGGCTTTCCTGAAGAACTGCTTGCCACCACACATCTTGGGGTCCTTCCCTCTGCCCAAGCCTGGCCAAGCCAGGACAAGTGGGGTGCGCCCACTGCTCTCCGGCCTCTATAGCTGCTGGGCCTCCCTCGCCTCGGCACAGGGCACACCTCCCTGCTGGCCCTGGCTTTCGCCAGCATGCTAGGCCCCGGGTCCCTCCAGCTGCAGAATCTTTCGGGTGGAGTCTGCCTCGTCCATCCCTCTGCTTACCAAGTTGAGGTGACCATTCTTTGCTTGACCAGCCCCCCGCACCTTCTCTTGGGCCCATCTGTGCCCCTCCTTAGAAATCGAGTTAGCTAAAGAACAAGTGCTCCTCCTCCCCCAGGCCCCGTCCTTCAGCAAGGATCCCATCTGCTCAGCTCAGCCAGAACCCCTCACGCCTGGTTTCTCCTGGGCCCTTCCGCCTGCTGACCCTCTGCGCAGGCTGCACTGAGGGGAGGGCCGGGTCTGTGCTGGGACCTCCCCGCCTCCGTGTCTTCCTCTCCACGCCCCTGGCAGGAGTCCTGCCCAAGCCTGTCTCCTCCACTTTGTCCTCTTTTCACTTCTGGCTTCCTTCACCGTCACCACGCAGGCTGAGCCAGAGCAGGTGACTGTAACGCTGGCCCAGGAACAGCCTGGGAATGACCCAGGCGTCTGTTTTCTGTGTGGGAGGTCCAGCCCCACCTAGACAAAAGCCTCTCAGGGACCCCAGAGCAGCCAGCTTTAAAGTGTCAGCTGGACTCTCTCCTGAGGAGAATTGCCTCTGCTAAGGGACACCTGGCCCGCAACTGTTCAGGCACCAGGACCAAGAACATCACAGCTTGGACAGTCCCTTGGGGCTCAAGTCTGTGCTCGATGGTACCTGATGAAGCTGAGCCTGTCACCAGCTCACGGGGGAAGGGCACCTAGAACTGGAGGGCCCCATCTGTCTCCCAGCTGGCTGTGCTGAATGCCCCGGAAGGCTGGGAGCTGCGGGCAGCAAGGCTGGCAGCGGACTCCTCAGAGCTGGCCTGGCCTGGCCCCCAGGGCCACTCCACTGTCCTTGCTCAAGATGACAGGTGGGGATGCCCAGTGTGTTACCAGGCTGTGGCTGGCGGGCTGCGGCCATACCACCTGAAATCGCTGCCCTGAGTGTCCTCCTCGCATGCCTGTGATCTGCCTCACACACGCTTTAGTGCTCCCAGCCACTGCCAGCCACACGCCTTCCCCCCGGGACCATGCGCCCAGGCAGGGGCCATGGCCTCGGAGACCGTGCAGCCTGTGTCCTGTCCTGCTCTCGGCTCACTCTGTTCTCTGGCAGCACCTGGCGCCCTCTGCACACCTGCCCTGGGGCTCCCGGGGTCCCGAGGATGGGAGTTCATGCTCCTCTCACTTCCTGGGGCCCTGGGTGTGGCCTATGGGGGAGGATGGCTGGCACTAGGGCTGCTGGGACCATGGGTTGTTGTGGGTTGAAAAGTCCCCTGGCTGGGTGCAGTGACCATGCCTGTAATCCCAGCAACTCAGGAGGACCACAAGTTCAAGGCCAGCCAGGGCAACTTAGCAGAACCCTGTCTTGAAATAACAAAGTGTTCCCTAAACAGAGAAGTCCACGCCACAGTGCTGGACTCTGCGAATGCGACCTTACTTAGCAACAGGACTTTTGTAGATGCATCAAGTGAAGACGCGTCGTGGGGTGGACCCTGACCTGACGATCGGTAACCTCATCAGGAGGGAAACCTGGGCAGGCAGAAGAAAGAAGGCAGGTGAGGACAGACACATGGCTGGGGCGAAGCTGTCAGGAGCCAAAGGGCACCAGGGTCACCAGAGAGGCTGGAAGAAGCTGGAAGAGGCAGGAAGGTCTTTCCCTGGAGCCTTCAGAGTGTGCAGGGGCCATGGACACCTTGGTTGCAGACTTTTGACTCCAAAATAGAGATAAGGTGTCTGGGCTTCTCGCCACCTGCTCAGGGGACTTTGCTACAGCGGCCCCAGGAAGCTGGGAGCTGTAGCAAGGAGGGGAGCCTGCCCTTCGTGTACTGACCTCCATGGCCACTGGGGCCAGGGCCCGCCAGATGTGAGCCCGGCAGACCCCTCCAGGCCTGGCCCCAGACAGCCCACTGTGCCGGGAGCACAAAAATCCTCATTCAGGTTACTCCAACCCCTGGCCAAGTCCACAGTCACACTTGTCCCCTTGAGTGTGTCCCTTAGAAATGGGGTCTTTGTGGCCCAGAAAGTCCTCCTATTTATTTAGGAGATGGAGGCTGTCCACCTCCCCTGAGGCCGTAGGACATCAACCAGCAGGGTGGGCCCCACAGACCTTCCCGAGGCCTGCTCAGCACCGCCACCAGCTGTGGTGCTGGAGGCAGCGTGGCGGGGGCAGGCGGGGCTGTGCCCCAGGATTGGGGGCTCAGCTGGCTGTGACTGCCAGTGCCAGCATGGGGTGGGGGCAATGGGACGTTGGAGGCCTGTACCCTGGCACAGCCGCTGCTAGAAGGACCCCAGGGAGAGGGGATTTTCAGCACTGCTGGCCTGTCAGGGTCCCTGTGGCAGCCACGCCCGACTCCTCCCCTGGCCGTGGCAGCGGAGGCTGGTGTGCTGTAGCCCCTCTATCCCCCGACTCTGGAGTGGCAGCAGAGGCCTCTGTTGGGAACAGTGCTTGTGAATCACATTTCTAAGGCCTGTGGGTGACGTGTCCACCAGGCCCCGGCGCACCTCACCAAACCAACCGCCCTGGGGAGGAGCCCACAGAACGCCCTCAGCCTTGGCTCTCTCCGTGACTCTGATCACAGCCCAGGTGCCTCCTCCATGGGGTGCCCACAGGCCTTGGTCCCCCACGTTCTCCCTCACCTGGGGTCACAGTGACGGCATTGCTGCCCCCACGGCTTGCCAGCCCCACGCGGTGGGACCGAGCCTCTCAGCCCACAGGTGGGCGTCTTGGCCACAGAGGGGCTGAGTCCCCCAAAGTGCTGGGCTCTATGTCCTGGGAGCAGAACGCACAGGAGCCTGGACTGGGGGCTCCAGGTCAGCCGCGTGGGGGCCTGGCGGGCAGTGAAATGGCCTGGGGTCCCTCCACTCCGCAAATGTGATGCCCTCTTCCCAGTGCAAGGCTCAGAGGGGCCCAGTGGCCCGGGGCTTCTTTCCTCTCAGATCTGCACATCTTACTGGAGGCGTGGACAGCATGCAGGTGCAGTGGATGACTCCAGGTGGCATCTGGGGAATTCATGGTGACACGTGCCTGAGGGCAGGGTGGCTACTCGAGGGCTGCCCGCAGGAGGAGAGTCTCCATCTCTGCTCTGAAGGATAACAGACCTGGGTAAGCTGAGTGGAGGGGACAGGTGGCACAGCCCTTGGGACTGGGAGCCACACACTGGCAAGCAGCGGCTGGTCTTTCTGGGAGGCGGGGGTGCGCGGCTCCTGGATTCACCTGCCCTCCTCCTGCAGCGAGTGCGGCTGAGCCCGGGGGGTGCTCAGCCTGGGGTGTTCAGGTCCCTTGGGTTCCTGCATGCTCCATGTCACAACAAGGACGGCATGGAGCGCTTTAGTCCCAGGCAACAGTTGGAACACGGGCCCCAACAGCAGACGGGCGCTGCGCTGGGTAAGACGCCTCACTTCCCAGGCTCTGACCGGCCACCCGGCCTGGGAAGGCCAGCTATCACTTCTTCCCAGGTGGCCGACCTGAGGCAAGCCATCACCTTCCCAGGACAGCAGCCAGGCCTCGGCCGGGATCCTCTCTACCCACGGATGCACCTGACTGGAGTTCATTTTAATTAAAACCTTATATTTGGAACTTTTTAGATTTATAGACAAATTGCTCAGGAAGTTCCGAGGTCCCCCCATTCCCTCCTACCCACAAGGCTCCCCCGTGGATGAACCCCAGCGTGGATGGTTACCAATATACAGCGCAGTTTATAACGTGGTTTGCCTTGGTGCTGTTTTTTGAATTTCAACAAATGTCAAGTGACATGTACCAACCACCCCAGGGTGCCACACAGGAATGCGTCACTGCCTTAAAATCCCCGTGCACCAGCCGCTCACCCCTCCTCCTGCTCTCGCCAGGCTTCCATGGTGCCTTCACTGCCCCTAGGGTCGGCCTTTCCCCACTGCCACAGAGCTGGAGCCAGCTGGGGGAGCCGTGACCGCTCTCGCCCAGAGACACCTCAGTTGCTGTCTCTCCCGGGCTCCCTAGCACATTTCCCACCAGCGCCCATCAGGGGCACTGTCTGCCCACTCACCACTGCAGGGCACCTTGGTGGTGTCGGGCTCCGCACACAGCCCCAGGTGTCTGGGCGGCCTCTGCCCCGCCCGGCCCAGCAGCCTCCAGGGCTCACTGCCGCGGGCGCAGCGCAGGGGGCCCGAGGCACCTGTCCTTCAATCCCCCACTCCACATGTACTGAGTGCCGCCTAATGCACCTCTGTCCTGGTGCCAGGGACAAAGCCACCACCTGGTCTCAGCACCTCACAAGTTAGACAAAAGCAAGCAAGGAAGTGTTTCATCAGACGGCGAGTCCCAGGGGAGGGTCCGACCCGGCCAGCCTGAAGGCCATCACGCCCCCAAAGGAGGCACCGATATGGAAGGGTTCTTTGGGGAAGCTTCTAGAAGCATGGTCAGGAAGGGCAGTGGGGAGTCCCGGTGGTGGGAGAGCCTGGCTTTGAAGCCCGACATGCTCTGTGGCAGGTCTGGTTGAAGCCAGGGTGTGTGGGTGGGCAGGGTGCAGGACACTAGCCCTCGGCCTGGCCCTACTGAGCAGGGCCTACCAGGTGCTGAGTTCCCCAGCGCTCCTGAGGAGGCTGGCCTGGGAATTCCCCAGAGGGTGAGCAGCTTTGTCTTGCCATCTAGAGGTCCTGAGGGCAGCAGAGCCCACCCTGGATCCCAAGGTGCTGCTGCAGCTCCTGGGGGAACTGATCTGGGGTCTGAGTCACTGCTACTATTTGAACATGTCCACCTTCAAAATGACAGCCTTGGGCAAACATATTAAATACCAATTGAGCATAAATGCCACCAGGAACTCTGAGCATCCTTCATGTTTTAAGCAAAGAAATGCCACCAGAAGCTGGGAGAGGGGGCAAAGCCATGGAAAGGAGCCCTGGGCCCACTCTCCTTCGCTGTCACAGGCAGGGGTCTTGCTGGGCATGGTGGCACACACCTGTAATCCCAGTGATTCCAGAGGCTGAGACAGGAGGATCGCGAGTTCAAAGCCAGCCTCAAAAACTTAGTGAAGCCCTATGCGACTTAGCAAGACCCTGTCACAAAATAAAAATAAAAAAAAAACATAAAACGGACTGGGGATGTGGCTCAGTGGTAAAGCACCCCTGGGTTAAGTCTTCAGTACCAAAAAACAAACAAAAAAACCAGGCAGGGGTCTTCTGCTCAACAAGGAGGCCTGGGTGTTTCTGGGGGTTTTAGAGCAGCACTTGCAACCCAGCAACATGGAGGGCCGTGGAGCCGCCCCTTGGCAGGCTCCCAGGGTGGCTCATTCACCTGCACATGGGGGTCTGGGCAGGAACAGCAGGCTGTGGGCTTGTGGCCCAGGGGCTCCGTTCTGAGTCAGCATGGCCCCCAGCACTGCAGGGCCCGCCACCGCCCCAGAGTGGGCCTTACGGACCCTGCCAGGCAGGGCCTCCAAGCCCATGCTGGAACCAGCCTGCCCGGGCTCAAATTGCAACTGTGCCGTGCCTCGGCTGGGCAACCTCAGGCAAGGGGCTTACCCTGGCTGTGCCTCAGTGTTCTCATTTATAATAGGGGTGCAACATCAGTGCCCCCCACAACATGGATGCCAAGAGGTCCCTGAGGCCATGCAGGGAACTTGCTCTCAGTTCTCCCTTCAGCTCTGCCTAGTCCTCACAGACCTGAGGTCCCCTGCTGTGGGAGTCCACAACACAGAAATGGCCCCTGCTTACCCGGCAGGCGATGGGTAGAGACAACGGCCAGGCATGCAAGGTGAGAGCAGCTCCCGGAACAGGAGCAGGGCGGGCTCCGTGGGGGTGTGGACAGAAGCGGGGGTGCTGCGGTCTGTGCAGTGGAAACCGAGGCCACACCGGACCCCCAGCATGCACTGCCCGAGCGGAGCCCTGGCCCCGCACAGCAAGCGCCTGAGCAGTCGAGAGTGGAGGAGCTGCTCAGCCCTCTTCTCACTGTTAGCTGACCAGACTGCTCCTCAGAGCAGCTGCAGCTGGGCTGGACCACTGGGGAAGGTAGAGTCCCTGTGTCCCTCGTCTCTTTCTACAGCAACATCCCCACCACGGACACACGCTCCTGAGCCTGCGTTTCACTGAAAACCACCGACTGGGAAGTCCTCTTTCTTGCAGGGCCCACCGGCCACTTTGTGGTGCTCCACAAGCCACGTGGCTATGGCCCTCCCGGGACACAGGCTGTTTCAGTGAGCAGAGTTGTGGGGCCTGGCCCTGGAGTGCTTGGTGGCCCCAAGGACTAGGGATGGAACCCAGGGCCTCACGTGCTGGGCGATGCTCTACCCCGAGCCGCACCCCAGCCCTTCGTATTTTGAGACAGGGCCTCTCTGAGTTGCCCAGGCTGGCCTGTGACTTGCCACCCTCCTGTGCAGCCTTGGAACTGTGGGGGTGACGGGGGTGCCAGCCTGGCCTGCTTGTCACAGTTTAATAGGAGTCGATTCCTGGTCCTCTGGGAGGGTGTGACGAGGGAAGGGGGCATCTACTGCCTACCCCACCCTGACCCAGGCTGGAGAAGATCGGACTTCAAAACACAAGAGTTCTGGAGACAAACGCCCTCTTTCCTTCCACCCCAGACCAACCAGCCCCAGGGACTGCACACCAGCTGGACCAGAACTGGCCCCAGTTGACCGCCGTTCTATATGACAGACCCTGACACCAAACGGCACTTTATAGGTGTCTTGGCAATATCTTCAAAAATACAAAGCAGGGCTGGGATTATGGCGCAGTGGTAGCGTGCTCGCCTAGCACGCATAAGGCACTGGGTTCGATCCTCAGCACCACAAAAAAATAAAGATATTCTGTCACCTACAACTAAAAAATAATAAACATTTAAAAAAAAAATACGAAGGAGCTGGGGATGAACCTGGCGGCTTTGCAAGGCTTGTGCACCCAACCCTTAGAACGCTGTGAGAGGGACAGGAGACATCTGGAGCAACACAGCCACCTCCCTCAACACCCAGACAGCCATAGGTTCCTCTGTCCTGCCCAGGCTGGCTCTCCCCAGCCTGACTGTGGCGGCCAGGCCGTCCCAATCAATACCCCAGCAGGCTTTGTGTAGAAAATGACGAGCCAGTTGCAAAATGTGTGTGGAAGTGCAAAGTTCTGGAATAGCCAAGGTGACTCTGCGGAAGGACAAATTGGGGACACCTTGGTGCGGCTCAGGGCTGGCTGGCTGCGGAAAGTCCACAACCCACACTGCTGCCGAGGGAGGCAGGGCTGCAGGGCGGAGCACAGCTGCCCCTGCTCACCCACGGGCAGCCTAGACCCTGCAGGGCCAGCTCAGGCCGCGGGGTGTCCCTGCGCTCCTGGCTGCTCCTGGCAAGCTGTGGCTTCCCCATTTCCCCGCTCTTTTCGTCTTTTCTATTTCTTTGAGGG
>CM053399.1:3222123-3316731 GCA_028644305.1 Xerus rutilus | reverse complement strand
GGAAAGTCCACAACCCACACTGCTGCCGAGGGAGGCAGGGCTGCAGGGCGGAGCACAGCTGCCCCTGCTCACCCACGGGCAGCCTAGACCCTGCAGGGCCAGCTCAGGCCGCGGGGTGTCCCTGCGCTCCTGGCTGCTCCTGGCAAGCTGTGGCTTCCCCATTTCCCCGCTCTTTTCGTCTTTTCTATTTCTTTGAGGGCTGGGATCTTCTCCTGCCCCTTTCTTCTGCTTGCTTTGGGCTTCATTTGCTCTTTTTCTCTTGGCTTCTGGAAGCGGCAGCTGGGGCTGCAGGTTTGAGGCCTCTCTGTTCTGCCCACGGTATCGCATCCACTCCGCGCTGCGCGTTCCCAGGTCGGGTCTGCTTCGGAGGCCCCTCGCACGCTTGACAGAGTGCTTTCGCCTCAGTCGGTTCCAGCAACTTCTAATTTCCCATTTGGTTTCTACTTTAATGCATGAATTATTTAGAACAATATTATTTACTTTCCAAATATTTGGAGATTTTCCAGAGATCTTTCTCCTGTTGGTTTCTAATATGATTCCATTGTAGCTAAAGAACACATCAGTACAAGCTGAATGATTTTGAATTTACTGAGACTTGCTTTATGGATTAGAATATGGTTCATCTTGATAACAGTTTCTAGTGCACTTAGAAAGTACACCAAGTTCCACAGCTGCAGATGAGGAGCTGGCTGACGCTGTTCAAGTTCTCTGTATCCTTGCTGATTTTATGTTTCCTTGTTCTGTTGGTTATTGAAAGAGGCGTGTTGAAATATCCAAGGGTCACTGCAGTTTTATCTAGTTTTCCTGGCTGGTCTATTGGTTTCTGCCTTATGCATTTGGAAGCTCTTTTATTAAGTACACAAAGGTTTACAGCTCTTATGTCCTTCTACAGAGCTGACCCTTTCACCATTATGAAAGCTTTCTCTACCCCGTGAGCCCCTTTTGTTCTGAAGTCCACTTTGATATGCATATAGTCATCCCAGTTTTCTTTGGATTAATGTCAAGGTGGTACTACCTTGCCACCCTCTTACTTTTAACATTTCAGTCTGTATAATTAAAGTGTGTTCCTTGGAAGCAAGCACTGATCTAACTTGAAAACTCTGCCTTTTAACTGGGGGTGTTTACACCATTTACATTTAGTGTTCACTTAGGTGTAAGCTGGTCCTTCTCTTCCCTCCCCTCCCCTTCCTCCCGTCTTTCTCTTTGCTGGGCTGGAAGCCAGGGCCTTGTGCGTGAGAGGCAAACACTCCACCAGTGAGCTACAACACAGCCCTGCGTTTCAATTGCCTTCTGTACTTCATCTCTCTCCTTCCCTATTTAGTTTTTTTTTTGCATTCTTTTGGGTTGCTTATCTTTTATGATTCCATTTTATTTCCTTTGTCAGCTTATGAGCTCCAGTTGTTTCGTATTATTTTAGTGGTTGTGTCAGAGTTCACATTGTCCGTCCTTGACCTCACGCTGCTTGTCATGAAGCGAGGACATGCCACCTCCCACACCTCGCAGGCATCTGGTGTTGACGTGTGGCTCCCCTCTCCCACGGGGAGCTGCCGATGCCATACACCTTACCTTCCTGTGTCCTGATCCCCAAACTACATTGCCATCCCATCTGATTAGAGCCACTTACCTTCTGAAGGAATTTAAATAACCAGAAAAGACTTTGTGCTTTACCTAACAGTTAAGGCCTGTGCTTTTTTTAAAAAAATATTTTTTAGTTGTAGATGGACACAATATATTTATTTTATCTATTGATTTTTATGTGGTGCTGAGGATCGAACCCAGTGACTCATGCATGCGAGGCAAGCGCTCTACCACTGAGCTGTAGCCTCGTTCCCTGTGCTTCTTGGTATTTCCATTTGTGGCCGGTTTCTCGTTACCTGAAGGGTGGCCTTCCTTGCAGACCGAGCTGCTGACTCTCCAGGTTCACTAATTTCTTCCTCTGTAGTGTTTGATTCTCCACTAACCCCACCCTGGTATTCCTCACCTCAGACATTACAGTTTCACCTCTGGAATTCTGATTTGAGCGAATTTTGAAAAAAAAATCTCTTAATTGTGGTAAAATACACAAAACATATAAAAGCATATCATTTTAACCATTTTAAAATGCACATTTCTCTGGGTTTTAAAAATGCCTTCCAAGCCTCTGGAACACATGGAATGCAGTTATAACTGACTGATTTTCCTCCTCATTATGGGGTGTATTTTCCTGCTTCCCCGGGTGCCTGGGAATTTGAGTGGAGGCCAGACGTTGAGTGCTGCCTCATCGGCTGACGGGCATTATTGCTTCTATGAACCTTGTTGAGCTTTGTTCTGGGTGTGAAGTTACCTGGAAGCAGTTTGTTAGGTGGGACCCAGGTTACGCTCAGGTTAGGACTGCCCGTCCCCCGCTGAGGCAGGGCTCCTCGGGGTGCTCTGCGTGTGCTCCAGGGGCCCTGGGCGCTGCAGTCTGGGCTGGGCAGAGGCGGGACCCGAGTGCCGTCTCCTGCCCTTTGGGCAGTACGGGGCCTGTGGGTGGTTTCCTCTCCTGCCTGTGCTGTCCTCCCTTGGCGGGCAGGTTCGGCCGCTCTCCGGGGCCCTCTCTGGCTCTGTCTTGCACACTCTGAGGCCCGTCTTCCAGACCCTCAGCTCCCTTTCCGCAGTCCCCGGGCTCTGTGTGGGTCTCTTCTGCCTATCCTGTCCCCGGAAATGCTCCGCACGGCAAGCTGTGGCCGCCAGAGGACTCGTCCTGTTTGTTGCCCATCTTGCAAAAATCACTGTCGTCTGTCCCCTGATGCCCGTCTTGGAATCCAGCATTTCATGCCCCCTGCCTGAGCTTCCTGTTGTTCCGTGTGGAAAGGTGAATCTGGTCTGTTTTTCCATCATGGGTACAAACAGAACAAGATATTGTTCTTAAAAATGTTCAAGTGTCTTGTTTTTTAGTGGAAAATTGGGGACATAAACAAACGTGGGGAGGTGAACGTGCCCTCGGGCATGGCACTCAGTGAGAGGAGCAGATGCTTCCTGGTCTTGTTCATTTCTCACAGATGCTCTTAGGAGCTGACCCCAAGTGGGAGAGGAAAGGAAGGCCCAGGCCTCCCAGGACAGTGGCCTCCTCAAAGCCCCACCCAGCTCACTCTCAGGAAGGGGCTCTGTAGCTGGAGCCTCCTACACCCTCCCACTCTGCCTGAGGTTCATGATCACAGTGGACACACACAGGTGGCCACAGGTGGTGGGAAGGAAGACGTGGCTGCTGCTCCAGAGAGCCACGCCTCCCTCTCTGGACAGCGGGTGCCTCCGGGAGGCTGCTCACACGGCTACTACGGCAGACGTGCCAGGTAATTCATTTAATCTCCATCATGACCACTTAGCCATTGGTCCTCTCCCTATTTCCTGTTCCAAGACCTTTGGAGGCATCAATCTGAATAATTGATCTGAGCAGGAGAGCCCCAAGCCTTTGAAGTCCCCCACTAATTACCTGGACAGGAAGAAGGAAGAATCTCCACTCAGCATGCATCTGCCAAACACGCTCAGAGAGCCACTGGCTCCCTTACCCAGCTGCGCTCTACCTCACTGAGAGCTGGATCTAGGATGCTCTGGCTGCCGAATGCCCACATTTCCAGGAAACGCAGCCCTTCTGACCTAAGTTAGCAGGGCATCTTGTGCTCTCACGGGCTGAACTGTGACCCCTCCAACTTTGCATGTTGAAACCCTGAGCCCTAGTCCCTCTCACTGTGACTGTATTTGGAGACAGGCTCTCCTAAGAGGCAATTATGCTAAAATGAAGTTATGAGGTGCCTAATCGAATCTGACTGCTGTCATTGTAAGAGGAGCTCAGGACAGACACACAGGATGTCCTCGTGAGGACACAGCGGAGACCCTGTCTGTGAGCCAGGAGAGAGGCCTGGGAAGAGCCCGCCGGAGACACTCTGATCTTGGACTTCTAGCCTGGAGGACACAGGACAGTAAATGCCTCCTTTTCACGCTGACTGATCTGCGGTGCTTTGCTACGGCAGGCTGAGCTCAGACCGGGACACGGAGCGCCGCGCTAGCTGGAGGGGGGGACGGAGGAGGTGGTCGCTGGCGAGTCTCTGTCCAACCCAAGCATTAAAGCAGCCTGAGCTATTCAGACTACAGCAGAGTGAGGACAGAGGCCACCAAGGAGCCATAGCAAGAAAGTAACTGAGATGGCTCCAGGCAGTCAGTCACTGACTACAGGCTGGGTATACTCATGAGGGACTGCGAAGCCAGCGGAGGTGGCAGGAGGGGACAATAATCCTGCCTGTGGGGGATTCTCAGGGGTCAGAGGAAACCTCCTAGAGGAGGAAGCTAGAAATCAGGTCTTTAGGCCACTGTGATCTCCACTTTCCAGGGAGTCACATCATGGCACAGTGGAGGGCACCTTTCCAGCTTCCTCCCTGGGAGCCCCTGGTGGAGGGACAGTCAGGCAGTGTGGGAAAGCAGACACCAGAGCTGAGCTCCCTGTCCCTCCTGCGGTCCCTGACAGCTCCTCGAGGGAACTCCTCAGCTTAACAGCCTAGAAAAGCAGCAAAAACCGTGCCGAGAACTTGTGTGGTGGACTGCATCTCAGAGCTCTGTGGAGCTGGGGACTTATACTTGGATAACTGTGGCAGAGAAAGTGCAGACTCTCCCCGTCACTGTCCTTCCCATGTGGGCAGCACACCGCTGAGGGCCGGCCAACCTTTTCCCTGTGCAAGACGGTGTGCTCAGGGTGGATGGACCAGGGGACCAGGTGGTCCACATGGGGAAGCTGGGGATCTGAGCCCAAAAGAGTTAGCAGGACCCCACGGTGATTGGGAAGGACCCAGGCATTCCCCAGGGACACTGCATACACTGACCCTTGGAGAGGTGGCTAAGCGACGGGTCTCTGGGCTCCCTTATGACAGGGCCCTTGGCTGCGGGTCTCTGGGTGGGACGGCACCTTGCCCTGATTCTACGGCGGGTGTGGCAGGCAGGTGTGGATCCCACGAGAAGGGACTTCCAGACTCTGGGGTGGACTGCAGGTGGGCAGTGGGCCAACCAGCGTCCTGAGACGCCAGGGGGACGAGATGCCGGAGTCACCACCAGCATGGCTCCAGTTCTGGGGCCCTTCCCACGTGGTCTGGAGAGCCAGTGCTCTGGGACCCACCGCCATGGACTGCGCAGCCACGTGACCCACCCCTGGCCTGTCAGAGTTCCCCGTCTCCCAGGCTGCAGCGATTGGCTGAAGGATCAAAGGCCTGGCCAGTCGGAGTCCCACCTCCAGGGTCCCCAGGGAAGCCTTGCCCTGCAAGGAGCCCTGAGCAGCCTGACGGGCGAGTCTGCCCACGCCCGCTCTGCCACGAGCCCGGCTGCCTCCACTGGCTGCAGACAACCGGGAGTGTGGGGGGCCAGCCTTGGCCAGGCCTCCTCCGACCACCCTGTCCCACCCCCTGGAGGTCAGAGCATCTGCTCCAGGGTCCTGGCCAGTGTCTATCTCTGTGCCCATGTTTGGTGAGTCTCTGCTGCTGGCACTGCTGCTGGACAGCCAGGACCTCGCTGAACCCTCCCAGCCTAGGCTGAGGCTCCTGCTGGGAGGCAACTGGCTCCTGGGTGCTCAGCCCAAGGCCGTGTGCCTTCCTGCCACCTGCAGCCCCAGCGGGAGGTAGAGACTGTGCCCCACGCGCTCGTACTTGGACAGGGTTGTGCTTTTTCTTTGCAATAAATTTTCATTTTCCAAAACAAAAGTCCAAATACCACTTTCTCTTGTGGGGAGACCCCTGGTATCTTGGGAGCACCCCCATGCCCTCCTCAGCAATGGCTGGCTGAATTACTGGCAGGGTGACCAGTGGCCTTCAGGCTAGGGGGCAGAAGTGAGGGTGTCCATCAGAGCACACACCCACCTGGAAGAGGGCGGGGCCTGCAGTGTGAGCCGATGCTCCCCGAGAACACGGGGTGACAGGGAGAGTGGCATGCCAGGAGGCTGACCGGCCTGGCAGGGGCCTGGCGGGGGAGGGAGGAGACCCAGGAGGCTGACTGGCCGGGCAGGGGCCTGGCAGGGGAGGGAGGAGAGGGTGCTGGCGGCTGGGGCTTGTGTCTCCCCACACTGGTATGCTGCAACCTACCCCCAGGTGACAGTGTCAGCAGGGGATTAGGTCACAGGGGTGGGTGGGGATGGGCCTCTAGCCCCCAGAGCTGGAGACATGAATGGCTGTGGACTAGAGTTCCCTCGATTCTTTTTTTTTTGTTTTTAACAGCAGTCTGAGCTGAGCAAGACAGAGGAAAGAAGGAAAAGGAGGGGAAGCAAGGGACCAGGGCAGACCCCTCTCCCTGTGACGTCCTAGCTCTGGCTTCAGAGGAGATGGCACAGGGAAGGCTAAGGACAGGAAAAGAAGCCCAGCCTCAGGATCCACAGGGGGTGTGCAGATCAGAGCCACAGTGAGCCGCCACCCCACACCCAGTGGACTGTCCAGAGGAAAGGAGTGCACCCCCAGGGCTGGCGGGGATGGGGGCAGGACACCTGCTGTCAGATCGTAAGGGTGGGACACTTGGGGGGCAGCTGGCAGGTTCCCAGCTTGACACCATCTACCACAAGACCTGGCCATTCTCGGAGCTTTGCTCTACAAGCAGTGACAGCCTGTGGCCACACAGGGACCAGAACACTGGCACCCATGCAGGTAGACAGACGCCCTTCAATAGGCGCGGGTTGGCCACACTGTGGTCCATCCACATGATGAGTCTCACTCGGCCACAAAAGGGACGAACCACGGTTCATGCACATCCCCAAGTGATGACGCTGAGCGACAAGCTGACCCTAAGACAGCACGTGTGCTGGCATCCTAGGAAAACCAGCTCCCCTCAGGCACCAGAGCTGAGCAGCAGTGGCAGCAGGTGGGTGGCCTGGGAGAGGAGTGGGTGTGGGGCCCGGCGGGTGCCGGGAGCTTGGGCTGGAGGCGCAGCCGGCCTCATGCTTCGTGGTGTTTTGCCAGCACACACGTGTTAAAACCCATAAAATCCTACACTTTAAATACACAAAGTCTGTGGACGTCTCAGTAAAGCCCTGAAAAAGCCCGCCCCGCCCCGTTGCAGGAGAGGACAGGCTGCCCTGAGCCCTGCGGCCAGATGGGGGTGGCTGCGGTCCGAGAGGAAAGCAAGCCCTGTGGCCAACACGTGCGCTGGCCTCCACGGGCCACTCCGAGGTTGATTGGGGACACAAGGCCTGGCCCCTGTTCCTTGCCAGCGACCTCTGGGGTGAGCAGGGGAGCAGGGCCAACCGATGCTCCTTGCCCCAAACCCGGCACTTCAGGAACAGCCACCTGCCAGCTCTCTAGGAGTCAGCTATGCCCTCCTCACACCAAGGAATTGGACTACACCTGCCACGCTGGTGAGTGGGGACCTGGCAGCAGGAGGTGCCTGGGTGGCACTGCAGCACTGGTCTCCGCACTCTCCCGGGGCCACCCCACGGCACCCAACTCCAGGCAATTCTCAGGGACCCCTGCTCTCCTCTCTCCATGGCTGAGGGAGCCAAGCCTGTGGCGTGGTGTGACGGAGAACAGGACCAGCCCCTCCTGGCCGTGGCCACAGGGCTCACAGCTCCCATGGGGCCCTCGCCCAATCCCCTTGGGACCTGCCTCAGTTTACGCTGGGAGGTCAACTTCCAGAGGAGTCAAGACAGGCTGCTGAGGTGGGGCCAAGGCTACGTGTGTATCTTACCTCTAGGGCACTTCCACCGGCTCCAGACTGCCCTGTCCTCTTAGGCACAGCAGGTGTGGACAGCTATGGTTTGAGTGGCCTCCCAAAACGAGGGCTGTGGTGTAACTGTCACCACAACAGTGTTGAGAGGTGACCAGGACATGGGCTGCTGCCCTTGCGATGGCTTGGTGCCCTCACCATAGGTGTGGTTAGCACTCGAGGAGCCGGCTCCTGGTCAACATGCTCTCAGGCAATGCCTCCATCCCTGGAGGATGTGGCAAGAGGGCCCTCTCTCCTGGACTGCTCAGCCCTGGAGCCGGCCGCCAGATGAGCTTGTAATGCTCCTAACTGACCTGGCCCAGGTGTTCTGTCTCAGCAGCAGTAAACAACTACAGGACCATCGTGGCCACCTGACTCCTGTCTCCCTCCATAGAGCCTGAGGGTGCTGGGGGCGGTTGGAGGCAGGAGAACTGGCTTCACGCCCGTGTCTGCAGTTCCTGATAAGGTGGCTTGGTGGATCCCTAACGTCCCCCTCCCTCCCTCCCTCCCTCCCTCCATCCATCCATCCAACAACTGATCCTCAGCCATGGCCTCTCCTGTTTTCACACCCCTGCATGCTGACAGGGGACTTCTTATGGCTGTCCCTCTGCCACGAGAGGGGCTTGGCTGGAGGGCCCAGTGCCCTTCAGCTGCTCAGCTCTGGGTCCTGGCCACACCCTGGCAGCTGGTGTATCGGAAGCTGCAGCACACCCTATGTGACGGGGCAGGTGTACCCCGCCACAGCATGAGACATTTGCCATGGTACCTGGCACCCAGGGCCACCCAGGAAGTGGAAGCTCCTCCATGATGGCTGGCAGCCTGTGGCATGCTGACCACAAACCTCTCCGCAGAGCTCCCTCCTTCTCATTGCCAAGATGCCCCGGAGAGAGGAGAGGCCCAGGGCCCCCGTCCTGTGGGCACCCCGCCAGCCCATCCTGGAGCTGCACACCACAGGCACTTTTCTGTTTCAACCCCAATCCCGGCTGATTCTCAGGATGGCCAGCTGGCCCTGCTCCCTGCTTGAGGTGGGCCAGGACTGAAGCTGGATGGAGGAAGGGCCTGGGGACTCCTGGCCAAGACCCCTCCTGGGACAGCAAAGGGATGGTCACCAAGGGTCCCTGTCACAGTGCCAGTGTGCCCAAGGCCAACAGCAACAACCCCAAAGTGGACACAACACAACCCCTGGGACCAGAGACGAGACATCAGACTTCTGTTTATCCTTCTTGAATGTCAACGTTTACGCTTGCACACGTTTTCCAATGGGCGCAGACCCGGGGACGCCAGCGGTCCAGTGAATCTGCAGGTCTGAGAAGCCCCAGCCGGCGTGGGGATGCTGGACCCTGAGGCTGCCCTGAGCAGAGCCGGCTTGGCCTTGGTGGGGTTCCCTTCTTTGTCACGACCCCTGGGCTTCACTGTAGCCTGCCAGGTGCTGGGACTTGGTGATGACTTGTTGAATGTGTCACCAAGTGCCCAGGGCCATCAGGATCCAGGAACGTGTGGCTTCATGTGGAGAAGCTCTTGGGGCTTAGACTCTGGCACCAGGGGTGCCCTGCTGGTCACGGCCACCAAGAGCCCACCAGGGCCCAGTTCTCCTCATGGACCTTCACTTTGGTGGGTGCTGGTGATAAGCTGAGGTCAGCACCGGAAGGGGTCAGGGGACCCAGGATGCTGAAGGCCCAGGCAGAGGTCCATGTCTGAGCCTGCCTTGAGCGGAGGCAGCCATGTGAGAGCCCCACCTCGTAGACAGGCCACAGCGCCAGCAGGGAGTCCTAGTGGGGGCTTGGGGCGTTGGGACACCACATTCCCAGCCCCCCACCAGCCGAGCAGCCCAAGCAGGGACCAGGGCATCAAGTTCCCTATTTATAAAACAGGATGCCAGGGCCACTGGCAGGCCCCATGGAGACCCCCAGGGTTTGTGTGCTCTCCTTCCTTAGGCTCCCTGCCCCCACACCCGTGACACAGGGCATCAACGCTTCCAATTTCAGCACAGTGAGTGGTCCATGAGTGGGCATTGCAGGCCACCAGTGCCCTGCAAATGTGGTCAGCTTGCTAGAAACATGAGCACTCTGTAGCTAGGGAAGGGCGGCCAACATCTTCAAACAGGGCCCAGAAACAGAGTGCCCAAGGGTGCCGGCCCTGCCCTGCCACCGAAGGCCTCTGGCACTCTGTTCCTCCCTCCCAGAACTGAGACAGGCTCGGATGGTGAAGCTGAAGCCAGTTCCTTTGGCCACCCTGCCTGTCCCTGTACCCGTGTCCCCCAGGCGCCAGCCTCTTCCCTCGGTCTGGAGGCTATGACACAGACGCCACAGGGTGGAGCCCCGACACCCCTGAGGGGACTGTATTTCCCACTTGGGGAGGAAGAGGGACTCAGCCTTGTTTTGTGTGTGTGACATTTGGAAACTGATTGGGGGACGTCAGAGTCAGAATCCTGAGTGCTGGTTGGGCTGGTCACCCTGCAGGCCCAGAACCATAGGGGTGACCCAGACACAGGGGCAGGAGGCCATGGCTGCACCTGTCCTGCTGGGAAGTCACTTGTGCCCCTGTCCTGGGAGGACTACGGCAGATGGTCCTATTCCTGCCTGTGGGCTGTGAGGGGCCAGGCCTGACTCAGGTCCTGGGCAGCACCACTGGGGCTCAGGGAGGTCACTCTGTCCCCCATACTCTTTGTTTCACCCAGTTCTGCTGCTCCACTGAGGACTGTCCTTCCCTGACATGCAGGAAACAGAAGGGACAGTGGATCTGCTCAGGGGGATGGGGCTGGCTCCCGGTCCAAGCCCAGCTCTGTCTGAATGTGCAGGGACCAGAGACCTGGGCTCCTGGCCCTGGTCACGCTGCACATCCACAGCCACGCTGGCCTGAGGAGGGAGGGCTGGACTGCGTGCCCGAGTTCATGGGCTGAAGTTTCGACCCCCACACTCGAGAATGTGGCTGCACTTGGAGACAGTGTCTCTCAAGAGGTGACTGAGTCAGAACGCCACCACGGGGGTGGCCCTCACCAAACATGATGGTGTCCTTCTAAGATTAGGACAGACGCAGAGAACCGTATGAGGACCCAGGGAGGAGACACTGTCTGCAAGCCAAGAGGGAGGCCCTGGGAGGTGCCAGCCTGATCCTGATTCCAGTCCCCAGGACGGGGCACAGTGGGTACCTGGGTTTGAGCCTGAGCAGAGGCCATGGCCACAGCCGCCAGGCCCTCACCCAGGAAGCATGGGACCCAGCCAGCTCCTTATGAGGCTCCTGCATTTCACAGATAGGGACCAGGATGTGCCCAGGTGTGCAGCACCTGTGCAGGCGGGATCTGAACGCAGGGCTGGGCTGGGGTGTGCATGTGCTTTGCAGAACTCCAGCAGCTGCGGCAAGCGCAGGGCCCTCCCCATCAAGTGGCAGGGGCGTTTCTCTGAGCATGTCCAGCCCCCAGGTGTTGGTTTCAGGAAGAGCCTGCTGCTGCCAACCTGAGGACATGAGGTCACCGGCGTAGACGACACTGTCACAGGACCCCAAGAGCTCACATCCACGCTGGCCTATTGAAGCCGACACCCTTCGTCCACACCAGATTGGCTCCCAACAGGGGTTCCTCCCCCGTGCTATCCACAGCATGTCCCCCAGGAGGTGGGGGCTGCCGGGTGGCCACAGCCAGAGGGGCCCAGGGCAGGTCTCGGGTAGAACACGTGTGCACACCATGGCTGATCAGCCCGGGGCTGCCTTGAGCTTGGACGGTCACAGCATCCCATCTGCTTGTTGGCAGGCTACTGAACACGCAGGACAGGCCACCAGGGGTCCCAGCCTGGCCAGACAGCACGGCGCGGGCTTTGTTCTCACACGGAAAGGGCCGTCTCCCGGCAATGTTACTCGCTGTGATGGTGTGGACTGGGGGGGCACGGGCTGGGGGTCATCTGCTGGGGCATCCTCGGCCTCTTGCTCTGCACACACTGGTGGCATCCTGTGTCCTGCAGCGTCAGCCCTGCTGAGCACAGGTGGGGACAAGACCTCCGGGTGCAGGCAGGTGAACACAAGCCTGGACTCACCCTGCCCGCAGTTATTACATCAGGACCTCTGAGCTTCACACCCCGCCCTCCCCTGGCACACAGGGTCACCGAGCGTGTGGACACTGCCTGGGGCCAGGCCTGTTCTCTCCCGGCTGCGTTTCGAGAACATCATTCCCACTGGTGGACTCACTGGGCCTGACTTCACATCTGCGGGAGGGGCGAGCCAGCCACTCACAGGAGCACAGGCACAGAGCCCAAGCCGCAGGACTGGCTGAGGGCAGCCGGGCCTCTGGAAGGAGCCAGCACTGTACCCCTTCCCTTCCCTCTCCCCTGAGGGGGACTTCCACCCACACTGCAAAGCCAGGCCTGGACCATGCACAGGTGGGATAGGAGCCCTGACCTCCAGCCCCAGACGCGACACCAGGACCTGGGCTGGATCCCAGGGCCACAGATAACCTAGGTCCTGTTCTCTGCCGCTCAGCCTGCTGGGGTCCCACAGAGCTGTCACATCCTAATCCCTGCACCTGTGACATGTGACCTGTGTGGCAAAAAGGCTTTGAAGACGTGATTGCATTAGGACCTGGAGATGAGAGGGGTGGGGCCCAGGGTCACCAGGGTCCTGGAAGAGGAGGAAGAGGCAGGAGGGTCAGAGTCAGAGCTGCGTGGGGGGAGGCGGAGGTGAATGCACTTGCGTTGACATGGAGGAAGGGGTCGCGAGCCAGGTGATATGGGCGGCCATCAGAAGCTGGAGGAAGAGGGGAAGTGGGTGCTCTCTGGAGCCTCAGGAAGGAGCTGGCCAGCGGGACTCAGGTCGGACCTGGTCAGTACCTCCAGGGCTGAGGGAGGAGCCCCGTGCTGTCTGAGCCGGCAGCTTGTGCTGAGTCACCATGGCAACCCCAGAATCCTCCCGCATGTTGGGAAAAGTCACAGGTCACGAGGGCTGATCAGAGGGTCCTCGGGGCCAGCTCTTCCCTTTCCACCATTAGTAAATTGGGACGGCGGCTTGTGGGGACCTACTGGCTTCATTTTGCAAGGGGCTGCCTGGCAGAAGGGGGTGAGGCGAGGACTCGGCCCCACACGTGCAGAGGCCAGGTGTCTGGGGCCAAGCAGGCTGGCTTGCAACCTGAGCCTCCCGGACAGCCAGGTGAAGTGCAGCCTCTGAGGCACAGAACGGGCCAGCACCTGGGCCACTGGTGATGCCAGCTTGTCCCAGGCGAGCTGGGCTGCCTGCCACTACCAGGCGGGTACGTGGGCCATCAGGGGCATCGAGGCGGGAAGCAGGAGAGGGTGTTCTGCAGGACCACAGCAGGGCAGCAGGGGATGGCCTCCTTGGTCCTCAGTGGTCCACTGGTGGCTGCCTGGCCCAGCCTTGCTGACAGGGGCAGCTACAGGAAACCTGGACTCTGCTGGGCCCAGGCTGGGGTGGCACCTGGGCTAGCAGCCCTGGCATGAGGGCCACATCTTTGTGCCCATGTATGCTCTGAAGCTGAGCTGCAAAGGCTGGGCTGGCGGGTGCTGGCCAGGAGGCTGGTGTGCTCCCTGGTCCCCTCTGTGGCTCCTGGGACCCTCCTCAACACAGACACATGCACACCATGCTCCCCACACCCTGCCCACTGCAGAGCCCACCATGACAGGGGATCCTGTCACTGAAGCCACTGATCTAAGTTACATCATCATGAGCCTCCTGTAGCATCACAGGGAGGGACAACATTGGATCAGTGGGCAAGAGGCACCTGACCCAGAGACGACTGAGGCCGGCAGTATACCCGTCCCTGCAGCAGTGGCCTCAAGGACCTCTTGGGGACGGTGGCAGAGGCAGCTCTGACCTGGCAGGGTGGAACAAGAAAGGCCCTGGGGTGGCAGACGGGCAGCTGGCCACGCTACTGACAGAAGGCCCTGCCCTCCTCGGAAGAGCACGCTGCGCGGCATGGGGTCTGGGGTTTAGCGGGGCCCTTTGTTTCTAACCGACATCACTCCACTGGACGCATTTGGGCAAAGCATGGATCTGGGGCCTGGAGTATTGGTAGCCCGGTGTGGTCACCCAGGGACCTGCCGCAGGCCTTGCTCGGCCATCCCAGGCCATGAGGCTCCTAGTCAGCTGTTACCTAACAAATGCCTGCCGTGGTCAGCCTGAAAGGAGGACCTTTGCTTCTGCTCATGGTTTGGAGGGGTCAGTCGGTGATGGGCGTCCCTGCTGCCCTTGGACCCTGGCAGCACCTCCCAGCAGGGGCGGGTGGCAGAGCACCACCTCCCTCATGGACAGGACGGGAAGGGGAGAGGAGGGGCAGGTCCGGCAGCCCCTGGAGGCCCACCCCCGTGGCCTGAAGAGCCCCCACTAGGCCTTCTGCTAAGGGTTCTGCTTGTGCCACAGGCTGGGGACCAAGCCTTCAACACATGGGGCCACTGATACCACCCATGGGGGACACTGGGGACACGGATCTGACCCATAGCACCTCTTCACCTCTGGGCTTCTGTCTAAACTTTGGCACCCCTGGTGGCATCTCTGAGGACCCGAGGCCTGGGCCTGTCTGTCCCCCGCCTGCCCACATAGCTGCCTCCTTCTGGGAGCTGCTGGTCAATGGAAGGGGATGTGCCCGTGTCCCAGCCTCTGCTCCTGCCAGAGAGCCAGGAACTGGGGAGAGTAGGTAGACTCAAGGCAGAGGGTCAAGGGTGGTGTCACTCAGAGAAGGCCTTGGAAAGAAGACAGCGAAGGACAGCCACCCCAGGGGACAAATGCCACCATTCATGTGACGAGAATGGGCCTGGAGTAGAGACCAGCCCAACGGGCCATCTCAATGACCCTTGGCACACAGCATCTTCAATGTCCTGTCCCTCCAAGCCCGGAAAGGGCAGTGGGTCCTGCCAAGCCCCTGCCCTGAGTCAGTCAGCTCACGGACAGTCTGAGCGTGGCTTGGGGACGGCAGGACCCGCACAGCCCACCCCCCTGCAGCCTCACGTCCCATGTCCCTCTGCGCCCCACTCAGATGCAGCAGGCGACCTGGCCAGTCCAGGCTGCTCCCATGTGGGGCCACAGGCTCCCTGAGGGTGGCTCCAGATGGCAGGCCCTTGCCAGGCCCAGTGGGCAGCCAGCCTGGCATGGGGATGTGGTACTGCTGAGGCTGCTGCCGTCCCACAGGGACCTCAACCCAGAGACGAGAGCTTGGAACAGATGCATCGTGGGCGCCATCTGCATGTGCTATGCTGGTGTCTGGGACGTGGCAGAGCCCCAGAGCCACTGGGGGCTTGGGCGAGGGGGAACCCTGACCCTCTGGACGGCCTGCGTCAGCGGGTCTGGGCTGGGGAGCAAGTCCCTAACACCCAGGAGACAAGGCCAGGGCCTAGAGGCCCAGGACCATGTACAAAGCACGTCTCTGGGGAGCTCCTGCTGCCTGTGGGGACAGGGCCACAGCTTGGCAGCTGGCCACTGGGCAGGGGCTGGACGAGGGCTGGCTGGATGAAGAGCAGGCGCGAGGATGGGGGTACCCGCACTGGGAAGGGGCAGAAGGCTGGCAGAAGTGGGGGACATGGAGGCCAGAGAAGGGATGCCTGTTGGGGCAGGGGTGGCTCTGGGGATTGGGGTCCCCAAGAGGACTCTGGATGCTCCAGCAGCCTCCTTGCTAAGATGGAGCACATCCCTCAAGGCTGGTGTGTTGGAACCCTCTTCCTGGCACAGCAGGGACAGTGGAGGGCCTCGAGGGGGAGGCAGGGCCATGGATGAACTGATGTCCCCGTCATGGGTGTGGCTCATGACGAAAGTGAGTCTGACCTGTCACTCCAACACACACCCTCGCCCTGCCACCTTCCGCCTGCCGTAGGGTGACATCAGGAGTCCCTCTCCAGATGGAGCTCACTGGACCCTGACTCTCGCCTCCAGAATTGTAAGAAATAAGTCTCAGTTCTTTATAAATCACCCCATTTAAGGTCCTTGGTGACAGCAGCATACCAAGCCCCTGCCCAGCTAACGCAGGGGCCGTGAGGGACCTTCCAGACAGGGGCAGTGGGTGGGAGGGAGCTGGCGAGGGTGTGGGACAAGGGCCAGCGAGCCACGTCAGCACCTGTGGGTCTGGCCTCCAGGGCTGTGTGAGCGAGGGGAGCTCAGCCGTGCCCAGCGCTGGTGACACTTGACCTAGTGCTCAGTAAATAGTGGCAGCTGTTATGGGCGTCTGCTCCTCCTCTGGCGAGGGCCTGGCTGGCTTCTGGACCACCAAGGGGGCAGTGCCTAGAAGTGCAGCTAAATACTGACTTCCCAGACAGGGTGGAGGACGGACGCTCGGGGCCACTGAATCCCGAACTCACCAGGCTTGTGCGCTCTGCACCCAGAGCTGCTCTGATAAAAACCCAGAGTGCCGGGGTCCTCCACACTTGCCCGGCTCCACCTTCAAAACACGGGTTCACGCAGGAGCCTCCTAACTGGTCCTCCAGGTGTCCCCGGCCCTCCGCAGTCTATTCCCAGCCTAACGCCATTCCTCATAGCGGAGGTCTCCTCGCCTGTCCTATGGCACAAACCTGCGAAGGCTGCACCCAGCACAGAGGAAAGGCCAGCACCATGTGGCCTGGGGTCTCTGTGTAAGGCCACCCCTCTCACCTCACCACCTGCCCGCCCTGCTTGCTCAGCTCTGCTGATGTTGTGCCCACTTTGCTCCAGGCATGGCCACTGCAGCCCGAAGGCTCCCCTCCAGACCCCGCGGTTTCCTTCCTCCTCCTTCTCGCCTTTATACAAGGGCTGTCCTGACCACACAGGAACTCTGTGTCCACCCTCCATGTCCACCGCTGACCACGCTATCCTGCTGTGCTCACCCCAGGCCCTCCACTCGCTGGCTCTGACCCCTGCCTGTGAGCCGGGCCTGCCTGCCACAGTGCCAGCTCCACCTTCTCCTTGGCTGGTCCATCGACGTGCGCCCTGCACTGAGTGGCGGCCTCCAGGAAGCCTCCGTGAGCACTGCTGGAGAGGAGTCCAGCGAGAGGACCATCGCCCCACCCAGGCACGGGGCCGCCACCGAGGCCACATCCCAGCTGCTGGGGCCACGGCAGCCCCAATGGGGCCTCGCACCCCACGGCAGGTCTATTTACCAGCTCTGTTGCTCTGAACTCTGGATGCCCTGGCTTAGGGGTCTTGCTGACCCTGGAAGGGAGAGTCACTTCCAGAGTCAGCCAGTTCCTGGAAGTCAGTGAACAGCCTGAGGGCGACTTCCAGGTGCAAACCTCAGTCTAGGGCCTGCACGCCCCTCGGAGGGGCCCTCACACGCAGGCACTGCCACCTGCCCTGATTCTCCCAGGCCAGGTACCAGACCACCGGGCGTCCCTGGGCCCTGAGCCTGCGCTCATTCCACACAGGCTTGCTTACCGCCCTGCACTCGTCATTTTAAAACATCAGGCAGATCCCACCCGCTCCCTGCTCCTACGGGGACAGGCTCGCCCCCCAAGCAGTCCTGTGCCCGTCTCTCTTTCACCCCTCCAAACACCCACCCGTCGCCCGCTCCACTGGACCTAGTTACCGAGCACCCCCCAGGAGGCAAGGGAACAAGAGCCCCTGCCCCGGCGGCCACACGTGTGGGGACATTCCTCAGAGGCGCACAGGTGTCTGCCCTGGGGTTGTGATGCGGTGGGGGCTCTTCGGACCGGTGGGGTCAGGGAGGGCTTCCCTGAAGTCGTGACTGTGGGGCTTGAAGGGAGTCACCCAGGAGAGCAGAGTCCTCGAGGGGAGAGCGGAGGGTAGGGTGGGGGAGCTCGCCCTTGGGGGATCTGTGGGCTGTTTGAAGCTGGGCACAATCACCTCCGCGGGCAGTGCTGGAGGTGAACACGGGGGCAGTGCTGGGGTAGAGGATCCTGTTAGGAGGCCACACGGGTCCTTGATGCTTTTGCTTTTCTGAAGGCCGAGTCAGGCCGAGCATGCCCTGGCTGCTCACTCTGCTGTGCAGGCCAGGGACATGGATTCACATAGGTTCTTGGTGGCCAGTTCTGAGGCAGCACCTATGTGGCCATCAAGATCCACATGGACCACAGGGCTCAACCACAGGCTCTGGGGAGGCCAACAGGACCTGAGGAACTGGCAGCTTGAAAAGAGACCCCCCCACCATCTGTATCTCCTGTCTCCCAGGAGGTCAGAGGATAGCACTGCTTGCCAGGGCTGTGAGTGGGCACGTGTCCTGCAGGTGGCCACCACCCTGTGCAGGCAAGGACAGGTGCTGATGTGGCATCACCCAGAACACACGGCCCCTCCTGCCCCGTCCCTGACGTCACAAACGCGGGCGGAAGCACGTCCCTCCAGAGCTCCTCTATGCGCCCTGGGCAGACGTGCAGTGGCTGTGGACCTCCTAGCCTTCCTCTGCCATGGGAGCCCTTCACCTGGACCTGCCTGCTGTCCTGGCCAGGATGTGTGGACTTGGCTTGGATAGCTGCCCGGTCCCTCCTCTCACACCTTCCCTAAAGGCAAAGTGGCCCAGAGGACCAGGTGGGAGGGTGAGTGTTCCCAGCAGGCAGGGCAGGTCCCAGGAGGGGCTGGTCAGTGTCATAGGAACAGCTGTGACGGACAGCCGGGGAAGATGAAGCGGGCCTGGGCCTTCTGTGCAGCCAGCCAGGGCAGAGCAGCGCTTAGGGACACAGGATGCCCCACGTGGCTTCTTCAAAAGCTCAGGCTGGAAAGAGCGCGGCTTTCCAAGGAGAACGGTGCTTGTGGAAAGACTCACAGAAACAAGGGCCGAGAGGCGCCAGCCCAACAGGCTGCTCTGGGGACCAGGCCGGGCTCGGAGGACTAGTGGCTCTCGGAAGCAGCATCCCTGTCCTGGGTAGATTTCTTTACACAAGGTGGGAAGACGAGACGAAGGACGGGGGCAGGTCTAAAGATGAGGGGGTGCCAAGATGAGAGAAGGGGGCTAGGCGCCCACGCTAGCCAGGCGATGTCCCGGGCTCGCTCCCTCGGGCTTCTGCAGACACGTGTGCTTTGCTTTTCTGACAAAAATAACTCAGTGCTCTTTGTCTTTGCAAAGGAGACTTTACATCTGAACAATGGAGGAAAGGACAGGGGGTTGCGGGGCAGCGTCCTGCATGGCCATGGTGACCCATGTGCCAGATGCTTCCTTCACCCCATGCTGGTCCTGCCCAGGCCCCTTGCGTGTTCCCCTGGCAGAGTCCTGAGCCGCCGGGCCTGGCCACCCCACTCGTGACCTGCTGCCTGCTCAGAAAAACCTTAAACTTCTGCTGTGCCCGTGAACGTTTTTCAAAATGTCCACCAACAATGAATGGATAGAATGGCGCGTGGCACATGCCCATTGGGGAATATTACTCAGCTTCGAAAAGGAATGAAGTCCAGCCCATGCCACCACATGGACAGACCCCTATGTCATGCCGCATGAAAAGCCAGATGTGCGATTCCTTTTATGTGAACTGTCCAGAGCGGGCGGATGCACAGAGGCAGAAAGTGGACTAGCGCCTGCTGGTGGGCTGTGGGCGGGGGACACGGAGTCGGTGCAGGTATCGCTGTGCAGGTGGGAAAGTTTCGGACATAGAGAACGCCAGTGGCACTAAAAGCCACCAAACTGTTAATAAATAGTTAATAAATAGTTAATAAATGATGGGGGAGAGGGCCTCAGGGCTGGGAGCTGGGTCTTTATGCTGTGCCCATTTCCTGGTGGACTCCACATCTGTGAGACCTCGTTGGAAGAAGTCCACTCTCTGGGGTGGTGAGACCTTGTTTTAGTCAGCTTTCTCACTGCTGTGACTAAAGGATCTGACCCGAGCAATTTTAGAGGAAGGAAAGTTCATCTGGGGGGCTCACGGTTTCAGAGGTCTTAGTCCATAGCAGGCTGGCTCCATTCCTCGGGGCTCGAGCCGAGGCCGAACATCATGGCAGAGTGTGTGACAGAGCCGCTCACATGAGACCAGGAAGCAGAGAGGGAGACTCCACGCTCCGGACACCAACACATACCCAAATGTGCCCCATGCCCACCTCCCCCAGCCACACCCACCACCCAGGTAATCCCATCCGGGACTCACTGGCGGGTGAGGTAAGGCCGTCACTCCATCATTCCTGCTCCAAACCTTCCCGCACTGCCTCACGCGTGAGCTTTTGGAGACACTTCACATCCAACCCACAACAGACCTCAAATGGCCAGGGAATGGCCAGGCACCCCTGAGGGGCCCAGCGTGAATGGAGTGAGACATGGGGCCAGAGGAAGGCCCTGCGCGGCCACAGCTACGGTCTCTGCGGCCCGCGGCCCGCGGCCCCGCCTGGCGCCCAGTCACAGGAGAGGTTGGGAACCAGGGCCCTTCCTGCCCAGGACCCGTGTTCAGGGTCAAATAGTCCCTGTCCCAAATCTGTGTCCACTGGAACCTCAGAGCGTGGACTGATGTGGAAAGAGGATCTTTGCCAATTTAACCAGTGAAGACGAAGTCATGCTGGATCAGGGCCCCACGTCCAGGGACTATCTGAGACTAGACCCAGAGAGGACACCAGGGGAGGACAGAGGCCAAGAGATCCGAGCATCACCAGCAGCAGGAGGGGCAAGGTGGTCCTCCCTGAGCCCATGCGAGGAACAGCCCAGCCCGCACCCTGATTTTGGAATTCTGGCTTCCGGAACCCCGAGAAGAAACCCTGCTGTGTAAAGCTGCCTGGCTAGTGGCCCTCGCATGGCGGCCCCACCCAGTCCAGCTGCCTTTGGTGGGCTGCATTTTGCAGAGCTCCTGGCTTGGGGCCGGCGCCCACCATGAGTCCGCAGCAGGCCTCAGCGGGGCCTGGCTGCACCTGACAGTTCCCTGTGCTGATGGTCTCCAGTCCTTTCACGTCCCTAAGGCAGGCCTGGAGCTGGACACTGAGAGAAAGGGTCGTGGACACCTGGCTTTCGAGGGACTGCTTGGGCTGGGCCAGGGCAAAGGACAGGTCCCACCCCCAGGGTCCCAGGGTCCCAGGGTCCTGGGCTGGAAGAGGCTCAGGCTCTAGAGACCTGGCCCTCCCTAGTCCAGCTCTGGGACCCCCAGGCCTCGTGAGACCAAAGGACTGCAAGATGTCACTTTAAGACCCAGCAGGGTGAGGCCCAGGACAGCCCGCCAAAGTCCTCGCCAAGGCCAGAGGGGCCAGCTGCTGCCTCCTCACGCCTTCTGTGGGTATTTACTGGAGCTGCCCCTGCTGTGGTGAACAGAAAGGCCACCTGCCCCCAGGCCTCAGGACAACTCCCTTTATGCTGGGGTCACCATGCTTTCACCAGGTTTGATTAGAGGGTGCCAGGAGCTGGACCTCACTCCAACTTGGGGAGTCACAGGGGCTTCTCAGAAGTGATGTCAATGCGGGGGGAGAATGGAGGCCGTGTTCCAGGCTGGGGGAGAATGGAGGCTGTGTTCCAGGCTGGGGGAGAATGGAGGCCGTGTTCCAGGCTGGGGGCACAGGCTAGATGCAGAGGCCTGCAGGTGGAGGGCCTGGGCATGGAGAGCTGACGGCACCCTTGGGGCCTCTGCATAGACTTGAGCACCCAGGCACCTGGCACACAGGTGAACAGTTCCCTAGGCCCAGGTGGTCAGCCGCAGTGTGAGTGGGGACACATCGTATCAGGCTCAGCGCCTGCCAGATGCCCACTCTGGTCTGCCCTGTCCTCTCTCCACTCTGCCCTTTGAGCCTGGTCTCCCCCATAGCCCAGGCATCCAAATGACCACAACTGTCCCAAGGGACTACTGTGTCCTTCGTGGAGGTGGGAAGCCTGTGTGGCCCTCGGGGTAGCCTCTTGACCACGCCAAATACAGGTCGCAGCCTCACCAGAAAAGCCACGCGAGAGGTGGTCAGAGGCTGGCCACCACAGTGAGAAGATTGTTCTTTTTCTGACAAAGACCTCCTCCTGCTTCAGACTCTATTCGAGATGTCACCCTCACAGGGCCTTCTGGGCACCCCATGGCAGCGAGCCCTGCAGTAGTGGAGCCCCCTCCCCTCCACGCAGCACACGCTCCTGGCTGTCCATCAATGCCCTTCAGGACACTCTATGGTGAACCTTCAGTCCTCAGGCCACCGCCAGGGCTGACTGGGACCTGGTGGGGTCCAGAGCCACAGGAAGATGAGTGTGGGTGTGGCCCTGGGAAGGGCTGAGAGCGCACTTCCGGCTGTGGATGGCGGGCCGGGAGGGCACAGTGATGGATGGTGGCTCACCTGCCCCGTG
Organism: Xerus rutilus; assembly: GCA_028644305.1. NCBI lineage: Eukaryota > Metazoa > Chordata > Mammalia > Rodentia > Sciuridae > Xerus > Xerus rutilus. The sequence continues at coordinate 3,294,926 of CM053399.1, read as the reverse complement.
GGCAGCAGGCAAAGACTGGGTGGTGGGAAGGGGTGGGAATGGAGACACAAACCCTAAGCACAATATTAGCAATCGGAATTTAGCAATGCATTAAAAAGATTACTATGTCGTGACGAGTTGGGTTTATCTAGGAATCCACAACTGATGCACTGGAAAATCAATTAGTGTTATTAATTAGCAAAGAGGACAAGCCACACGATCCTCTCAAACAGAGGATGAAATGCAATCTGGGTGAAAGGCAATCGCTATTTGCAATTAGAGCAAAATGTCCAGCACGCTAGGAACGCAAGACCCACCTGCCACGCCATGCGTCCAGAACACCCACTCAACAGAAAATTTCCTAGTGTGTCTTCCAAGCTCAGGAGCAGGACAAGGATACCTGGTACTCACTACAATGGCCACTGCAGGTCCTAGCCAGCAGAGCCAATGCCATCACTGACAGGGGAAGATGAGAAGTGACCAGGGACTTCAGCAAGGTGGTTGGACACAATCCAGCCAACACAGCAGCATCCACTTCTCTGCTCCAGCAGATGTTGGCAGACACTTCCCATGAAGAAGTGACCACAGCTGCAGTTCCCAGGAGCAAATCCACAAGTGCAGCAGGAGCACTTAACAGAGACAGTGACCACGGCCCTCGGGAAGGCCTGAGGGAGGCCTGGAAGCACTGGGGAAAGCTCCTCGGGTGCAGGGACAGGAAGGCACTATGGCAGAGCTGGAAATTTCCCCCGAGCTAGTCAACACTGGGTAAGTGCAACCCTAATAAAAATCCCAGCAGGGGTCTCGATGTTGTTAATGTTGGTGTAACATGACAAGCCGATTCGACAATGTACACAGGAGACCAAAGAACTCAGCAGAGCAGGAATCAGTTGAAGACGGTCTAGGCGTGGGGAGCGAGGAAGCCAGATGTTCTGTAGCTGGTGCTGCGGAGACACATGGGCCCACTCACAGCCCAGCACCAGACCTGCGTCCACTGGACACTTGGTTTACGACTGAGCCGGCACTGTGGGTCTTAGAGAAAGGCGATGCTGGAGAACCTGCTATCCACAGGAGGAGAAAATAGAAGCGGACCCCTGCTTCACACCACACACACCAAAACCACACAAACAGCAATCTTGTATTACAGACAAAAGTGTGAGAGGCAAGCATATTAAACATCAGAAATGAGATTAGAAAACAACTCTGTGACCTCTTGGTAGAAAAAAATTTCTTCAATGAGGCACAACAATCACAAATCCTGAAGGAAAGTTTGATAAACTTCATCTACATGAAATTAGAAAGTGCTTATCATGAAAGAGTGAAAAGACAAGCTAAGGGTTAGTAACCAAAATACATAAAGAACACAAAGCAGTCTGAATAGGATACGCAACCCAGCAGAAAGCTGGACAAACACGGAGAATGGGACTTCCACATGGACCAGAGCAAGAGGAGAAGGTGCTTAAGGCCACGTGTAATCAGGCAATGCAAATTCAAATGTGAACCCTCTCAGCACTCCTAGATGGACGCTACCACCAGGGCTGGGCCTGCCAAGGGAATTGGAGTGACCCCGGCAGACAGCTCTTTGTCCCCAGCTGAAAGAGCTCAGCACTCGCTCCTGGTGATCCAGGGGCTGTTGTACCATTGCATGTGACATCAAGAGGCAGGACAAGAGTGTGGTGTGCAGGAGGCCACAGATGTCCACTCACAGATTGGGCTCCCCAACACCAGGCTCAAGTTCCCACACCAACAAGGCTCTGAAAATGAAAGGCGCCTCCCTCTCCCTCCCCCTTCCCCCCTCTCTCTGGAACTCGATTAGTGGCGAGATGTGGCTCGAACCAGATGAGGGCCTTTATCATTTGTATTTACCCCATTGGAGCTTCAGACCTTTTATGCGCAGAAAGTGACTGTGCTTGATGCTACTCGACTGGGGTTTGATATAAGTAACAACCTCTGTGCCAGGAAATGACCACTGGTGTGAGTTCTGTGGCGTTCAACCTCAGCTCACAAAGCAGGTGTGATCGAGACATAGTGACAGGCGTCTTTACTTTGAAGTGCGTCGGCACCTGGCTTTGGGTGAGGGACGGAGGCCAGCATAGTCTCAGGACAGGGTTCCGCACAGCCTGGAGGTGAGCACTGGAGCCTCAGAGAGGGCAGCTCTCAGGAGACAGTGACAGGCTTAAGGCCATTCTGTGGCAGGTGCCAGTAGCCCTCCACTTCCAGGGAGCTGGCTGCCAGGTGACGCTGTTCAGTGACGTCCGCACAGGACACAAGCCCACGAAGGAGCCCAGGGGATGGAAGGCAGGGGACCTCACAACCAGGTCCTGACCACCCTCTAGACGGTCCCTTGACTTGGGCCAGCGCCCTCTGGATGCAGACGCTGGCACCACGGACAACATCCCCTGGTAGGCCCAGCCTGGACGGTGAGTGTGCTTGGAGCTCAGGCCACAGGTGTGGTGCTGGGCGAGAGCCAGCCAGAGGCCACAGATGACAAGATGCACCCCAAGCCCTGCCCTTTACTGCCCTGGCTGCTCCTCTCTCCCATCTGTCCTCTCCACATGGTACGCAGCCCTCCAGCTGCCCGAGCAGAGAGGTGGCCCCTGGATACCCCTCCAAATCTGACCCCAACTCAGTCCAGAGGCTGGTCACAGCTGCAGTGACCCCTGGTGGATTGCCTTATGCAGATTATGGTCAGCAGGTGTGTCCCCTCCTTCAGGAAGCCCTCCAGGGTCCCCCACCCAATTAACCAGATCCCCAGGACGGCCCCGTGTGCGGTCTCAGTCTGTGAAGGGCATCTGGATGTGTCCTGTTCTGCATCCCTAAGTGACAAGCCAGGTTAGGACAGGAAATATTTTTTGGTTGCTGCTGCAAGCCCCGAGCCAGCAGGGTCCTTACCTAGTGGGGTACAAGTCATTCTCGAGCAGGTGGAGCACCAATAACAACCATGAGGCCAAGGAACAGACAGGCAGTGCACTGTGCCTAAGACCACCAAGGAGGGGGCAGAGCTGGGGTCCCGCCAGATGCCTCCCTCCTGCGGCCCCTCCCAGCCGGTCCTGCCTTCCTCCCAGCTTTACTTTAATGAAAACCCGAGAAGTGTCAATCAACACAGGTGACCGGGGTGCCACCATGGCCCCTTCATCACCTGACTGGCAGCAAGAAATCCCCAGGAGCCCTCTGCTCACCGGGACCCTTCTGCCTGGGGACACAGAGGTGGCCCCCGCAGTACAGCTGAGCAGACGGTGCTTAGTACCTTGAGAGGGTCAGGGAAGCAGATGACCCAGTATAATGACCTGTGCAAACATCAGACGCAGGGCACTGAGTGGTGGAGAGAGGAACCGGCAGGCGGAGGAGAGCTGGCTGGCGGCCGCAGGCTGCAGCCCACAGGGCTCCAGGGCTGTCTGCTCTCAAACTCGGAGCCGCTGCTTCGGGGACAGCCACTCCCTTCTCCCCCCATTGACAAGCTCGTGCCTGGTCCCAGAAGCCAAGAGGAGGGAGCAGCTGTGAACGTGGGGTGGGGAGCCCAGGGGTCCCGCTGTTCGGCCCCTGGCCCATTGGCTCCAATGACTGGGTGCCACCAAGGAGCATCACTCTGGGGCCGTAGGAGCCCTCTGCATGGTGTGGACTGAGTCCAGCAGGGCCCAGGCCCGGGCTGGGCTGGGTGAGGCCGAGCTGACCCTCCGTGGGGTGGTGCCAGGCCAGGGGCCCTGGTCAGGGTGAGTGTAAGGCCCACGATGAGCCTGGAAGCGTCCCTACGTCACATGAGACACACACACGGCACACGGCACACACAGGCACCAGCGCACCAAGCAGCACCTCTGGGCCCTCCACGTGCAGGACAGAGTCCTCACCAGAGCCGTGGAGAGGCTCACACCATTCCTCGCAGGACACGGGGCCTCAGCCGGTGGTGCTGGCTCCACCCCAGTCCCCGTCCTCGCTCTCGCACAGGGTGTTGGTCACGGGAGGAGTGCGGGGGCACACGGGTGTGGAGGCGTCTCAGCGCTCCAGAAGCAACAGCAGCCAGGCAGGACCCTGTGTCTGGAGCGCAGGGGCCTGGGGCAGGAGGCCTGGGGCAGGAGGCCTGGGGCAGGGGGCCTGGGGCAGGAGGCCTGGGGCAGGGGCCCTGGGGCAGGGGGCCTGGGGTAGGAGGCCTGGGGCAGGGGGCCTGGGGCAGGGGGCCTGGGGCAGGGGCCCTGGGGCAGGACCTTGCCAGGGCGGCCGCCCTCCAAGGAGGGGTAGCTCTGGGGACCCAGGCAACACAACGTGAAGCTGGCACTTGGTAGCCCTTTCCTTCACAGGGAGAGTCCTCTGTCAGCCAGTCCTAAGGAAAGCAAATCTTTCAGAAGCTGTTCTTGCTCTGGGTGGCACTGCCACACCAGGGATGGCACTCCAATGTGACAGGAGACCCCAGCCCACCACGCCCCAGGCCAGCCTCCTGTGCTGGGAAGAGACTCTGTGGAAGCCCCTCGCCACCCCTCACTTTAGGCCAAACACTCGACCCTGGGTCCCCTAGGCCGCGGGTCTCCTCCTGCCGGCGGTCAGCACGCTGGGCCGAGCCATGCCCGGCGCCTGCTCCTGCAGACTTAACGGCCTGTGGCCTCCAGTGACCCTATTTGTTAGTGATTTCCACTCCAGCGGCTGCTCAGCGAAAGCTCAGATGTATTAGCACCCTGGGAACTTTTCCACGTGGCACGAACTCTCCCCAAAGAGCTGGGGAGAGGGACGGGAAACTCGCTCCCCAGTTCTCTGTGCAAGGTCAAGCCACCGACGATCGTTTGACCCATTTCTCGCCTCCACTTGCAGCCATAGCAAAGGAAGCAGGTTAATTTGAAGGCGATCTGTCTCCAGACAGTGGGTTGGCTCTGCAAGGGGTACCACAGCAGATAGGCTGGAAGCTGGCACCAAAGCCACCGAAGCCACACACGTCTCTGTTTCAAACTGCGTGTAGCAAAAGGTGCAATATTTAAATGATCCCCTTGGAAAAAGCTACAGTTTTCTTCCTCGTCGGGATGAAAAAGTGCATTGAGTATTATTAGTAAGGAACCCTGGGGGGAAGTGTCAGGAGGCTGGGGGTCCCCAGAGAACAGCGGCTAGGACCCTTCTCAGAGCTCGGTGCTGAGCCACCAAGCCCTGCAAATCAGCCCACCCCGCGCTGGGAAACGGTCACCCTGCCCCGAGCCCTTGGTCTGCCTGCTCAGCTCCTTACCCAGCAGCCCCAGCGCTGCTGCATGGCCCCCGGACCCCTCCCCTGCAGCCTCCATCCAAGACACACCTTCCCCACATGCTAAAGCCCCAACACCCGTTGCCTTGCTGTGCACCTGGGCCTGTGGCCTTGTGGACTTCCATCTGGTGCGGCTGCCTTGGGCAGGGCTGGGTCCCCTTGCTAACGGACTCTGCTGTGCTGAGGCCGTGGGCCCGGCTGTGCTCAGTCAGGCTTCCAGAACCCTAGCTCTTTCCTTCTTCCACGGACCTGTGGACATCTTCCACATCCCAGCCTGTGCTGGGCCACATGACCCGTGATTCCCCGGGCCCTCCTGCTGCACTCCCAAGTCCTTCAGGGCCAGCCCTGTGTCCTGGCCATCCCTGTAAGTCCCAAGACCTTGTCCAGATCTAGGAGTGCCCGGGTGCAGCATGGATGGAGCCTCTCATCTACTCAGGGGGCCTTGGACTGGGGTCCAAGCCAGCTGATTCCTGGCCTGGGGTCAGGCAGGAGGAAGGTTGGGAGCAATGGGGGACAGGAGCTCCCGGGCACCCTTGTTCCTCCAATATTCTCATCTCTGGGGCTGAGCCCTCAGGCCCTGCATGGCACTGGAGAAGGGCAAGGCCCCCAAGCTGCACCTTGCCCTGTGCTGTCTGACCCGCGGCTCTGACAAGGGCCCTGGGCTCGTTAGGGCAGGGCACCAAAGGGACACGTTCCTCCTCCAATCTGAGAGAAACACACCCAGGCTCAAGGTGCTGGCCACTTGCCCAGGGCACATGCTAAGGCCCTGGAGAGAGGCGACCAGATGCACTGGCTCCTGGGTTAAATCCCTGGCCAGGCCTCCCCAGGGTTGGAGACTAGCTGCAGGCACCAGGGACCAAGCCTGCCACCTCAGCCCCGCCAGGTGCCCGTGTTGGGCCAGCCAGCCCTTGTTCCCTAGGCGCACCGTCCAGGGATGTCTCAGGAAAGATCTATGACCACCAGGGACAGGGTGGTGGCCTGGGGGAGGGGCTGGTTTCGCTGTCCACTCGTGGCTCCTGGTGGCTGCACACGGTGGCTGGCATGCCGCCATCCTGTGATCTCCCGTGACTGCTATGTCTAGAAGCAGCAGAAACCTAATTCTCCCTGGCTGGTGCATCACGGTGACCAGGGTCAGGGTGAGAGGCCCTGGCTGGTGGGGTGTGGGTGTCCTCACTGGACCACATCTTAACCCCTTTCAGAAGCAGTAGAAATTCCTAGACCTGCTCTTGTGTTCCTGTGGGCAGGTGAACAACGGCTGCCTTCTCCACTTGACTCTGACCAGAGAGGCTGAGTGACTAGCCCATGGTCACACAGCAAAGGCAGGCTCTGTTCTGACCATGCCCCTCCATGTCTAATTCCTGAAACCTTTCACAGAAACACAAGGAAATCTGCCAGAAGTTCCCGCTGGAGATCTCACTCCCATGGGAAAGGCCTTTCTCTTGCCTCTTATGGAAAGAGCAACTTCTTCAGCCACAGACTGGGCTAGGTGAGGAGCTGCCTAACTGGAGATGTAGGGGGTCTGTAGGGTCCCCACAGTGCCTGGGGACAGTGGCTGCTTCTCTGAATACCTCGGCTCCTGGTGGGGACCCATGGTGTCTGATAGGGACAGGTGGAGCCTCTGGGCCCTGGGACCCAACCTTCTCTGAGCCTTAGTTTCTCTATCTGTTAAGTGGGGCTGGAGGGTGCAGGAGGCTGGTTCCGCCCCCCAGTCCCCGTCCCCTCAGTAGAAGCACCCCTCCTCCTGGCCCATCAGCGCCAGGGGCTGGCTGCCTCCGGTCTCCCCCTCTGTTCTCTGCTCCCCACACAGCTGGGCGCAGGCTGGTGGAGCCAATCTCAGCAGAGACGAGCCCTGGGGTGCCCGTTTGTAGCCCGTCACACAACTTGACCTCGAAGACGAGCCTCATTCCCAGGCTCCAGCCAACTGTCCCTGCACAGTCCCCAGGAATTTTCTGGAAAGACGCCGCATAGCGTAGAGTGACAAGGTGATGGAAACAGGACGGTCACTTGTTTCTCTGCTCAGAGGGCTCTCTGCTGCTCAGCCGCATCAGCAGGACTCAGGCAGGAAACCCGGGAGGCAGGGATGGCTTCTGACGGCCCACGCGTGCCTGCCGTAGAAGGGCTGGCCTCACGGGGCACACGCGAGGGTCGCGCCCGTGCTCGGTCCCAGCCTGCCCGGCCGGCTCCAGCTCCCTAGCCTCCCGCTCAGGGGCAGGGGTGCTCACCCAGCGAAGGGCCAGGAGGGGCACTTGGACGGCCCCAGGCAGGTGCTTCAGAGTGGAAGGAAACTCTGTGACACCTGCTGCAGAGGCCCGAGGCTCCGGGGCTGCCGCAGGTGCTCAGATCAGAGCCCCGAGAGGCCACTAGGTGGTGACCAGGCCAGCACCGTGGCACAGAACCACTGAGAGGCTCCTCCTAAGTGACTTGTCCACTGCTGCGCGGCCCATGGATCCCACAGCTAGGTACTCGTCCCAAAGAACAGACGACAGGAGCGGAACACACGTCCCCACACGTGTCCCCACGCGTGTCCCCACACGTGCATGGAGCGGAGCACAGGCCCATAGCCCTGTGTGCGTCACAGCACTATTCCCAACAGCCCGAGGTGGCATGACCACACCGTGTCTGTCGCCTGAGGAGCAGACGAAGAAGATGCTGTCTGCACAGCCACTGGGATATCACACACACGCAGGTGTCAGTGAGCTTCGCGCTGCTGCGAGGAAACACCCGAGGCAATCAGCCTACAAAGAGAAGAGGCGCGTGCAGCTCGGTTCTGGGGGCTCCATCCAAGACCAGGCGGCTGCTTTGCTCTGGGCCTCTGGTGAGAGGGTGTGGCGGAGCTGACCACTCCACGCATGAGCCAGGACACGGGTAAGGGGACAGGTCAAGGTCCACAGTGCCCTTGGAGGGCATGCTCCCGGCCTGGGGACCTCCTGTGAGGACTCTGAATGGTTCACAGCACTTCCCAATAGACACCTTGGGCTGTGGATCGAGCCTGTCACACGTGGACCTCGGGAGGACACTCACCCAACATGGAGCCAGGGCATCCTGGGGCATAGCAGGGAGTACCACGCAGCCACGGGCAGAGCCCCGACAAGCTACGGTGAGGATGGACGCAGGCACACATGGAAGGCCACCCCGCAGGCACCAGCAGGGGTCGGTCCACACGACCCAGGCAGAAGCTGGCGTCGCGCAGGGGGCAGGAGGAGTGACGGCAGGTGGGCAGACACTCCCTTTTTGAGTGGCTCAGTGCTCTGGACAGGGTGGCTGTGAAGTCTGCACACCTTGGGAACGTACTCAATGCCACGGGAGCATTCACTTTTAAGGGTCGAGGCGGCAGCATGGCTGTGATATGCATTCCACCTCACCTCGCGGGGACTCACGGGGGCCTCCGAGGGACGCATCTGCCTCTGAAGTCCCACCAGCATTGGTTCCTTCTTGGATGTGAACGATGGGCGCGTTTGCCTGGTCAGAAGGCTGTCAGGGTCCAGGCCCTCCTGCTGCCGGCTGCACCCAGACCAAAGCAGGCTCCGTTTACCATGAGCCTGGCTTTATGTCCTCCCGCCAACCCCATTAGGACATCTGTCAGGTGGCACAAGTCATGCCTGTGACCTCAGGCCCATCCCTGCATGTCCCCAGCACCTCAGACACAATTGCAGAAGCGAGAGACGGCGCGGCTCCTAGAGGCCCTTGTTATCTGCCTCCCTGACGGCAAGCACGGTGTCCTCCCGAGAAGGCTCCATTTGGAGTATAATAATTAATTCTCCATTTTACATTAACCAACAGCAAACGTAACTGCCAGCCAAGTGCTGAGGGCAGCCAGGGGACTCAGTGGGTCAGGGGATTTCATGAGGTCAGCTCACACGATTCCAGCCCAGAATAAACATGCACGGCTGCCTGGGCACAGGAGCAGCAGGCCACCCTTCCAACACCTTTAGGATTCTGCGCATTTACGGCAACTCTCGGATCCCAGGGACTACATGTGAAGACCCGTGGGATCTGTGCGCTCCTGCCAAACTTGCCGAAATCTTTCTCAGCTTTAAACTCTGATTATGAAAAATACGTGGTCCTTTAAAGATGACTGCTGCTTCCCTACAGGACCATACTTAGGGTGCCCCAAATCCAAGAGTCACAAGCTCTTCTAAAGCCTGTGACGAAGCCCTGATCCTGAGCAGCCAGATGTGTGTTACCTAGAGCCATGGCAATCTAGAGGCAAATGTGGGCTTTGACATTTCTATAGACCAAGAGTGGCCTTGCTATGCAGGCTGAGACCTCTAAATGTGACCGAAGCAGTGTCCTTCAAGGAAGTGCTGGGGGTTCCTGATGGCTGTGGACATGCCCCTTCCCGAGGCTGGCATGGAGGCAGAGCAGAGAGGGCAGAAGCCCCAGTGTTGTGGAGGACAAGTTCACGGACCCCCTTGGCTTCAGTCCTGCGCTCTGAGGACAAGAACATGGTGGGGTGGGCTAGGGCAGGCACAGGACAGCCCTGCCACCCTGACTCAGCTCCACCAGAGCCCTGGAGCCTCTCACTTTGTCTGCCCTGCATTGGCCACAGCAGCCTGGGAGCTCAGTTGTCTCCCCACCACCCTCGACCTGCATCCTGCGTTTGAGGGCCCTCCTCACCTCTGAGCTCTATCCCAGTGAGCCCAGGGCAGAGGGATCCCATCTAAGGTCACCTCTGTCTTTGTTTTTCTTCCAATGCTTTATTCCTGTTCTATACCAAACCCTGACTTCAGAAAGACCAAAATTGTGCAAAAGGAGGGGGCCTGTTTGGCAGGGGCAAGTGAGGAGGATGTAGTTGGAGAGGTGTCATCTGAGAATTTGCTACTTCTAGGCAGCCACACACTCAGCACGGACCTTCCAGGATGAATGGGAGCTCAGAGAATTGTCTTCATTTTACTGAAAATGGAGAAGGAAGGCAATCTCCAGACCTTCTGGAGAATCTCAGGGTCATGAAATGGGGCTGCTGCTAAAACGGAGCTGAACACCGCCTCCCAGACCCACCTGCTGCTGCCCACGGACAGAGGACAGCACCATGGAAGGGGAGCAACCACCTAGCAGCCAGGGAGGAGGAGGCTGGCCGGACACAGGTGCCAGAAGGGCTGGACGGGTGCTGCGGAGTCTGTGCTGGACTGTCACCTCTAGAGGTGTGGATTCCCACAGAGTGCCTTGGACAACAGCTCTGGGTGGGGGACAATCTGGGTTGACTAGGGAAACAGTGTGGAGGAGTCCATGTGACCCCATCTCAGATGAAGGTGAAACTCGATGTGAAGCAGGATGAGCGAGCACCTTCTGCCCACCCAACAGCAGGCACACCTGCCCCAGGTACAGCTCCCCCCAGGTACATCACCTGCCAGGTGATTTCCCCCCCAGGTATGTCTCCCCCAGGTACATCACCTGCCAGGTGATTCCCCCCCAGTTTCCTCCCTGGGTATGTATCCCCCCAAGTAGGGCTATCAGCAAAGACAGAACGGTATGGTCCCTTATATATACAGCCAGTTTGGGTGTGGCCTGAGACTCTCAAGGGCTCATTATGAATCCAGGCTTGATTCCCACTGTGGTGCTATGGAAGGTGCTGTGGCACCTTTGGAAGGCAGGGTCTGCAGGAGGTGCCTATGCTGCTGGACACTGCCCTTGGAAGGCAGCTGTTGAGAGAGGACTGCCTTGTAAGCCTGGGCCTGGCCTGTCTCCTCTGCTCTGCTTAGAGATGTGGCTGCTCGCTCCCACACATGTTCCTGAGATCCACTGCCATCATAGAGGCCAGGCCAATGGGGCTGCTTGATCTTGAGCTTTGAACTTACAGAGCTGTGAGCTAAGTAAACCTTTTCTCTTTATAAGGTTAGCTGCCTCAGGCATATCACTATAGTAGCTCAAATCTGTCTAATACACATAGGGATATTAACTCGTGTGCACACATATTCTCCACGATTCTTTGCCTTCTTCATAAAATTATATTTGGGTAAATATATACTTTCTAATGGAACTTTATTCCAAGAGGATGTAAAGAATGTGCAAGAAAAAGTGAGACTCCACTGAAGAGAATGAGTGCCACTGATGCTGCTGACCCCACCCCAAGGTAAGGGGGCCCGTGTTCTTGTTTTTTTTTTTTTTTTAAAAATCTTTATTTTTTTTTTATTTTTATGTGGTGCTGAGGATCGAACCCAGTGCCTCCCGCGTGCTAGGCGAGCACGCTACCACTGCGCCATAACCCCAGCCCCTCGTGTTCTTGTTTTTAATGCCCTGGCTTTTCTTCCCAGCCTCATCCCCTGTCCATACCCATCTATCCGCATTGACATGGTAGCTGTCTGAGGAGAGAGGAAAACACAAACTCAGCTTCTCCTGTGCTCACTCAACAGTCCACATGGAGACTTCTATGACCGAGTGTGTAGGTCCTCATGAATCAAGCACATCAGCCATGCAGCAGCCAGGGATCCCTAACTCAACTGGTTCTGCACTGTCCACTTGGAGTGGTGTCGGATCCACAGGACAAGGCTCAGTCCCCAAGACTGCCCCCCTTTCCAGGTGTGACCAACCAGCTATAAGTTGGGGTCCCCACAATACCCTCCTTGGGTTCGATTGATCTGCTAGGGCAGCTGCTGGGACTCAGGGAAACACTCGGGTTTCCTGGTTTATTAGAAAGGGTGTTGCAAAAGCTGCAGATGGATGGCAGAGGAGGAGACACACAGGTGAGGGACAGGAAGGGGCCCAGAATGTCCCTGCTCTCCCCGTGTGCCACACTCCACGCAGATCCTGGGTCCAGCTGCCCAGAAGCTCCTGAGCCCCGTCCTATGGGTCTCAAGGAGGCATAGAGGTAGGTATGGCTGGTTACATCACTGTCCACTGGTGACCAGCGCAGCCTTTGGTCCCTCTCCCCTCCCAGGAGGCTGGGGGTAAGAGGTCAAAGTCTCAACGTACTTGTCCCACCTTGGTCTTTGCTGTGACTGGCCTCCTCTTGAAGTGACCTGTCCCCCAGGCAGCTTGTTAGCTTACATAGGACACTCCACCTCCACCATCCTGGAGGTTTCGGAGTCGAAGTCCAAATACAGCTTTGAAGGTGCTGCAGGCTGCACCAGCCATCCTCCCTGCTGAGTGCAGCTACCCAGGGGCCACCAGTGACACGATCCTTCCTCATCAACAGACACTGGCATTGCTTCCCGTTCTTGTCACTGTGAACCCTGGGAGATTTCTGTCTCCTGGGTGGGTGTGGAGGGAACAGAAGGTTGCAGTGTTCACAGCAGCAAGAGACGGGCAGCGACCCTGGCTTCACGCACCCGCCATGCCAGCGTCTCCATGAGGGCGCCATCCGGGAACTTTGTCATGGTTTGTTTAAAACAGCACAGAAACCAAAGTGGCCCTGAGAGGCCCGGCCGTGTGCAGCAGGAGTCTGAGCTGCAACCCGGGAGCAGGTGGACGTCCTGAGCCCAGCAGCCCAGGCGGTGGCCTTGTTTGGACGTGTGCTCAGATGCGGATGGAGGCATCATGCTGGAGCAGGGTGGACCTTTGCCCAATGCCACTAGTGTCCTTATAAGAAGGGAGAGGGCTGGACACAGACACGCCGGGGCAGAGGCAGGGAACGTCAGAGGCTGGAGGAGGCGGCAGTTGCTGGTTGGGTGAATGTCCCCTCCAGGCCCTGTGTTAAGGTTTGGTCCCAGGGTGGCTACCGGGAGGTGGTGGAACCTTGGGAGATGGGGACTTGTGGACGGTCCGCAGGCCATGGGGGTGGGGGATGAAGTGCACGGTGGGACCCTGTGTTCCCTCCTCCCTTCCTGGCTCGTGATCAGCAGGCTGGCTCTGCCCGTACTCTCGGCAGCGTGAGCTGCCTCCCCAGAGGCAGCTACTAGGAAGAGGAACCTCCCAACCGTGAGCCAAAGTAAGCCTTTTCTCTTTGTAAGCTAGTTGCCTCAGGCGTGCCATCGTAGTGAAGGAGAGCTGGCTCACACAGGGAGCCGCTGGGGGAGCATGGCCCTGCAGAGGCCTTGGCCTTGGGCTGCTAGTGCCGCTGTCTCAGCAGTACCCGGGCCCCCCCTTCATCGCAGCCTTTGTCTTGGTGATCCCCAGGCTTTGGCTCACGGATGCGAGGACAAGGATGACCAAGCCCACCACAGATCCCTGGAGTCTGCACAGCGCCCGGGCCTGGGGCGGAGGCACCTGGGTCCACACAGAGCCCTGCCTCCCCTCCCCGCTGCTCTGACAGGCAGGGCTGGGCGTTCTCCGTCCCTGAGCTGGAGGCTTCCAGAGAGGAAGGAGCGGCCACTCTGCTCCTGGCTGGGGCTGCTCGTCCCAGAGGCACATCAACAGATGAACTACAAGGTGGAGGGAGGAGAGAGAAGTACCCTGTGCACAGGCCCATTAGGGACATGCCACCCACAGTGCTGGCTCCTTATGCAGGGCAGGTCCCAGGATGGCCCTGCACAGGCCCAGAGGGGCAGGGTGTTGCTAGGGGAGACTGGGACTCATTTCTGGCCTTGGGGAGACCCAGCGCCTCACCCAGAGAGGCCCTCTGCCCAGCTGGCCACCCAGGGGGACCAAGGGCATGGCAACCTTCGCTTGCACGGGGCCCGAGCTGGAGATTCTAGGGCCAGGAGCCACCCGTGCTCCTGCATGGGAATGAAGTTTCTCTGTAAGTTTTTAGAAGGTGTACTTACAGCCTCCCTTTTAAAATGTAAAAATGTCATTTATCTTGCACAGATTCCCTAAACAGTCTGTGGGTCAAATCTGGCCAAACCCTTCCATAAAAGGAAGAAATATCGAAGAGTCAGGAGCAAGGAGAGCTGAGCAGGAGCAGATGGTGGCAACCCGGGCTGTCAGAACAGGTGGGGATGCTGATTGGGCTTTGGGCTTCCTGGGGGGCCAAGTAAAAAGGGAAACACAACTACCTTAACCAGAGTAATACAGCAGCCCTGGGTGGTTTGCAGGATCTGCAGCCCTGCAGTAAGTTCAAGTTCAAGTTTGCAGTGAGCGTTAAACTTTGAGAAACAGGTTTTAATGAATGAATGTCTACCATGTTGGCATGTCAGAAATGCCCGAGTCTCCCTGCATACACCCTGGGGTGTTTTAGCAAGTAAAAATGAGCACACTCAGGGGAAAAGCCTTTGCATTGGGACAAAGTCCCCTGAGGTAACTGGCACTCACGTCCCACCTTGCTGTCCACAGAGGAAGTTCGGAATCACAGGCCATCTCCTCCAAGGCTCCACGAGAGGCAGGCCCTGCCCAGCCCAGTCCTGGCTCCAGCCTTGCCTGCAGGCCACACATGCACTGGGGCTTGGTTATTAACTCATAAGACACAGTCTGGCTGCTTAGGGAATTATGCGGCTTATGACTCCAGGGACACAGCTTCAGAGACCAATGGGCCCACCTGTGGGTTAAATTACCCCTCATCGACACTCGGTCCCTGACCTCCTCATCCTGTGCAGACAACCACCACCATGAGGCCAGAACAAGCCTGCCTGGAAAACTGGGTGGCGACTCCTGGAAGGGCCTGGCAGGGTCCCCAGGTCGGGTCACCAGGCCCTGTGTGAAATAGAGCAAATCCGCCCTGCCCGCGAGGTGTGTGTGGGCGGCCAGCTAAGGCCAGGGGCACGCCCAGCGTGGGGTGACCCGGCAGCCAGCGGGCACAGCCAGGCTCGGCTCCTGCCCGCATTTCCTCACCCCACCCTTCCTCCTGCGGACCCTGCCTCGGCCGCAGGACCCCACTTTCAGCACAGGGACCGACCGGCACTGCCAAGCTCCTTCCTGAGTGACGTTCCTGTACATCTTCCAATCACGCCCAAGGCAGCACGTGAGATTCCCGCTGCTGGCCAATCACCACAGATACGACGGCTTCAGACGGGGAGCCCACCTGTCCAATGCAGGACCATGTCCCCCTCAAGACCCTTAACTTCATCTCATCTTAAGGTCCCCTTTGCCATGGAGGGCAATGTCATGTGTTTGTGGGTTCCGGGGACTAGGGTGTGGACACACGGGCATCCCTGCTCGTAAGGAGGTGACCTGCTACGGGGAGGTCACCTACCAAGCACCCGCTTGGCCATGGTGACCCCTCCTTCCCACTGTCTCCTGTCATCTTCCAGGGTCCCGAGTGGCTGTGGATGGATGAGCCCGTCTGACTTGTGCCGTGGTGGCGACCCCTGCTGCATACCCAGAGGGGTCGCTGAGCAGTGCTGGGGAGAGGGCGTGAATCTACTGTCACTCTGTGAGCTGGAGGCACCCTTGTTGGGCCTTAAATGGCACCACAAGTGTCCTTTTAAGAGGAAGGCAGAGACAGATTCAACGCGCAGAGAGAAAAAGGCGGAAACACAAGTGACATGGCCACAGCCCAAGGACACCCAGAGGCCCCCGGGCTGTAAGAGGCAGGGAGGACTCTCCCTGGGGCCTGGCCACAGCTAGACGCTGGTGCGGCCTGACCTGTCCTCAGCTCCGCTAACTGAGGGGCCTGGGGTGGTTGAAAAGACCCACAAAGCCAGCAGAGGCTCAGAATGGGGACAACTGAGGACTGCTGGAACAGAACGTCCCCTGGAGGAGAGCACTCTGGTCTCTGCCTACCAGGGCACTGATCCTACCCAGGGCTCCTCTCTATGACCTCAACCAGCCCTAATCACACCCAAAGGCCCCACCGTCTAATCCACCACACGGGGAGTTAGGGCTCCAATGTACACACTCTGGGGACATAAGGATTCAGTCCCTGGCACTCACAGGACACTCAGCATCCAGTCTAGTTGAGCTGGGGGTCTCTGCAGACTCTTTGGTCCACGTTTCCCGAGGCAGAAGGACACCACCGTGCCTCGGCCTCATAGGAACACGGATCTAGCTGTCTTGCCCTCAAGGAGCCTCTGCTCAGCTGGGGGATGGGACCCCGTGCCTGTAGCGATGCCCTTAACTAAGCAGAGCGGCATTTCCAGACGCCGAGCTGCACTTTCTACATAAACGCTGCCGCCCTGGGAGGGCACCCTGGAGGGTGCTGAGCTCCCAGGCCCAGGGTGTGCTCCCTCCTCCCACCTGCCCTGAGATAGCCCCCAGGACAAGCATGATGTTTGCCGTCATGGACGGAACGTTCCTGCCCCAGGTGACTGGATACCAGACTGGTGGAGGGAATTAGGCTACATGAGGTCACAAGGTGGCCCGATTCCTCAGAGTCAGTGTCCTTGTAAGAAGAGGCACTGGGGAGCTGGCTACAGTCCCACATCCTGCACGTGAGGACACAGGAAGAAGGTGGCCTGCCCAGGAACTGAAATATCAGCACCTGGATCTGGGACGTCCAGGCTGGGACTGTGAGGAATTGGTGTCAGCTGGTCAGCAGCCACCCTGGAATGTTCTTATGCAGCCTGAGCAGACTAAGGTGCCTGTGGGACCAGCTGGCGTGACCTCCAGTGACACCCTCCAGCCTCTACTCCTGGGGCTGATGACATCACTGGCCCTTGGGCTCCAGGGATTGGGGAGGCTCCAGGGATTAGGGGGGCTCCAGCCTGACATGGTCTTGGTCCACGCCACGTGTCCAGCTGCCCCGACCGACCTCCCAGGATGACTGTTTTCCTGGGGCTCTGTGGGTTATACTGGAGTCCCACACACTCCCAGTGAGATGTCCACCCCTACAACCTGCCTCAGTCTTTGTCCCCATTTTACAGACAAGGAAATGGAGGTAGGAGCTGCCCAGGCCCACCCAAGGTCATGGCAAGAACATGTGATGTAGGCCTGGTGCTCAGGCCCTCACACCACCAGGCCAGCTTGGAGCCCCACGTCCCCAAGTAGCCCCGCTGTGACCATGGAGACCATGGAGACTGCTAGAGGACATGGGTGGGGGGCTGAGCACATGGTGGGGATGGATAGCAGAGCCCAGCACTGAGAATCTTTCCTGGAGACACCATGAGAGTCCAGCGGGAGGCACGGCCTGAGTGATAGGTACCCTGACCAAAGGTGCGTCTCAGGCCTGGCAGCGTGCTGGCCCCTGTCTGCTCAGCCACACTGGGGAAAGAATCCAGGGTTGAGATGTCACCTGCTGCCCCTCGGGGAGGACACCTCAGGGCTCAGGGCTCTCTCCCTGGCCCTGGCCCTGCCTTCTGGGCACCCACGTACAGGCTCCCTGGCTCAGCCTGCTGCGCTGGCCCTGGAGACTGCCAGGAAGAAGGGGATCAGTATGTCACTGGGGATACAGGTGAGCCCACAAAGAAGCTGGCCAGCTGTCCCTCTGCACCCTCCGGAGCCCTCTGGACCCAGTCGGATGTCTAATTGGCATCTCCAGCAGGGCATGGTGGATTCTGCCTGCCTGTCCAATGCCCCAGACTCCCCAGCCCAGCAGAGGGTCCCATGACCACTAAGCTGTGACGAAAAGAATCCAGGCATTACCCATCCCTTATCTAGAGTTCCACACCTAAGACAGACCCCAGTCTGGCCTCTTCTCTGCACCCCAACATCCAGATGTAGGGACAACCTCCTGGGAGCTTCCTATCCCCCGCCCCCATCAATGTCCTGGGGTCGCCATAAAGAAGCACCACAAACTGGGGGGCTTAAAACAGGGTAAGTTGATTTGCTTGCTGTTCAGGAGCTTGGAGGCCCAAAGTCTGACCACCCAAGGCCGAGGGAGAGCCTGTCTCTGCCTCCTCCAGCCCCCAGCCCAGGGCTGCCCGTCCTGCTCATGGCCTCCTCTGTGTAGGGTGGCAGGCGCCTGGGATTCAGAGACCACCTTGCATCCAGAGCTTCCCAAGGTTCTAACTAATCATGTCTGCAAAGATGCTGCCCAGGGTTCCTGGTGACAGGAGTCCTGGGGGACACTGCTCAACACACCCTCTACCACAGTCTTTAGATGAGAGTCAGACAAACAGCTGAAATGCACGGGAGGCCACAGTGGTAAAGGGGAGGACCTGCAGGCCTCTGTCCTGTAGGCTCAATCTCTAGCGCCGTCCCCAAGGCAGAAGCCCTGCTCCTGGTGGGCGTGGGTGGGCTCAGCCTGTCGCCCAGAACCTCTGGGCTGTCTCTGCACACCCTCAGGGGCGGGGGGGCTGGCATAGCCACCTTCACCCACTGGGAGCCAAAGCTCAGATCCCACGGGTGGATCCTCTCCCTTGTTTCCTGGGCGCAGCTCAGGGGCTACGCTCCCCAAGGCACAGAGGAACTGGAGCTGGCCCCGGCCAGCCCCCTGCCTGTGGCTCGAGGACCGGCCCCACTTGACTCCCCCGTGCCCTGGGGATCCCTCTGTCCCTGCTGCTCTTGGGCCTGGGGCTATGGGTTGCTATGGAGGTGCCTCATCCCCCCTGGGCCTTGCCGGGGTTTCTCCACATCAACCCTGCGGCACTGTGTCTGTCCTTCCCATGAAACACGCCCACGCCCAGCAAGCCTGCCTCGACATCACAGGCTTGCCATCTTTCTCTCCTGGCAGGGTCCTCGCCCAGGGGTCTCCCCTGCCCACCCCAGGGACATGCAGCAACGTCAGGAAACATCTGTGGTTGTCATGACTTGAGGACACTCATGAGGATGCCCTACTAAACGTCCTACAACGCATGGGCCCAGCAGGGTGAGGCCCATAGCTGACAGTGTCGCTGCAGAGAAAGGCCCTTAGTCCCACACCTGAGGGTCAGCTGGGCCAATATCACCACCCGGGCAGGCTCTCCATCTGGCGCTCCCCTGGCATCCTTGGTATGTCCCAGGGTCAGTCCTCACAAGAAGTAGCCAGCTTTCTGTTGGCACAGCCCCATGAGATGGCCCATGTCCCTTTTGATGCCAGCCACAAGGTCTGGGTTCCAAGACCACGAGCAGCCTGACGATTTGTAAGAAGACACAGAGGCCACGACTGTGTTTACACTCACGGTTACAGTTTGTCACAGGAAAAGACCCAGCTAAAGCCCGTCAGGGACAGAGAGGCCAGGGCAGAGTCCAGGGGGCTCCTCTCTGTGCAGCTAGGGTTCAGTCCCCTCCCTGCGTTGATGAGCATAACCAGGAAATCCCCAAGATGGTGTCAGGTTGTGCTGGGGCTGGACCTCATGCCACCCACCTGGATGTCCTTAAGGCTCCAGCTTCCCTGGGCTAATCTTGCTGGTGCCTGGCCTCCTTTGGAGGTCCAAGCCAATGTGAGTGGCCCAGGCACCCTTTTAGACTGTCCAGTGTCTGGAGCCCCTCCCAGGAGATGGAGGCAAGGCCCAGGCCACTGTCTGGCTCAGGACAGGTGTCACTGCATAGTCCTGCCTCTGAGTTCCTGACTTTGCAGATCAGGCAGCTGAGGCCTGGGCAGCAGGGAGCCCACCCAGGTCTGAGCAGTGGGGCAGGTGGGCCTGGTCCTGATCTTCTAGCCTGGGACCTCCGTTTCCTGTGCCCTATACTGCCCAGAGGTCGATAAGCCCATACCAGTAGCAACCCCAGGCTTGAGGCTTACCAGCAAGCCTGGCCCTGGAGAGGCCATTAGCCTGCGGTGTGAAAATGGAAAGTAGGGCATGGCCGGGCACGGAGCACACGCTGTAGCGGGAGGCAGCGCGGCAGAGACAATCTACTAATTCACCCTGTGGAAAGCGCCAGGGCCATTCGGACACGGGCAGACCCCTCCCTCCTGCAGGGCTGCGGCCTCCGGGGCCTCCCTCAGCTTCCGCTGCCTTGTTCTCAGCCTCCAGCCCAGCCGCCCATCCCATCCCGGCTGAGCACAGTACCCCGCATGCACAGTTGCTAGGAGACCGTTGCTGAGAGTCACAACTCAGCTGGCAACGGAAAACACCCCCGGCAACCCCGCTTGCCAGCCCATTTAGGGAGGCAGCCTTCCTGTCCACTCTGCCTCGGCCTTGGCAAGCCCCTCCAGCGTGTGCTTCTACCTGGCTTGCAGGTGGCACTGGAAGGTCTACAGACAGACATGTCTGCCACATCGACATTGACTGTGGCACGAGGCCTGGCACCAGGATCAGGAAGCAGGGAGATTCCCTGGAGGAGTCCGGCTCTGATACTGGGCCAGCCGGTGCTCTGGACCCCGGGGAGCTTGCCCAAGCGGCTTCCCTCGGCAAATCCACCACCCAGGCAGCCAGCTGCATGCCACGCAGCCTGATGCCCATAGGTCCAGGGAGGAGCAGAGGACTGATGGCTCCAGGCCCGGGGCAGAGTCAGAGGCTCTGCTCCCCAAGCCATGCTGTGATACCCTGCAGCCCAGAGCAGGTGATAGGCCCGGGACAAAGGACGCACAGGCAAGGACACCTGTCCTCAATCCACACAGGTGGCTGCTTGGGTGCTCAACCCAGGGGCCATCGGAGCCCGCTGGCTGGTCTTAGGAGAGTCAGGCAGGTCAGGTGGGGCCTTGTCAGCTGGGCAGCCCGGGCACCTGCTCTGAGCTCTGTGGTCGGGCTGTCACTGAGGTCCCGATTTGCCTCTTCACGCAGGTTCTCCTCCCTCCGGAGCTGGACGTGGGGGGCCAGCAGGAAGCGGCAGTGATGGGTGTCACTCTGGGAAAAGCCTTTCCCACTCAGCCCCGAGCCCAGCTGTGGGGCCCAGGGCCTGGTGATGGCCTGGTTGGTGGGGCTCCAGTCGCCTGTCCTTAGGCCGGCTCGGGATGGGGCGCAGCCGACACCGCAGGGCTGACAGTGAGAAGGGAATGAACTCAGGGCTTTCACACCACCGCAGCCCCCCACTGGGTTCCTGCGGCCCCGTCACCGCTCTGCTGACTGCTGCGGATCAGGCAGGCGGGACCTTGGAGGGGCCCCTGGCCGGGAGACATACTCATTTTTATAGAGCAGGGTCCACAGGCTCCTGGAGGGTCCCTTGGAAAGAGGTCTGGGGTGCTGCATTCCAGGGGCCAGCGGAAGTGGGCGACAGGCAGCGCCCCTGGGGAGGAGGCACAGAGGGGCCAGGGTCTGGGGAAGAGGATTTTTAGCACAGGCACTGGGAGGTGGGCTGGTACCAGGCATGGAGTTGGTGGCAACGCTTGTCACATGACACAAGGTTGGGGGGCGCGCGCCCCAGGCCCACTCCTCCCATTCCATCCTACTCTTTTGGGCCTGAGTTTCCCTGACTGCAAAGCGGGGCCAGCCACTCCCCCTGCTTTTCCCACTCCCTGGCGAGGTGCAGACCCGTGAGGGTGGACAGGGTGGCTCTGTGTGGCGCTAGCCCCATCTGCACAGCACTGGGGAGTTGGGACAGCACATCAGCAGGAAGTGGCAGCCCTGAGAGGTAGGGGTCTGGCTCCCTGGGTTGGACAGGGTGAAACAGAGGTCAGGGGAGTTGTCCAAGGTCATCTGGCCCAGAGGAGGTGGCACCTTGCAGCCACCTGTCCTGGACCCCTGAGCTCTAGGCCTTGAGTTCCACCTCCTGCTGCTTCCACCCGCCACAGGTTCCAGTAGCATGTCTGGGCAGAGACTCTTGAGTAGCAGAGTGGACAGGTGTCTGAGGATCCCAGAGTCCCCAAGGTTCCAGCTGGGCAAATGATCCCAGCTCTGGGGCTCCGGGCCCCAGCCTGACAGGCAGAGAGTGTTCTGAGCAATCAAAGACAGGCTGTGCTGGGGAGGCGGCACCACGGCTGCGTGAGGCGGAAGGGAAATGAATTTTCAGCCTGGAGTCGATTCCAGCCCGCAGGAAATGTCAGCCCTTGCAGAGGGCGGCTGCTGGGCGTGCAGGCACGTGCTCCCCGCAGCCTGAACTCAGGGAGACGCGCCCCAGGGACCCTCTGCTCCCAGCACCTGAGCCCGGCAGCTCATCCCAGCCCACGCAGCTGCCTCTTCCACCCAGCCACACCCCAGACGGCTCCCTGGTCCCTTGCCAGGGCCACCACTGACCAGAAGCAAAGGGCAGTGGGGAGGGTGCCTGGAGAGCTCTGGAGTCCTCTGTCATTCAGCCTGTCCTTGGTGACAAGGACACAGTGTGGGTCCAAAGCCAGCCTCATGGGGCCCAGTACCTGACTGGCCTCCAGCAGGCACCAGCCTCCATGGGAGGGAGGCCCATGTCATGGCTGCAGTCACCACAGCCCTGAGGCCACGCGAGGCGGGAAGGGCAGGGTGGACTGGCCTACTGCAAGTCCCCACCATCACAGGGCCTCCAGTCGCTCACACCAGCTGCTGAGGGGTGACATGGGGAGACGGGGCTCTGTCCCCTGGTCCCTGGAAACTTTCACTCTTCCCAGGCCCCTCGGGGTCACAGAGAGCGTTGCTGTTTCTGGGACCCACCTTCTACTCCTTGGCTGCCCCCAGGTGACCCTCAGCCACTCCTGACCAATGCCAGTGACCAGCTCAAGTAGGGAGGTGGCTGGCTGTCCTCCTGGGGCTGCTGTCTAGGGTGAGACAGCTGGTGCCACAGTGAGCCTTCTGTGGGGCTGACCCCTTGTCACCCTCCAATGCCCAGATCCTGGCTGACTGGCAAGGCCCACCCCATGCCTGGGCTTCAGCTTCCCACGTGCAATGAAGGGCCTGGCCATCCAGCTCCCTGGCAGGCCCCATCCACTGACAGCCTGCTCTTACTCTCTCCTCCTCACTGTGGAGCCCCCAGCTGTGTGGCGGGGCACAGACTCAGCTGAAGCCCCTCTTCTCAGCCTGCCTGGCTGTGAGCTGTAGCCATAAGACCTGGTGCTTGTCCATGAAATGCAAGAGACTACCTGGGAGCTTCCAGAAAGCTCTGCATGAAGGGCAGCCCTGCCCATATGCTTCTGCTCCTGGAGGTGACCCTGGAGACATATGCCATGTGCTTATGCCCATGCCCAGCTCACCCCATGCCAGGCAGCGCTCCAGGTGGCAGTGGGTGGGACAGGATGGGCCTGTGCTCAGAGTGAAAGATCTGTCCACCTCAGCAGGCTGGCCACAACCACGAGACCTAGGGGCAGATGGCGGAGAGGCCTCTAGCCCAGGAAGGATGGTGGCTCTCAGGACAGGACCCAGACCAAGGCCAGGGTCAGCAGGTCCCAGTGGCTCAGACTGGAGGGTACAGAAGGGCTCAACCGTGAGGCCATTCCCGAGGCCCCTGGGAATTGTGCCTTATTCCAAAGGGAGGCAGAGGGTTCGGCGGTGTTCCCCTGAAGTCCAGGCCCACCCAGAAGCTCGGAAGGCGGCCTTGGGAAACGGGGAGTTAAGATGAGGTCTCATTGGCGTAGAGTGCCCGCCCTGACCCAGTGGTTGGTGTCCTCTAGGAGAGAAAATGGAGCCAGAGTCACACAGGGCTGGCTGCCCCCTCCCTGCGGGAGCAGAGATTGCAGTGACGTCGCCTCCCACACCCAGGGAGTGCCTGGGACCACCAGAAGCAGGAGAGGCAAGGAAAGGCCCTGCCTTGGAGCCCCGGGAGCGTGGCCCCACTCAGGCTGCTGCTGGACCTTGACCTCTGGCAATGAGACAAAATCACTGCTTATTTTGAGGCCTGAGTCTGAGGTCCTTGTTGGCAGCAGAGGAAGTCACTGAGAGGGCGGCAGGCAGGAGGTCCCCACACCACTGCCGCACTTGGACCTGAGCTTGCTGGTCCCCCCAACAGGCACCAGGCTCCCTCAGGACTGGATAGAGGACCTGGTGCCAGAGGGGGACCAGGAGACCCCGTTCCAGAGCCAGGTGCACAGTGGCCCCTGCAGTGGGGGGAGAGGCCCCTGAGGGCCGGGCCGCAGCAGCAGGAGCAGAGCCTCTCTGTGATAAATAAGGCCCAAGTCGCCCAAAACTGGGGAGGTGCCCAGGGCTCCCAGACTTGGGACAATTCGCACTTGTCAGGAGGCATGCCTAGCTTGAGTGCAGAGGCCCGCTGGGGACATGCCATCGGAACGTTCCCTGGGTGGCACATGCACGCCCCTCCCCTGCCACGGCTGCGCTGCTGGTTTGCCTGCTCAGCGTCCAGCCGTCTGTGCTGGGCGGGAACCCCATCTTGGTTGCCGAGGGGCTCAGCAGAAGTTCCCTGGGTGCTGCACGGGGCCCAGCCCCAGGTGGAGACAGGGCGGCCATTGGAGGGGGTCCTGCGGGGGAGAGGCCGAACCCCAGAGAGGGAGCTGGTGAAGCCCAGAAACCCTGTGGGAGGCAGCCTGGGTGGGAGCTGGGCCTCTGGTGGCCCCTGCTCCCTGCTGGAGCCTCCCAAGCCTCCTTCCCGGTTCTGAAATTGCCCCGTAAATGGGATCACGCCCTGGCTCCTCTTGACAGCCTGTGGCCTGCCACAGAAAACACTGGTCTCTGAAGAGGGAAATGGTTTCTGGAGGTAATTTCCTGTATTTTGTTTCTCAGAATCATATGTAGAAGTCAATTAATTCGATTTTCCCTTACTTTTGGGAAAAAATGTGACTTTGAAGACTTAGTGTTTGCAAAGTACGATGAAAGCGTTCTCTCTGTTCTGAGAAGTGCCCGGTTATGCGCTAACCGTCCAGAGCTGATCTGCTCTTCAGTCTGGGAAAAGGACAGGCACCAACGTCACAGTGACACCCAGGTCTCCTGCCTGTGGCTCTGTGCCCAGCTGGGAAACTGCAGGTGTCGGGAGCAGGTGGACATACCAGGTCTGACCCGTCTCTGGTAAGCAGGCCATGGAACACGGCAGTCCATGAGACCTGTGAGAGAGGGACGGGGGCAGGGGCAGAGGGAGGAGGCTCCAAGGCAAGGCAAGTCAACTGCCCCGACGTCAGTGGAGACCCTGGCGGCCTCTGGGCGTCGGCAGCCCCCTCCGTGCTCAGGGCCATGAGCTCTGACTGCTTGACATGCGAGGGAAAGAAGGAAGCAGGCGTCTCGTCTTCCTGCATGTCCCACTGTACTGGGTCCTTGTGTGTGTAGGGGTCTGCTCTTCCAGCCTGGGGACCTCGCTCACCACCGAGGAAGGAGGGCCAGGATCAGGAAACACCACGGGCCAGCCACAGCAGACCGGCCCACACTGGAGGGGACCTCATGGTGGACGTGAGCCGTTGCCACCAAGCACAAAGGTCCAGCTTGCCACCCTGGTGGGGACCTGCTCTCTGCACCTCGGACCAGGGGAGGGATGTGCACGTGGGCCCCGGGCTATGGATCTGCTCCTAGCAAAGGGCGGTCAGAGCTCATGGCCCTGAGCATGGAGGGGGCTGCCGACGCCCAGAGGTGGGGGCGGTACTGCAGGGCAGCCTATGGTCCACCCACACGGCCCTGAGGCACAGCGGTGGCAGGATAAGAGGGGACAGCTCAGATGGAGACTTGGGGACAGATCCCAAGTGCCACCTGGTCGTGAGTCGGCCACCACTGTGAACAGGCCTTTCTGAGACACTCGGGACATATTGAGGAATGGGCTTCTAATCCCACCAGGGACCCCTGCTGGGTGTTTGGGTGGGATGGTGGCACCAGGTCCCATGGGGGCACCATGCTTTTGGGGGACACTAAAGTGCAGGCAGGGATGGAATGCCTGGGACTTTCTGGGAAAAGGGACTTCTGTCCCTCCAAACACTCCGCAGCCCAGAGAGCTGCTGCCTGGGCGCCAGGCTAGCCTGAGCCACCCAGGGTCCTCCGTGTGACGGGCTCGAGTGGGGCCAGGTCGGGGGCTGTCAGCAGCACACACACAGCCCCATCATCACCAAGGCTTGCTGAGGCTCCCACAGGCCTGTGCGGGGCAGTTCCCCTTCCCAGGTGCCCACTCCCTGCCCAGCTGAGGCTGCTGCACCGCATGCTTGTGGCTGCCAGCAGCCCCAGTGGGCTATGAGGCACACGGCAATTTGGGGCTAATTTTCCCTTGCAAAGTAGTGGATCCCATAATCTGGTAAATACACTAATCACTGCCGCACTGCTCCACGCTGGAGCCTGTGCTGGGGTCCAGGGGGAGTGCGCTGGCCCAGAACAAGGCCGCGACCACAGGCAGGAAGAACACGCTGCCAGGCGACGCGACTCCCAGGACTGGCAATGAGGAAAACAGCCCCTGGGGCCGCAGACCCACCAGGCACCCAGCACAGGCCGACACGTGCCCGCCAGCCCCACTCACAGACAGGGATGGGATGGCTCAGTGTCCCCCTGCTGACCGCCGTGGGGACCCGGGGATCCCAGGCTCGCCAGCTGGCCCCTCCCCGGCACTCTGCCTCCTTTCTAGTGAGGCAGAGGATGAGTCATGCAGCAGAGCGTGAGATCAGGTGGCCCGGCGGCCTGGCTTTGTCTCGTCTGCTCAGTTTCTGTTCAATAATAGAAGAGCTCAGTGACTACAGACCTGTACCATGGGGGGTTGCCTAGAAAAAGCTCCATTCTGGTTTTGCTCAAAAAATGTGAACCTATGTGGCCAACACTTGAGTCCCCACGCTGGCCAGGCTGGTGCGGGGCCTCTTACCAGGGCTGCCACTCCTGGAGGCCTCGGTGTTGGGGGCCCAGGTGGCAGCTGTGGACGTGGTCAGCCCTTGGTAGAAGTGCGCTTCCCTGGCACTGAAAGATGGGCTTAGCCCACCCAGGCTGCTATTGCAGAAGCCATGAACAGGTGGTCTCAAACAACAGAATATGTCTCCCCGTTCCGGAGGCTGCAGGCCATGACAGAAGCCCGGCAGGTTTGGTGTCCAGTGGGGCCGGAGGCCTGGTTCACAGAGGGCACCTGCTCACCATCCTCCTGTGGCAGGAGGGTGAGGGAGGCACATCCAGGAGGGCCCACGGGCCACCCTCCCAACACCATCACACTGGGGGTGACTTTCAATAGGAATTTGGGGGCACATGCCAGGCAGGCTTTAGCAGGGGGTCTGGGTTTTATTTTGCAGTGGATTTCCATTTTGTTTCCTTGCCACACGCTGGAGTCAAACCCAGGCAGTGGGTCCTCGTGCACACCACTCTGCACGGCACATGTGGCCTTTGGGTCCTCAGCTGGCCTGGGACACGGGGTGCCCCACAGGTCCCCAGAGGGCCTCCAGGGCCTGATCAGCCCCTCGCCTCCCACAGGGCCCTGCTCCTGACCCTCCCTAGCCCCAACCTCTCAGTGGAGTTGAAGTGGTTGGGACTGGGTGATGGTCAGGGGCCTGGGGATGGTCCAATGCAAGGGACTGGGGGCTCAGACATAGGAGGAGGGGACACATTCTGGCCCTGGGCTGGGAGGCTGTGGCTTGCAGGGGGGGCTGGGTTGTGTCCCAAACAGCAGCCAACTACCATTGATGGAGGTTAGTATAGTGGGTTGAAAGGCAGCCCCTAAAAAGGCACGTCCATGTCTCAGTCCCCAGAGCCTGTGGCCTTCACCTTGTTTGGACAAAGGGTCTTTGCAGGTGTAATTAAGCTCTGGATCTGGAGATGGCAAATGACCTTGGATGACCTGGCTGAGCCCTCCATGCAATGCAAGTGTCCTTACCAGAGGTAGGCAGCACGTCTGACCGAGTGGAAGAGGCAGAGACGGGGCCACGCGGAGCTGGAAGAGGCAGGGAGGACCCTCCCTGGAGCCCCCGGAGCTCCTGCTGGCCCCTGGGTTTCAGGCGTCTGGGCTCCAGGATGAGAGAGCACACGCCTGCTGCTTCACCCCATCTGGTTTGTGCCACAGGACGGGACCCCCACTGTGCTCCCCAGCACTGAGCCGACCCGAGCCAAGCTACAGAGGGGCAGGGGGCAGGTCCGGCCTCTCCCTGTCCCCTTCCATGGAATAGTCTCGGCTGGGCTCTGGATCCTCACCAGGCTGCTGGATCTCAAGAAGCCTCCACTCCCTCAATGTGATGCGAGGCCTGGATTGTGTGTGGACCGTCAGGGTGACTGAGATCCAAGGTGGCTGTGTGGGAATGTGCTCGTCAGGGCGCGTGCTCAGCGCAGGCAGTTGGCATCATTACTGTGACCACTGGGGACCTAGGGGGTGCGAAGACACCCTGCACTTGAGTCAGGAGTTTCAATGGCTAAAATCACTCACGTCCTTTCACGAGAAAAATAGCATCGGGTCTCACAGGGCTCCTGACCCCGCGCTTCCTCTTCTACTGTCTTTCCCGCAGGAGCTTTGGCCTGTCCCCAGGACCTAGCACGCGGCTTTCTGCACTAACAGCACGGGACGGCACGTGTGTCCCTCCAGGTACGCAGTGAGGCTACCTCGCTGGCCCTGGCCTCTGCAGCAAGGAATGGCCACCAGAGGTAAGTTCAGGCACCGGGACGTGAGCAGAGTGATGTGCAGCGCAGAGCCCCTGCCTGAGCGCTGCTCACTGGGGACGGACGAGCCAGGGAGGGAAGAGCCCACACGTGGCCTGTGGACAGCTGCTTGCCTGCAGGCACTCCAGGGGAGCAGGACACAAATGCCCATGGTTAGATGAACAGCCCCGTTCCCTCCGGGGCCTGCTCGTTACAGTGCCTGGTGTTACCGTGACTGACGCCAAGCCTGACAGGGTGGAGGTGCGACGTGCAGGCAGCAGAGCTCAGGGCTTTGCCAGGCAGGAAACGGCTGGTGCCTCCAGCCTCAGGTTCCCCTGGGGTCTGACTCTCCTGGGGGACTGAGCTTCAGGCTCTTTGGGGGAGCTCCTGGGCTACAGAGAGGACCACAGGGCAGTGGACGCCAAGATGGGTGACGTCAGAGGACTAGGGCTGGGGGCACCGCATGTCACCAGCGATCCTCAGCGAGGCCCTGTGTCAGGGGCTTTTGCAGAGCCCGGAGCATTCTCTCCTGCAGGACCCAGGCCACACCGCCACACTTCCTGCAGCACGCCTGACCTCAGACCACTCGGGCAGTCAGGCTGCCGCAGAGATGAATTTTCTTGGTTAAAAACGCCCAGGGGCCTCATAACTTTGATTTCCCGTTCGATTCGAATTAAAATCCATAATAGCAGCACTAGGGCAAATGTCCAGGATGGAGATGGTTCCTAGGAAATAAGCGTTGGATGAGTGACAGAGGGCCACTTAGCAGCAAGCCGGGCGAGGCGGCCCTCACATCTCCCAGTGGGACCCACTGTGCAAACTGCCGGGGGTTCTGCTCTGCTGTGGGGAAGGTGCTTAACTGTCCAACTGTGATGAGGTTTGGCCAGGGCCACCTCCTACGCCCATACCGCTGCCATTGCTACCTGCCTCCACACCTCCCAGCAGCTTCTGGGGACAGCAAGTGACACAAGCAGGCCACGGGTTTCCTGAAGATTTATCTCCAGTGCAGGAGTCACACCTTCTGGGGGTGGAAAAAAATGGAAGCTGTCCCTGTGACCAAGGTGCTCCCTGGGCTTGGGAGCTGGGATGTCAGTGGCTTATTCATTTTTAATTGGACAAGGAACACAAGTTAGGAAAGGAAAAAGTCACTTCACATAGAAGTGAGTCCCCTTGGACCTAACCTCATCCTGTTCTCCCCCGAGGTCACCCTGTTATCACACTGGCACGAGCTCTCCAGAGCCCTCACATGTGCCCTGGGAGGGTGGAGAGAGTGAGGAATACACACAGGCTCTGTGCACGTCACACATGGAACCACAGATACGGTCACAGCACAGCGGCTGCTCTGGGGCTGCGCCTATCCCTCCAGTCACCCTCGGAGGGCAGTAGGGCTGTGTGTGGTCACCGACCTCTTCCTTTACCTTCCGTGTGGTTTTCACTCTAACCAGGACGTACGGGGCCTGCGATGGGCCGCTCCCTGTAGCAGGCGACGGACCCACAGGGAGCAGGGAGACCGACCAGCAAATAGGAAGCTGCGCAGGGAGCTGGGTGGGCAGGAGGCCCGGCAGCAGGGGAGGGCCACAGCGGGGGTGAGGAGCTTGGACCCTCTGCTGCCACAGGGACTGGGCGGGAGGGGGACGCTCGCTGATTCCGTTTCAGAGCGGCACAGACCAGCGGGCCTTGACTCAGTCCAACAGTAAAGTCCTGGTGTTTGAAAAGTTAAAAAAGTCAAGAGCAGCACTTTCCTTTTCAGCAGATTCATCATTTTATGATTACTTTTGAGACAGGCTTGTCCAGGCTTCCCGGGCTCTACGTCAGCCCCCCGGCAGCCTCTGAGCAGCGGGGT
Organism: Xerus rutilus; assembly: GCA_028644305.1. NCBI lineage: Eukaryota > Metazoa > Chordata > Mammalia > Rodentia > Sciuridae > Xerus > Xerus rutilus. The sequence continues at coordinate 3,264,985 of CM053399.1, read as the reverse complement.
CTACACGCACACCACTTGCCCTGGTTGAAAACAAAACATTTCCCTTTTATTTACTTAGTTTTCCTTGGGGTGCCTGGGATTGACCCAGGGCTTCACACACAGTAGGCAAGCCCTCTATCCCCAAGCCACACCCCAGCCCTGATTAAAACAATTAAAAAAAATTTTTTTTTAGTTGTAGATGGACACAATGCCTTTATTTTGTTTACTTATTTTTATGTGGTGCTGAAGATCGAACCCAGTGTCTCACACATGCTAGGCAAGCGCTTTATCCCCGAGCCACAACCCCAGCCCCTAAAACAAATTTTTAAATTGTGATAAATACACATATGATCCTCCATCTTGACCTTGTTTAGTGCGCAGCTCAGGGCACTGGGCACGTCCACCCTGCTGTGTGGCCGTCACCACCTCCACCTCCAGAGCTCCCTCCTCTCTCCAGCCTGGAACCCCTCAAACCCAAGCCCCCAGCCCAGCCCTGACTACCTCCTGCTTTCTCCTCTGTGGTCTGAGGGCTCAAGGGTGTTCTTTCCCTTCTAACCTAACTTGGCAAGTCCTGGTATCTGTCTGTCCCTTTCTGATGCTTCCCAGACTTGACACCTTGAGGGTCGGTGACAGGAGCAGGCCAGCAGCCCCTGCTTGGCAGCAAGGTAAATCCCTCTGCTGCAGGTAGACAGTGAGGATACACCTGACCAGACAGACGGTGCCCCCAGAAGCAGTACCAGCCCAAGCCGAGCCGGGGGACGGCATGGAGACCCACCCCAGCCGGCCGGGCAAGCCTCGCGGTCCCCGGGTCCTGGTCTGCCTGTTGGTTCTCTGTGCAGGTGACCACACTTCTGCCAAGACACACGCCACACCAGGAGGAGCGGGAGCCGTGAGCGACCCCCACCTGGTAGGGACAGTGGGCAAGTTCACAGTTAATCAAAAGACCACGCCGAGGGGACCGTGGCAGGAGGAGGGCAGGGTCCATGCAAGCTCTGTCCTGCTCCACACCAGAACTCAGGCTACCGGGCCAGGGCTGTGTAGAGGGGCCACAGGCTGGGGATGGGCTGGTCTCCGGGAACATGGGGAAAAAACTCGAACTGAACAGCAGTTGGGGCCACGCCAGTCACAAGGCTCATCAAAACACCTCGGGAACATTGAAAACCAACAAAATTTCCTCCTGGAGCAGATGAGGCCAGGCAAACACAGGAAGTAAACCCATCGCCAGTGACCCAGCTGGGGTGCTGTGGGGCTGAGCCGCTGTTCTAAGGAGGCAGTGATCTGCGTACCGTGACTCCCAGGCAGTGCCGCCTGCCACCAGGCCGTGGGCCCAGCCACCAGGAGCTAATGACCGGCACGTCTCAGTTTTGTCTTTTCCCAGGAAGAGTCCTGGTAGCTGGAGCTAGGGAGACCGAGTCAGGCTGGGCCCTGGCCAGGACAGCCAGGCTCCTGAGACCTAGGGCTGGACGTGGGTTCAAGTCCTGCCCCACCTCCCTGACCCAGTCCTGTGACTTCCAGCCTCTGCAGGATCAGCAGCCCTCACCTGCCTCAGCGCCCAAGGTCACCATGCACTTTCCTTGTGGGACTGGGGAGCCTGAAGGGAGATCCCGGCCACAGCCTGGGAACTGGCAGAGGCAGCCACTCAGACCATCGCCGCCATCCTCCCCAGCACGGTAGACCCCAGGACCTCCCAAGGGCGGGGCCAGCTGTGGAGGTAAATGGCTAGGTGTCCGGTGCTGCAGAGCCTCTGAAACCTCTGCCGCCAGCGTCTGAGTCTCAGACTGGAGAGGACAAGGCCATTGGGCTGGGTCTGATGTGCTGGGGCCCCACAGCCAGCCAATGGCACTGGGCACTCACTTCCCAGGCACGTCCCAGGCAGGCTCCCGTCTGCAAGATCGGAAGTGCCCGGCGGCCACAGCTCCTCATTGCCTAACACAGGCGCCAGGGCTGCCCCAGCTGTGCCTGCATCCCTTCCGGTCTCAGCCTACGCTCCGCTGCACCGTGCTCTGCCCGTGTGCGCTGGAGCTCGGGGCTGGTGGAGGCCGACGGACTCCAGCCTGTGTGCCTTGTCCTGTCATGCCAGCCCCAGCTCAAGGCCTGGTTCCACAAAGGTGGCTCCAGAGAAGCCTGAAGATATGTGACCACACACACGCCATTATCCACTGGCCAGGCCCCGCCCCGCCCAGGAGGATTCCAAGGAGTCTCGTCCAGATACCAAGAGGAGGGAAACTGGGACGTCGTCCAGCTTTAATGGTGTCATTGTCCACTTGCTGAAAGGGCCCAGCGTGAATGCCGACGCCCCCTCCCCGTGGCCTCCATGCAGGTGAACAGGCCTGCCCTGTGCCTTGCCCACATCTGGCTGCTCCTTCCTTCCAGCTTCCCTTCCCCACTTCAGGCGCCTGTATCACTGAGGGCCCAGCCTCGGCAGGTGGCATGGGAGGAGGGAAGCAGGGAGGCTGGGAGCCGTTTGGCTGCTCCTCTGATGGATGAGCGGATGGACAGGAGGATGCTGGGCAGGAGGGACCTTCCTCCATGTCACTGCCAGGCACATCTGCCCATGTTCTGGACATGGCCGTGTGGAAGTCTGTGGCCACTCTTGGGACACCCGGACACTCGGCCCTTCTACTATGAGGGTTGAGAGAAGTTTGCTGGGCCCGGGCTTTGGTCGAGGCCCACGGCCCATGCTGGCGGCCAGGGCTTCCAGGCTCCCTCTCAGGGCCTGGAGCAGGATGTGCCAGCCAGGCCTACAGCCGTGGCAAGGAGAGGCCCCTGGAAGTCCTCAGCAGGCCCGATGGCCACACCCTGCCTAGGCCCAGCCCAGACCTGGGCACCGTGCAGAGTGCTGGAGGCTCCAATCAGGGCCCCGGGAGACACAGGGAACCTCCACACCCTCGAGAGCCTGAGGTCCCTGTGGCGGTCAGGCCTCCAGGGCTCACAGGGAGCATGTACTGGGCTTATGAGGCTGAGGTTGTCACGGGTCACCTTTCTAGGAGGGGAAGAAAGGGGCCGCCTGCTGAACAGCCCACCCAGTGACTGATCTTCCTCCTCCCATACCTGAGCCCGCCTGCCCTGGGAACCACCTGCCTACACTCTCAGGTCCTGAGGTCAAGGGGGGCTGCCCAACCCAGCCCTTTCTGGGAAGGTCACATCTGGCCAGTCTGCGTCTCCTCTGCGGGGAGAATCCACAGGGGAAGAAAGCTATGCATAGAGGAAGCCAGGACCGTTTGAGTGAGTGGGATTCTGGGGACATTGCTGAGCACCTGGATCCAGCTGGGCCTGAAGTCAGTCATCTCTGGGATTTTCATATATTCAACCAACATTGTCAGACAGTTTGAATGGAGTAGTGCCAATTGTACAGAAAGTTCTAGAATAACAGTTGGGGGACCAATGAGGAGACGGGTATTTTTGCTTGGTTCCTCCCCCCAACCAAACTTCTGTTGATGTTGAAAGACTCCTCCCCTCCCCTCCTCCAGGAAGCCTCCAGGGATGCTCTCATCCGTGCTGACCTTTGCTGTTTGGGGATACTCAATCTGCTGAGTCAGCACCTGCCCCCACCCAGGCCTGAACTGTTTCAGCCACCTGCCTGGGACCCAGCCTGAATCTCACTGTGCATCTACAGGGAAGTGAGTCCCCCTCTCTGTGCCTCAGCCTCCTCATGTAGAAAAGGGAGCTGACAGAAACATCTGAACTAAACTGAGCACGGCGTGAGTTCATGCACACGAAATCCCCAAAAGCTGCCTGGCACAGACGGGGCTCCAGAAACGCAAGCATCCTGCTCAGCTGACATCATGGTGGTCGGTGTTATTTGTGGCCAGCATCGTGCTACCCGACAGTGGAGGCTCTTGCGGTTTGAGCTTGGCCTCCACTAAGGGGGCTGGGCTCCTGGCTACAGCTCTGCTGCTTCCACATGGTCATTTCCAAGGAGCAGTGAACACTTGCCCATCCAGGCCAAGTGGGGGTTCTGGGCTGTGGCCCAGCATCTCTGCTCCGAGGTGTCCACCCGACTGCAGCACTCCAACCCTGGTGCAGATGCTCCGAGCAGCCGCCCTAGTCCGTCTTCTGTTGCTATAACACAAAGCCCGACACCAGGTATTCATAAAGAGGTTATTCAGCTTTAGTTCTGGAGGCTGGGCATTCAAGGCTGTGGAGTCGGCACCTGCTGGGCACCCGTGGAGGGCCTCAGGCTGCGTCACCTGTCACATGGCAGGACAGAGCGGCTGAGCCAGCCCAGTGTCTCCCCTTCTCATTCAGCCACTCGTGGTCTTGACCCCCATGACCTCGTCTAACCCTGGCCACCACCCAAAAGCCCGACTCCAAATGCCATAGATGAATGAACTTGGGCACTAAGTTCCCAGATGAGTTCTGGGGGACAGGCTCAAACTCAGCGACACAAGGTGAACAGCTGTGACAGGGGGCACACACGTGGTGGGCCACCATGCCAGGCAGCTCACCCACAGAGGCCAGGCACTGGCACACCATGGCATGGATGGCATAGACGAACCCCGAGAACCTCAGGCTGCCTGGCGTGGTGCCACGTCTGTGATCCCAGGATCTTGCAAGGCCGAGGCAGGAGGGTCACAAGTTCAAGGCCAGCCTGGGCAACTCAGTGGGACCCCGCCTCAAAATGAGGAATAAGAGGGGTTGGGGTGGCTTGGTGGTAGAATGCCCTGGGTTCTGTCCCCTGTGCCGCAAAGGAAAGAGAACTCTGGGAAGTGGGAGACACCCTGAGCCAGACACAAATGGCCACGGATGGACGCTCCATGGAGAGGAAAGACCCAGAACAGGGAGGAGCAGAGCTGTCCCGGGCGGGAGGGGTGGGATGGCCTCCCCAGGGATGGCGTTTCCTCTAGGGGATGAGAATGTTCTGGAACCCCATGTGGTGGCATCTGCTCGGCACCCTGAAAATACTTAATACCACCAAATCCTGACTTCAAAGAGGGGAACATGGTCACTTTTACGGCATGTGTCCTTTGCCACAATAGAAAAGGCAGGCCCATGAAAACCAAGCACACACAGAGGGAGACGCGCCCCCAGCAGAGACAGGCTGGGGACCTCAGCGTGGACACTGTCGCTCCTCGCAGCACCACCCAGCTCCTCCTCTGGCTTCTACACGTCCCCAACTCTGGCTGTGCTGTTGTGATTTACTGTGACACAACGCCCGGCAGCGGGTCACTCATAGAGAGGTTCAGTCGGGAGGAAAGAGCAATGATGTGACTGTGGGTGGTCAGCCTCGCGCAGGGACGGAATCTGTGCTGCCGACCTGGGAGTCCCTAGAGGAGGCCCCAGCCCGCAGACTCCCCCGGAGTGAGGGGACACTGGGCAGGGCCTGGACTGCAGGGACACTGCAGGGCCTGCACTATGGGGAGGGCCAGTTTGCTGGCTCCCTTGGGCAGGTGATGGTCAGCTTTTCATCCCCTGGGGCTCCTGGCCCCGGAGAGGGGAGGGGCCTGCAGGAAGCCCCCACCTCTCTGCCTGCAAGGTCCCAGGGCCCCTTGACCTCTCGCTGCCCTGACTGTGGTAGCTGGCTTCATCTATTTGAATGACAGATTCACACCCAGGTCTGAGTCACACTCTGACATCCAGGGCTGGAGTGACCTAGGGCAGGAGAGGAAGGCCCTGCCTGGGTGCAGGTTCTGGCGAGAGACACTGACCAGCAAACCCACAAGTTCAGTAAACTCAACCAGCAGCAGTGTAGTGACGAGACCTGTCCCCTAGTAGAGGCACATGGCCGGGGCGGTTTATGCTGTTTAGGAAGGTGGCCAGCACAGGCCTTGGCGGGGTGACCGGGGCACAGGGAGCCATGGTGAGCACAGGGCAGAGCGCTGCAGGTAAGGAAGGATGGGCTCCAGCCACGCCAAGCTGGTGGGGGAGGTGCAGGGGCGAGGCTGGCAGAGGCCAGGGCCTTGGCACCTGCGGGGAGGGGGAGGATCAGCCCCCAGTGCAGACAAGGCCTCCCTGGGGCTGGAGACACAGCACCAAGGGTGCAGGTGAGGAGCCCGCTCCTGAGGGACACGGAAGCCTGAGAGTGGCCCGACAGGATTTCCTCCCAGCTGCCACACCATGAGGGCAGAGACGAGGCACAGAGCAAGGGCTGGACGGGACCCAGTGGCCGCCCCTGGACTGCACGCCAGGCAGGCCCTACTTGCCACCGCCTCTCAACTCCCAGGCTCTGCCTCCCCCTCCCTCTTCAGCAGAGGCCTGGACATCAGCAGGTCACACATGTCCCTGCTGAAGTGCCCAGGACAGCAGAATGAGGTCCGACTTGTGGGGCACCAAGGCCCTCCCTGGCCAGGTGGCCCGTCCTCTTTGTCCTTCCTTTCTCCTGCCCTTTCCCGGGCATGTCCACAGGTTCCCTCCTGTGGCCCTTGCCCTACTGGGGCCTCTGCCTGTGATTCCTTCATTAGAGGATTATACTGAGTGCTCGGCTCTGGGTGGTGCTGTATCTCCCAAAGGGCATCTCTTGGGACAGGTGGTGGTCATCACAGGTGCTGGAAGTGGACACTGTGGGGAACTCTCAGGGGGCAGAGAGGCAGGGGAGGCAGAGAAGATGAGGTGAGTGTCTGGGGCAGGGACGAGGGCACCTTCCTGACCAGGGAGCGAGGGCAGGGGCAGGGGTGGAGACTGGGTCTGCTGGCCGGGTAGGTGTGCTGTGTCTACCACTCGGGTGAATATCCTGTTCCCACTGAGGCTGGCCAGCACTGGGCGTCCTGGCCTCACCTTGCCTCCTGAGGCAAGCTCCTTGACCCCTGGATCCTGCGTCGAGCTGTGCAGAAGAGCTTGTTAGATGGCACTGCAGGTCCCAGTGAGAGGCTGGTCTATGGCTCAGCTAGTGAGCAGCTTCTAGGGCCCTCCCTGCCCCTTCGTCTCTCTATGCCTGGTGGTGCCCACCCCAGCTCCAGGGCTGGCAAACTCCGTAAGTTAAAGACCCTACAGGGTACCCAGAACAGGGCCTCCTTCAGTTCATTGACCACCTAACTGCTCATATCCTGAGACCCCCACTAACAGGCACCAGACAGAAACGAGTGCATGCTGAGAGGAAACGGGCAGTGCAGGAGGGATGCAGGTGGACAGGACTCCTCTCTGGGGAACCGACTGGTGCCCCAGAGGACCCTCTGTCAGCAACTGCCAGAGGAGGTGCCAGCTACACTGCCTCCTACAGCCCTTGCCTGGGAGCCTGGGGCGTGCGCAGCCACAACCCCAGGTGGAGATGTCTATAAGCTACGTCCCAAGGGCTCAGGACCCACCAGGACTGGCCAGACAGATCATGTGAGCCCAGCTTTGGGGTCAGCCTGGACTCAGACATCCCTGTGGGTTCCCGGGCAGCCACTCAACTCCTGCAAGGCTCAGTTGGTTCCTGTGGGACGGTGAATGCTGCTTCCCAGGGGACCGTCCTGAACACACGTCGGTGCCTCTGCACACTCTCATCGATTCCTCCAAGTGGATGATCCTGTTGCTCAGGAACAGCCTCCATGTCTGGACAGGCCACGACAGGCTCCACCTCCCAGTCCTCTGGTTCAGCACCCGGGACAGAGCTGGTGCCCTGGGGGTTTCAGGACCCTGGACAGAGCCAGAGCCTACCTGAGGCTCAGCACCTGGGACAGAGCTTTTCCTATCACTTTCTTCTGTCCCTTGCTGGCACTGAGCAGCCACACAGCTGTACCTAGGTAAGTTGGCGGTCAGGCCCACCAGGGACCAGCCCTGGCCACTCCTCAGCTGGGCCCTCTGCAGCTCTGCCCAGGGAACCTCGTGCCCTCTGCAGCCCTCAGGCAACGCCCCTCTGCTGACTCGCCTTGGGCCGCCCTGTGCTGCTTCTTGCCCCTCCCAGAACCTCCCCGGGAGCCGTCTACTTGTGTTTTCCCTCTAGCCTGGCACCTGGTGGGCCCCCAATTCCACTGCAGAAAGGAACGCACGAAGTTCCAGAAATGACTTTTAAATCTCAGACGTGCTGAGACTCGTGATGGCAGGGCCTGTGACGAGCTGCACACACTGCTGCTTACAGGTGAGACACTGGGGCCACGACAGGGCCACGTGCACCAGCTCACGCGCGGAGGAGGCAGAGCTGGACGCAAACCCCACCCGTGCCCTTGACCGTGGCTCCTCTCCACCCCTCTCCAGCCCGGGGCAGCACCATCTGCCAGTCCCACGGAGCCTGAGCACAGCAGCCATGGTCCCCTGAAGTGACTGAGTCTTTTTTTAGCCTGAAATTGAAATCACTGATGCTTCAAATTAGAACCCAGGATGAACAAGCCAAGACTTCAGCCACAGCTAAGTGTCCCACGCCCACCTGCTCAGCAGGACTCCGGGTGGCTCCTCGGCCTGAAACACCTGTTTCCAGCCAATATGGGGGACAAAGAGAGGGATTCCTTGGTCTGGGAGGGCTGTGTAGAGGTCCCTCAGAGCAGTGGCTCCTGCTGACCCTCGAGGGCACAGACCCTAGCACCGAGAGCTCCTGGCATCTGACCCCAAAGGCCATGAGCCTCAGAGAGCAGTCCCCAAGGCATGGCTTGAGGCCACATAACTAGAAGAGAAAGAATCCACACTCAGAGGGACATGTGCGGCTGTCTTTGACATGAACAAGCAAGACGCTTGACCTCGGAAGCCAAGCATCACTGTGAGCCCAGCTTGCGAGCTTGGCCACCGCCCTGGCTTCCTGCTACATCAGCTGGTGCTTGGTTTGTGACGTAGGGTTTCAGCCAGCATCTTTGCTGCTGTGACCAAAAGATCTGACAAGAAAAATGAGAGGGAAAGTTGACTTTGGGTCTTGTGGTTTCAGAGGCCTCAGTTCCTAGATGGTGAACATGACTGCACAGGGCCTGAGGCAAGGCAGGACATCATGGCCAAAGAGTGTGGCTGAGGAAAGCAGCTCAGGACATGGCACCAGGAAGCAGAGAGACTCCACTTGTCAGATACAACATAGCAACCCAAGGCCATGCCCCCATGTCCACCTCCTCAGCCACACCCTGCCCCCCCGCAGGTACCACCTCATTAACTCCTGTCAGGGGATCAATTAGCTGACTGGGTTAAGACTCTCACAACCCAATCGCTGCACCTCTAAACTTTCCTGCATTGTCTCACACGTGAGCTTTTGGGGGACACGTCACACTTAGTTATTGAATATTCACTCGAAACCATGTGACTAAGACACAAAGGACTTTTGGAGGATTCAGGGGATGGACTGAATTCCTGTATTGGCCACTGGGCCCCCAGCAGGACATGGGACAGTCTCTCATGGTAACCCAGAAGGCAAGGTGGGGGAATGTGAGCTGTGAAGTGTGACCAGCAGCTAGACACTGGCAGCAGGGAAACCCAAAAGGGCTCTGGCCCGGGCCCTTGGGTTTGTCATTAGAGGGTAAAGTGGGCACCGAGAAGGAAATTCCAAGATCATCTAAAAGCCAGCCCTGCGCCAAAACCGAATTCTGCAAGGTGGCGAACGCCCCGGGAGCAGAGGCTCCATCCAAATCAGGAGGCCGCCTGCCAGGGCATCGGGGCGGGGGAGGGGAGCAGGTTTGGCCATCACCCCTGCAGCAAGGGGCATGGGAGCTGCAGCCTGCGTGACCTCAGCCGCAAGGGCCTAGACGTACACGGCGGCACATGGTGGGTGCTCTGTAATTGCTACGTGCTCAGAGCAGCAGCGGGAACAGTCATCTGTCATTATTAAAACTTGCTATTATGTGTTCAGCTAATGCTGGTTGGCTTCTCCTCTGAGTCAGACATCAGCGACTGAGCACGCTGCTCAGCAACAAACACCATAGAAGGCCAGCCCTGGGCGGCACCGAGACCCGCAGCCTCCGCGCGGAGAGCCTGGGGCCGCACGTGGCTCACGGCAGGTGCCAGCGCTCACGGCCCCCCATTTCACCAACAGGAACCAAGACCCCGGGCGAGTATGCTAAGAGTGTGCATGAAGACAGGTCAGGGGAGCTGGTTGCCACTTCCTCCCTCCAGGTAACCCTGCCCGTTGAAGGCTCGTAACTGCCCATCCCCCCAGCTGGGCTGGGGGCAGTGCTTTGTGCCAATGTGCGCGGGAGCCCGGCTTATGCTCCCGAGTCACTTCTCAAGTTCCCGCCCAGGAAACAGGACCTCTTGGTGCAGCCTCTGAGGATGGCACTCTGCATCCCTCAGCCTCCTGGCTCCAACACAGCCGACTGGAAAGCCATTCGACACCATCTACCTCTAGTGCGAGCGTTTAATACGAGGAAAAAGTAATTAGCAACCCAAAGTGTGGCTTTCCAAGGATGAAGGGTGTTGCCGCCTGCTTTAACTGCAAGGGAAAACCTATTTAGGGAAATTAACACAAAAACGAGATGGGCCACTTCAGGGCCAAGAAGACAATCACAGGAGTCTTCACAGCCCTGTCAGGTTGGTGGGGAGGCCCCAGGACAAGACTCAATAGCAGGAAGCCTGCTGCTCCCAGACCAACCGACACCCGTCTCCAGTGTGGACACCCCCCCAAGGAAGACCTCTCCATTGATGAAATGGACACCTGTCGATCATGGGCGCTGAGGAAAGTCTGTAGACAGACTAGGGTGCAGCCCCTCCTGGGGTGGCATGTCCTTCCCTCTCCCTGCCCCTCCCAGGGGAGTGGCAATCTTGGGGTACCACTTCTGATATTGCTGGTTCTGCCACTCTAAATACAACGTGACTGTTTCCCATTGGCATTGGGAACTCGTGTAGGAATGATTTCTAATGTTCTCTTACAAAGCCACCTGCCGGTCCCTTGGCCATTCCCATCTGACCCCCAAGCGCCACCATTGTTGCACTGCCTGGCTTCCCAACGCTTCCCCAAGGTTGGGTCCCAGATGCAAGGGCCCAGTTCAGCTCCGGGGTTCCTGCTACAAGCACGTGGATCTCCGCAGCGTGCTCCACAATTTGCTCGTTCACCTGGCAACCCGAGAGAGTTGTCACCGGCAACGGCTATAGTAATAAAAAAGTGCTAGCTAATCTGAGATAAACCTCAGCACGCACCCTTGGTGTTTCTTCTTTCCTTTGCCCATTTATACATTCAGCACATGAGAGTATCGGGGCCTGTGAGCTGGGCCTGATGTCACTACGTCGGCCAGCCGGGTCGAGGTCCCCTCCCCTCCTGCTACCAGCTGCGTAGCTCCAACCTGGGCAGGGCTTCTGGCCTCCGTCTGCCTTAGTCCCCTCATCTTTAAGATGGGGTCCACAACGGATGCCATTTGAGAGGACTGCTGTGGACCAGAGGGGACAGTACAAGGCCCAGCAGGGACACCAGTGGTCACAAAGGACTTGGGGCTCCTGATTGTTGCAGGTGCTGTCTGCCCTTCAGACGCTGACCACGGAATTGCCTTATGGACAGTCCTTGAGATATGGGGTGTGTTCTTTTTTTTTGCAAGGGGGTACTGGGGATTGAACTCAGGGACACTCGGCTACTGAGCCACATCCCCAGCCCTGTTTTGTATTTTGTTTAGAGACAGGGTCTGAGTTGCTCGGCATCTTGCTGTTGCTGAGGCTGGCTTTGAACTCACAGTCCTCCTGCCTCAGCCTCTGGATCTGCTGGGATTACAGGCGTGTGCCACTGTGCCCAGAGAGATACAGTGTGTTCCACTTATGAAGTAACTCAAGAAAAAGTGCAGGTTTCCAAATGGGGAGTCCACGGAAGGACGGCTGATCCTGATGCCAGATGAGTGCTGTTTCTGGATCTACATGGGACCCAGAGGCTCTGGATAGATGACCAGCCGGCCAAGTTCAAAATGGCAACTTGAATGGGCTAGCAGTTGTCACCCTGCCTGCCCTCGGGACCCAAGCAACACTCTAGACGCACTGAGACCTGGCAGCCTGGACTCCCATGCCCAGCTAGGGGAGGCGGGACGAGGCTGACATCCGCCCTGCAGGATGGAGGGACAGCCCAACCTCCATCTACAGCTGCCATCCTCCTTAAGACTCCCCGTAAACCTGGAGGTGACCGCTGACCTCTCCTACCCCATCCCAGGGGAGCAAGGTGGCCTAACCATGACAACCTCCAAACATTCCCAAAGCTGGTGCCTCCTGGAAGCTCTGGTTTCGGTTCTCTGCAAGCTCGGCTCACTGTGAACACCAGTGTGGACAGGTTTCCTGTTGTCCCTGAGGGCCATGGGCCTTTCCTGGCTGGTGGAGTCCTGGCCTGTACATCTGACCTGCAGGGCAGGACTTGCCCTGCTCCCTCCTGCCGCCGCTCAAGTGTCTCTGGCCCCTTCTCTCTGGGCTGGCTGCTACTTCACTACCACTACAGGACAGCCCAGGGGCACTGCCCTCCAGGGGCTTCCAGCAGGGAGCAGCCATCCCTCTGGGTCCACAGGCCCTGTTCCCATACATCTTGCCAAACAGCACAGACAACCTCTGAACCCCCTGTGCTTGTACTAAGCATGTACTGGGTTTTTCTTGTCATTATCCCTTTAACGATACCATATGACAGCCACCAGCCAAGTGTGCACGCTGCATTAGGGGACCCAGAGACGATCGGAAGTGCACGGGGGAGGTGCCTCAGTCGTACAGACACCACGCCATTCACACGAGTGCCTCAGACTGTTCCCCACACAGGACAGGAGCATCCCCGGGGGTCCTGGAGCCCACCGAGGACAGAAGACGACACACAGGGCCACAGGGCTGCTGGGCTCAGACTCCCTCACCCCCGGGCACACACACCCGCCTCACCTCTGAGAAGGAGTCTTCACGGAGCGCACCCTGACACCCGTCTGTCCTTCGTCATACCCAACTTGAAGATAGCCAATTACAGGGAATTTACCCAAAGCTTTGATTTTGGTGGTGGGGTCAAAAACAAAACACCAAAAAAAGAAACAACAAAAGAACGCATTTCCCAAGGCCTCAGCAGGAGAGAAGGTAAATACCAAGACAATCCGGCGCGACAGGAGGCCCTTCATTCCAGGGTCCAGAGCCCGGCACAATGAAGGTGTCAGGGCATTCTGACAAAGTTAGAGGACAGAAAATGAAGTTCTGTGGGCGCCGAGGACTTTAAAAGCCAACGCTGTCTTCAGAAGAGGCCTCTTGGCCCCAAGGTTCAAACCTCAGCATGCATTTTTAGAGAGAAAATAAAAAGTATGACATACTTTTGAGGTTCTTTCAAGCAACAGAGGGAAGAAAAGGTTTGCCAAGGGACATGGGGCACAAGGACCTCCTGCCTCATCGAGAGCTCAGAAATGCCACTGACGCTAGGAATGGCCTCATGCCAACGCGAACACTCACTCGGGACACGTGAGGCTGTTTAAAACAATCCCTCCAAGATCAAAGCTTTCCATTGCAAATGTAGGAAGTTGCCTGTTGGGGTCTCCCAGCGTCAAAATCCAGGAGCCAGGAGGCACCAGCAAGGGTCCTCTGCCTTACGCCTAAGCACCCATGGGAGGGCTGAGGAGCCCCCAGCAGGCCTGGGAGGTGGAGCCAGGTTCCTCTAAAGGTCCAATCCTCGCCCTCTGTGCTCCCAGCTCAGCCTGCAGTGAGTGGGTGAGGGGCCATGGCTAGGGAGGGCGGGGTCTGCCTTGGTGGCCTACGACATCGGGCTCTGACACAGCCCTGAGCATCTCAGGGCCGGCTGTTTCTAGAACCCTGAAATTCAGAGGTTACCCAAAACCAAAGATCTGCTCCAGAACGGCACATGTGTTTTCAAGAAAGAGCTTAAAAGCAACACCAAGGGGATGCTTTGAGAACAAGCCCAGAAACCCCGAGGCTGCAGCCCGGCAGGACAGCATGCCTCTGAGGCCTCGGGGCTGAGTCCAGGCACAGCAACACCCGTGCACCAGAGCACCAGGACAGGGCTGCACCGGCACCTGCCTTAGCAAACCAGGTTTCTCATCGACTCCTCATCAAGGAAACATCCAATGAGCTGAACGACGGGGTGCCATTGCCTTTCCAGCTTTCATTTATTACTGAAAACCCAGAGCCAGCACCAACCTCTCAAAACCCACGGGAGCCCCTTAGCTGCTACGCACACAGGCGCACACCATTCACAGACCCCAGCCCCGCCTCGCGCCCAAGGCCACGCCTCCCTCTCACAGGAAGGGGATTTACATCACAACTACATCCTACAGAAGATGATTCAACCCAGTCTCTGCATTTCCAAGAGGGTTACAAACCCAGGGAGGCCTGGAGCTGCAGTGGCTCTGGGCTGTGCCCTGCTGGAGAAGCCTCTCACAGTCCCAGCTCCAGGGAACCTGAATTAGTTCCCTCCTTACTACAGCCAGGCTCTGGTGGATCAAGGATGTTGGAACGCACACTTGGGACCAGTGGACACACCTCTCCACCTGGCTGGCCCTCGCTCCCACAGCTTCAGCCCTCCGGATTTCCATCACCCACTCTTAGTCTTGGGAGGGCTACGGAGATCCTGAGCAGAGTCGCAGCTGGAACAGCAGCGTGGGGAGCTGGGGCATGATGGAGGGAGACGGCTCAGGGGGCCCTGGCACGAGGGCGGATGTGTGTTGCCAGCCAGTGGCAGGCCCCCCACATGGCTGGCAGGCCTGTCTACCCACTTCTCCCACCCACTTGTGGATCTCTGATGCAGGTGAGCAGGGCTCAGGTTTAACACCGGGGAACACCTGTCCAAGAGAGGGGAGCGCCCCCCAAGGGCCATCTGAGTCCACCAAACCCGCTGACAAGGGCCGTTTCCAAACTATGGCATATTCTTTTTTTCTCCATATTTCCAAAGAGTAGCATGCTCCTTCCAGCGGAGATCGAAAGCAACACCTAAACGCGTACAGAGGCAAGGTGCTCAGACATGCTAGGGACTCGACACCCCTGGCCCCCGCACCTGTGTGCTCAGGTGGGGTTCACAGGCCCTGGGGCTCCCCGAGGGGCACTCTTCAGACCTGGGTAGCACAGGCTCCTCTCTGGGCTGCCAATTCCAGCCACCCTTTCGCACGCTCCTTGGTCTTTAAAGACCCATGTCCATCCAACAATAGTAGATCAACCAACTCTTCCACCACAGACCTCAGGCCAGCGGACGCCACAGGGCTTGCCCACTTGGCCCGGGACTCAGCTCCTCTGGGTAACGACCTAGGGCGTCAGCACTAAACCACCTCTGGATCCACAACACACATGTCCCCACGTCACGACAGCCACATCCCTTCTTTCCAGCTCCTATTTCAAAACCAAGGGCCCCCTTCCACAGTCACTTCCTCCTCCCAAGGACTCACAGCCAGAGCCTCAAAGAGTCCAGACTCCAGGACCCAGGGAGCAGCGCCCACTGCATGTGGAGGCAGCCTCAGATCTGTGCGGGCCATGGGCCTCCATCACGGTCCTCTCCCCCAAGGAGAGTCGGCGCTCTCCCCAAGCCAGATGGCGCAAACGCCTAAGTTCCTACCTCAATCAAGAAGTCCCCGGTCCTCAGCCCAGCTTGCCACGCCACCCCGCCTTCATCCACGGACTCCAGGTACTGCAGAGCCGGGAACGCCGGTGTTGGCGTGAACTCTTCAATGGGGGTGTCGGCTGGGAAAATAAGAGGCACCAGGTCACAAGCCGATCTCCACATCCCAGCCCGCCTTCCCACAAGACCCTGGGCAGAGGAGGGTCCCTGCATCCCCTGCTGGAAAGGGTGGCCCCGGCCCACTCTCTTGGGGGAAGGGCTTGAGCCTCAGCTCCTTGGCCAATGCCAGCCCAGGCTGTGGCACCGACTGCACGAGGGCGCCTCCACCATGTTTCTGGGCCTCTCCGCTGGAGCCACAGAATAACGTGCTCTGCGGTACATGTCTACACGCCTGTCATTTTCTTTAAAGCGCCAGTGACTAAACATTTTCAGTTCTAAAAATGGAAAAGTTCCTCCCCTACCACACGGTGCTGGAGAAACTCCGCTCAGAGGCACTTGCCAATTTCACATCTACGCAGACTCGCGGACCAGGGGCTGGACGCGGAACATGGGTGCAGCAGAAGGCTGGCCCACGGGGGCTGCAGATTTGGAATCTGCTTGTGGACCCTCTCCAGGGGTTGCCTGCCTCTCGGTGACCACCCTGTGACCAGTGGTGCAAGGGGGACGGACCTCCACCTTCAGCAGAGAAAGGCTTGGTTTCTGGGGCCTACACAGCTGCCCAGAGTAACTCGAGGGCAAGAAAAGGACTTGCCTGGCAGTCGGGAGAGGCAGGGTGGGCAGAGCCGAGGTGGGTGCCCTAGCAGGGAGGGGGACACCTTGCAGACGGCATGGACACACACACGGGGAAGAGTCAGCTTCTCCCTGTCTGCACAGATCACCGTGGGCCGCCTGAGCCCACAGCAAGTGGGCATGCCAGCACGGAGGGAGGCCTCCCTCGGCTTGGGTGTGGGACCCTAGCACAGCACTGCAGCTCCGGAGGAAACTTCCACATGGCTGAGCCACACATGCGGTGGGCAGATGTCTCCTCTCACGAGGGGGTGCCATTTTGCCTTAGTTTGGAAGGGAAGCCCCCCACCCCAAGGGCAGGTGGTGGATGCTCTCCCAGGACTGCATCCTGGAGCCTCCCACCACAGGCCACAGGGATGTGTGCACTGCCAGCTCGGTCCATGGCAGAGGGGACCATCTTGCCACTTTTCCTTGGCAAAGTCACCTTAGAGGCAAGCACACACATGCCCGCCACCCTTGGAGCTGAAGCCCACTTCCAGACGGGCAGCGTCCAGGCGTCTGAAACTCAGGCTGGCTGATGCCGTGTATCTGAGCCAGGGGCTCGGAACGCAGCCACAGCGTGGCTGAACTGAACCACAAAACATTGATCGCCCCCATGATGAAAAAGGAAGGGGTGGGGGAGGGAGGCAGAGCGGCCGGGCCGTTCGGAGCAATATTGTGTACAGAAAATTCAAAATACGCCTGAAGCAAGCCCGCTGTTTGCTGAGGAAGGCAGCTTGCGGGAGAGCACTGTTGTCTAGCAACCGAGCGCCCCGGGAAAAGGCTTGTTTCATGCTGGTCTCGGAGCCGGGGACATTCTTCCTACAGGCGCACGTACACACACACATGCAGAGGGACCCGGCGTCCTTACCTTTCGCCCCCCGGAGCACGAACCCGAAGCCCTCATTGTCCTTCTTCTGCAGGACCACGGTCTTGTCCTCAATGATGCAGTCACTGTAGAGAGAATTCCGGGGATAGCGACCATTATTGTAACCCGTCATCATCACGGTGGCTGCTCCGCCGCCGGGGACGCTCATCATCATAGCCAATTAATCACCCAGCTCGCCGGATCCAGGCAGCATGGAGGAGACTGGGCGGCAGCGAGGTGCAGGAGGCGCTGGGGGGCTGCCGGGATAGGCGAGCGGGGCACAGTGGGATGTGGGGGGCGGCGCAGCGCGGGGGGAGGACTCAGGCATGCTGGAGCCGCTGCCCGGCGCAGGAGCGCGCTGGCTCGAGGCGCCGGGGGCCGGCCAGGGCGCCGCCGCCCAGCGCGCACCACGGAAGTGGCCCGGGCGGCGGGGGCGGCGTGGTGCGGGCGCTCCCCCGGGCCGCCTCGGCCGGGCGCATCTTGGGGCGCCGCAGGGGACGAGCCGGGGCCGCGGCCCTGCGTGGCTCTCTCCGGAAGGGGCTTCGGAGGCAGCGCAGCCTCCCGGCGGCTCGCGGCAGCGGCAGGCACCAGACGCAGGACCGGTGCGCTCCTCCGCGCCCCGCCCTCTCGGTCCTCGGGAATGCGGTGCGTGGCAGGAGCCCCCACAGTCATCTGACGAGCCCACTGTGCGGCCGGCCCGGCGTCATCCCGCGCAGGGAAGCCGCGGCTGGGCGGGCGGCGGGCGGGAGCGGCCGGCGGTGCCTCCCGGGCCGGCCAGGGACTCCCGAGGCCGGCGGGGGAGGGGCTCCGGCAAGAGGAGCCGGCCACTCGGGTCACAGCAACGCCTCTGCGGGCAGGGGCTCCTCTGGAGGAGGTGGGCGGCCGGGAGGGAGGCAGGGGCAGGCAGCTACCCTGCGGGGAGGACCTGAAGCCAGGCCGTCCCCTGCGGGCATGGCATCTCTCCTCAAAGACGCCGGAGAGCCCAACTTCGTGTTACCTGCCAAAGCCTCCCCTCACTCACAGGGCACTCGGCCGCACGCTGCCCACCCCGGAGGCACACGAGGGTGTGGGACAGAAGTGGGCCACCTGCGGGGCCCCACTGCCACCCTCCCCGCCTCCTGGTGGCCTGCTGAGGGCGAGTGACAGAGGTGCCTGCATCCCACCAGGACTCAGCGTGGCCGGAAGTCAGTCAGGAGCCAGGAAGGCGCTGCCCGGAGAAGCAGTGAGGAGGGAGGGAGGGAGGCGCACCAGGGCCAGGGCCACGCCAGGGACAGGGCACTGTGACCAGAGGCCCAGACAGACAGGGCCACAGACACTGGACTCAGAGGCAGCCCTGGAGACACGCTGGCTAAAGGTGAGAGCCAGGACCCGAGAGGTCCAGGTCCCTGTGAGCAAGGGGCAGCTGGGCCCAGCCCTAGGCTTGCAACTAGAGAAAGTGCATGCCCGGCGTCCAGCACAGCCAACCAGGGCAGGGCGCCCTGGAAGAGGAGGGGCAGGGCAAACATCTGGACAGAGGTAGCCAGCAGCCCCTAGGCCCCATTGGACAGGAGAGGCCAGTAGGTTCTGAGTGGTGGGGAAACAGCCTGAGAGGGCACCGGCACCAGGGGCATCAGAGTGCTGGGGTGAGAATGCACCAGGAAGGCCCTGTCTTCCCGGGACGGGCCAGCAGGGCATGAAGATGGGGAATGGGGTGGACCAGCAACCTGGGGGCTGATTATAGGGTCTGAGGACCTGGCAGCAGGTTCAGCCCCAGCTCCTGCTCTGTTGCTCAGCCAGCTTGCCAAGCACAGGGAGCCCCGCTCAGGAAGCCGGACCATGAGCCCCAACCCCTCTGCTCAGCCCCCAAGGCCGCTGGCCTGCTCAGGGTCACCAGACAGGGCCTGAGGGTCAGGGCTCTGGGTGCCCATGGGGGCCATGCGGCTGCTGTGGCCTTTACTAATTGATGGGCTCCAGTCCTCAGTGTCCCACACATCCACAGGCACCAGCACAGGCCACAGCCTCTTGGGCTCCTGGGGCTGGATGCCATGCCCACGAGGGTGTGCTGTAGCAAGAAAGCCAGGGCTTTTCTCACCTGTACCTGGAGCCAGGTGCCAGTGAGCACAGGAAGGAGGGGAGCAGGGCTGGGGGGTGTGGGCTCTGCTGCCATGGATTTAGCCCCCCTAAAAAACACCCCGGGGTGGACCCTCTACCACACCCCTCAACCTCTCAGTTCACCTCCAACAGGAACAGGATCCGCTCCTACTCTGGGCCACTTTCTGGCCACAGCCCTGCCCTCCAACTGCTCTAAGGAAAGTAGGCCACCCTGGCTACCTGGCTAGCTTGTGGACCGGGGGCTACTGCTCTGCAGCCACCTGTGTTCCCCATCCCCATGGAGGGTCTGTAGAGCCCCTGGCCACTGAAGCCCAGGGTGCTCTGCTGGGCATGCCTGTTCTCTCTGAGTGATTTCCCAGGCAAGTGGCTCCCTGAAACCCTGGAAGGGTGACCCCCAAACAGAGTGCCCCACCATCGCCCCCCTCTCTGCCCTGGGGACACG
Organism: Xerus rutilus; assembly: GCA_028644305.1. Taxonomy (NCBI): domain Eukaryota; kingdom Metazoa; phylum Chordata; class Mammalia; order Rodentia; family Sciuridae; genus Xerus; species Xerus rutilus. Next base: position 3,245,533 of record CM053399.1, on the reverse strand, counting down.
GGTGGATGATGCCTGGCTCAGGGTGAACCCACCATGCGTCCACCACGCAGAACCAGCTTGGCCCATTCCACCCGTGGCTGAGTGGCACCCAAACCCTGTGAGTCCATAGCAGCCCAATCCTTGTCCTGCAGGACAGACCCATGTGGGCCCAGAGGTGAAGCAAGAGGGGCTGAAGCCAGAGCAGGGGACTCATGCAAAGCAGAGGGAGGAGTGACCACAGCGTGCGAGGGAGAAGGGGTCAGGACAACCTGGGTCCCAGGCAGCCCCAGGGCAGGTACAGGGCAGCATTGAGGAGTGCCCACCACATGCAGCTGTGTCGGTCCAGGTGGCCAGAGAGGAAGAGGAAAGGCAGCCCCAGGTCGCGGGGACTTGCAATCTACAACTCCCGGGAAGCAACTGGGAGGGAGGTGAAGCAGCCTCCGGAGGCACCGCAGCCCCATGAGCCCCACGAGGAGGCCCCACACTCAACCTCAGCAAAGAACCCCAGGTCCCTCTTCCTGCTGGCCACTGAGTCCAGAGCCTGCCCCATGACAGCTGCAGCCACAGTGGGACCCTGGACTTCAAGACCTGGCTCCACATGCTGCCCCTCAAACTGTGCTAAAACCCAGGAGCCTCGGCGGGCCTGTCCTCAGCCCCAGCCCTGTGCCAGCAGCTCTGCTCTCCTGACACAGGCAGCTCTGACACCTGCGCCTGTCTCCCAGGGTCAGAAGCACAGGCCTCACGTGCCACGCTGCTCCCGGGCAAGCCCGGCCATGCCTCTGCTGGGCCCTTCTCCTCCCATCCTGCCGATGGCCACAGATCTGCAGTAGTCACTGTGGGCACCTTGGGCACACAAATATGGGGCCCCCTTTCCTCTCAACCTCTACCTGTGCTTGTTGACTGGACAAAGATAAAATCCCATGGCGTTCTCTTCAAAGGTGTTGTCCCAGTAGGGCAGGAGGGTCTTCAGCGTACCCCCAAACATACCCACTTTCGCCAACTTCTGCCTGCAGTGGGAACTATGGAAGGACAAGGTAATGGGCAGCCAGCCTTGCCAAGTACAGCTACACAGGTTGTGCACTGCACAACCACAGCACTGTCCTCAGCACAGTGTCCCATGGGGCACAGGAAGTGTCGTGAGGAAGGAGGAGCTTCCTGTTCCTAGTTCATACAAAGATGTACCAAAGGCCAAAAGCTGCACTGGACATGAAAGAGGTGTCTATACAGGAAACACGTTGACGCCTGGCCGTCACACGGCAGACGTCATCAAATGTTGCCATGTCTGCCCCCTCCAGCAGTCCCACCTTGTGCCACTATGAAGAGCTGGCTAATTGCTACACTCAGAGCAATTACACCTGCATCCAGACAGGAGGGCATGGGTGCTCAGGGTCCTCACCCTGGCCATGCCTAAAGATACTCCTCCCCTTGCCCCACAAGCATCAGGTGGCCGTCGGCAGTGGCCTAGGTTCACTTGCTCCCAGCTGGGTGCCACGATGGGCCCAGGGGGAGGCTGCCCTTGGCCTGGTCCAGGAGAAGCAGGTGCCAGAGATGACAGCTGGCATTTAGGATCCGCCAGTCTCAGCACGCTCCCTTGACAGGGGCACCCGGTCCTGCGGAAGGTGTAACTCAGAGCCATAGGAAGCCAGGCCCGAACCGTGGCGGGCAGGAGAGTGGGGACCTGGGTGGCCGGCTGCCCTGCCGCACCAGAGAGGGCTGCCCTGGGCAGCTGGACTCTGAATCCAGAATTCAGAGTTTGCTGTGCTGACCGATGGCTTTCCCTGTCTCTCTCAGGTCAGGGCTGGGAGGGTGGCCCTGTCCACCCAAGCAGCTACTGTTCTTCCGGGGTCAACTGGGTCTGAGTTTTGCCCAGGACTGAGTTTCAGAAGCCTTGCTGAAGCTGCAGATTAGCAGTTCAACCAGGCACAGCTTCCTGAACACCTACTACGTGTCTGGAGAGGGCCTACTGGGTGCTTGGCATGGACTGGTCCTGGCAGAGATGCCGAGAGTAGCAACTTGGCAGTTGGCCCTGAAGACGCACCCACGTCCTCACCCCTGCCATGTGGGGGGCTTGCTTGTAAGCAGGGTCTTTGCAGAGGAATCCTGAGATGCTCCAGAACCAGAAGCGGCGTCCTCACGAGAGAGGCAGAGGAATGCCAGGTGGGAGGCGGTGGCCGCGGAGGGAGCTGAGACAGAGGTGTCCATGGCCTTCGGGCCCCAGGACCTCGGCAGAGGCTGGGAGGGTCCTCCTGAGTTCCAGGAGGGAACGGGCCCTACCACACCTTGGCCTCAGACCTCTCGCCTCCAGAACTGGAGAGAACGGGCCTCCAGGTCTGTCCCTCCCTGATTGTGCTTTACGGCAGCGGCCTCAGCAAACGGGGCGGGCAGGTGTGGAGGCCGAGGCCACAGAGCAGGTGCCTCAACGGCGGGGGTGTGGCACTAGGACTGCAGCGGGGAGGCTTCCTGCAGGGGACAGCTGGGGCGGGGAACCTGCAGTGCAGGGGGCAGCCTGAGCCACCGGCCCACAGAGAGCACGCCAGGGGCCCAGCTGGGCAGCCGGACCCTGGTGTGGGCAGGCCCCTGGCAGCTCAGGCTGGTCCCAGGTGCTGCCCAGGGAATCAGGGATGATAGAAGCAAGCGTAGCCCTCCTTCTGCTGACTCTCCTGGTGGGGCCTGACCCTGCTGGAGTGACCTGAGGTTGCTGCGCACTGGCAGCCATCTTGGGTCCAGCAATCACATCACCATCTAAACAGCCGCCACCAGCATGTGCTCCTCGGCCTGTCTCCCATGTGGCTGTTCTCAGCAGGGGTGTCTGTGGGCAGTGGCTGGTGACTGTCCCTCTGCTGGCTGCTCCCACAGGTGGGGCTTCTGAGTCCAGCACAGAGGCTGAGGCTATACTGCTCCCAGGGCGAGGGTTGGGTCACTGCCTCAGGAAGACGCTATGCGTGAGCGAGGGCATCAGAGGAGGGTGGCTTGGCCCAGCAGTGCCCCTGCAAGCGTGTGGAGGGCAGCCGGAGCCGGGGCTGGGTCACAGTCAGGCCCCTGGGCTCAGACCCCAGGTTTTTCCTCAAATCACAAGCATGTTCGTAACGTGGAAAATGAAACTCCCTGGCCGTAAACCCCGAGCACAGACTTGGAGTGGGGCTGCGTTTGCTGAAGTGTCCCCGAGAGGTGACGCGGTGGGCACCCTTCCTTGTTAAATCTGGGATCCCCGGTGGTGTGAAAGCGCTGGCCGGCCGCCGTCTGGCTTGGGGAGCACCCTCGGGCGGGCGTGGAGGACGGGGCAGGGCTGGGCAAGCTCCTCAGCCAGCCTTCAGACACCCAGTCACCTTGGAACTCCACAGCGGAGGCTGCTGGGTGGCTGGGCTAGGGAGGCTGCCTGCGGACACTGAGACGTCCAGCCAGAGGGTGGTGGCAGAGGAGCGTGGTCTTCACTTTCCAAGCAGGAGAAGCCCCAACAGAGGCTGGTGCTGGGGCTGCTCTGGGTGGGGCAGAGACTGGCAGCCTGCTGTGGTGCCGCTGGGTCGCACATTTTAGGCTCGCCACTTGCAGGGCCTGTGCGTTTGCAGGGGCCTCTTTACCTCGCTGTGGTGTTCTGCTGGCTTGGGACAAGGCTGTCACAGAGAAGAGTCGGCTTGGCTCTGTCCTGTCTGAGGATGCTGGATCCAGCCGCGGGAGTCGGGTGCGAGGCCCGCAGAGGCAGGCGGACTCACCTCCAGGAGCCACTGGAGGGGACCTGCGCTCCCCAGGGCAGCCCTGGGAGGAGAGGAGCGCCTCCAGACCCCTCCTGTGATGGCGTCCCACGGCAGGGCTGGCTGGGGCAGGAGCTGAGCCCTACTAGAAAGAGGAGTCTCCAGGGAGCAGCAGTGGCAGTCGATGGCCTAGAAACTTCCGGGCTCTGCCAATCAGGAAGGATGGGGCTAAGCGGCGAGCCGGCAGCCTTTCTGCGGGGGTGCTGGAGTGAGGGGTGGGGCTCAACAGGTGTCCCATCTCAGCGAGGGGCCAGCCCAGGTCCTTGGGATGCTGGTGCGGGCGCCAGCCTGGATCGCTGTGGTAGGGCGCCTGCAGGCTGGACAGAGGGCAGCTCCACGGACGCAGCGGGAGCCTCATCCTTGGAAAGACTGGCAGGCTGCCGGCGGACAGGAGGGGTTCCCCGGTCATCTGTCACTGGTGGCTGAGCAGAGGGCCTCTCAGGCCTGGACCACACAGGCTGCCTCTCCAGCGTCCTGCATCCTGCTTCCTGGTGGGAGCTCCCTGGCGTCTCCTTCCCTGCCATAATACACAGGGGAAATGCAGCCCGGTGCCCCGTGCCATCCTGTGCTGGGTGATAGCCTGAGAAGGCTGCTCCGGGGTCGGGTGGTCTTGGGCGGGGGTGACAAGGTCGTGGAGGACAGTCCTCCTAGCTCTGGAGCCGCTCTCACGGACGGGCAGAGGACGCAGCCCGCCAGCCTGTCCCTTGAGACGCACGGTGCAGAAGCCGCCGCTCGGCCCAGCAGTGATGAAACGCGCGCCTGGCGTTTATTGCGGCCATTCCCCCTCATTGCTAACAGGATAAGCGCTGCAAGTTTTTCCTAATAGAAACAATAACCTGCGAAGAACTTCATTCAAATTAAATTGTCTCGTTACTTTGTAATAAATCACCCACCAGCGTTTCCTAAGTGCTACACACGCGTCACCTGCCGAGCACGGCTGTGCAGAAGACAGATGTGGCTGGATCCTGCCCAGTGACGTCAGAGGCCACTGGCATTCCCTGCTGAGCGTGTGGCCCGAGAGGGAGCATGGCCACCGGGGAACCTGGAAGTCCCAGGACTCCAGGTTCCCAGACCCACCCGTGGCCCGGCCATGCCAGGGAGCCTCACCCTTGGTCAGCACCCTCGCCTGCACAGGTGGACATGGGCCGCAGCCTTGAACAACCCCTAGGGTGAGAACACGCTTGTTGACAGGTCCAGGCACAGGACCTGGCACACAGCAGAACTGGCTGGTCGGTGTTAGAAGCAGAGTGTCGCTGGCCCCACAGATCTCACAGCCTCTGGAAGCAGGACGTGGAAACCAGAGAGGTTTTCCCCTTTTCTTCACTTTGGTGCTGGGGTTTGAACCCAGGGCTGCGCTATCACTGAGCTACATCCTCGATCCTTTTGGTTTTATATTTTGAGACAGGGTCTCGCTAAGTTGCTGAGGCTGGCCTCCTGCCTCAGCCTCCTGAGGTGCTGGCTTCTCTTCTGTGGTGCCTGGGCAGGGCTCTCCCGCAGGAATCAGCAGGGCACCCTTGGGTGCACGTGGAGCAGGGTGCCACGGTGTGTTAGATACAAGGACGAGGACGCCCCCCAGTGTGTCTCACAGGCACAGAGCTGTGAGCAGACGGCAGGGAGGGACGGCTGGACACCTTGCTTCCCGGGTGCGTCCCTGGAGAGGCAGGAGCACAGCCCTGAGGGCGAGGGCTCCAAGCTCCAGACCGAGGAGAGGGTTCAGATGCCCATGCCAATGGCACAGAGCCCTGGTGCGGGCCCAGCCTAAGGAACCGTCCTGAAGTCCACCCCCGTGTGGCCGCCTGTCTGCAGGGTCCAGCACAGTGGAGTCCAGAGCCGAGCTGGTATTTGCACATTCATTCAAGACTTCCTCTGCCCGCTCTCCAGCTGGGGAAAGTGCTGTTGCCGAGTCTCCCATGAATTCAATTTTGTCACAGAAAACTTAAACCAGAGTGTATCTTTCCCATTTAAAATACTACAACAGATTTCCACTATAATCGGATATAAAATCAACTTACCCTCCTCCCCCAGGGCTAAGACCCTTTGTGATGAGACCCATGCCTGTCTCTTTCTGACTCTCTCTCCTCTGGCTGTGTGCTACCTTGTCTTCCCCTGACAGGCCATACTCCTCTCCACCACAGGGCCTTTGCATGCTTGCGCTCTCTGCACAGGGCTGTGGCAGGTCTTCAGGACCAGGCTGCCATCCTGGGCAGGCCCCGAGGACTTGGCTGCCTGGTGTCAGCAGCTCTCCTTGTGTCCCGGCTCCCCAGCCCCCTCCTCACTTCCTGTATTTGAAGTGTGACTTGTTTGTTGACTTGGTTGCTGTCTGACTCCCCCAGAAGCAGAAGGGTCCTGCCTGCGAGGCCTACAGCCTGGGACAGGGCCTGCCACCACCGCCAGGAAGGAAGGAGGGCAGAGTCCTGCAAGAAACCACCGTGGGGCCTGGGCAGGCCCTTCCTGCTGGGGCCTGGTCTTCCTGGCTCACAGTGAGTGCCTGGGTGTCGGACCAGGAGCTTGCACTGCTCACGGACCCAGGAATGACAGGCAGTCGGACACTGCAGCAGATGGAGGCCGGGGGACCCACTGTCCTATTTGCCTGGGACACAGGGCTTTCCACTGCAAAACCAGGATGGTCTCTGGGACATGGGACGCGTTGGGCTCCCTCCTGAGCCACCCCTCTGGGCAGGAGTGAGGCACCCTGGCCCTTTTTTTTTTTGTACTGGAGATTGAACTCAGGGCACTCGACCACTGAGCCACATCCCAGCCCTATTTTGTGTTTTATGTAGAGACAGGGTCTCACTGAGTTGCTTAGCGCCTCGCCATTGCTGAGGCTGGCTTTGAACTCGCGATTCTCCTATCTCAGCCTCCCTAAGTGCTGGGATCACAGGCGCACGCCACCATGCTCTGCTACCCTGGCCCTTTTGACTACCCACTCCCACAGGCTCCATTCCGCGGCCTGGGACCCTCCTGGTGGGTGAGGCCGTCTGCACTGCCAGGTCAGAAGGGAGAGGGCTTAGCAGGGCCACCCAGCGCAACCAGAGGAAAGGCCAGCTCTGAAACCTCAGCCTTCCACCCTGAACAGAATGTTCTTATAAGAGAAATCACTGGGGACCGCCTGGCATTTGCTATGTGTGCAGGAGGGGGCTGTTCGTCCTTTTTCTCCACTCGCTAATTAAAATGACAGGCCCGGCCTGCCCCATCTGTCGGTCTCAAAGCTTGCCCAAAAAGACCACACCAAGCGGGCCTGCGGGACAGGCCACCGGCAACTCTCAGAAGGCAGGGCCCACCCCTCTGATGCATGGGGGCAGGACCTCCATGCCCAAGGCCTGAGCCGGCCCTCTCCATGTGGACCCGTCTGCAGCCTGGGCTTGGAGAGAGGGTGGTTCTGGGTTGGGGCTCACCCTGACCTGCAGCTCCCCAAGGCCTGCCCAACCTAGATGGCTCTGACCACTACGAGGAGAGGCCAAGAGGACTGTGGGCCAGAGAGGAGGGCCCGGCTACTGCTCCATTCACCCTGGTGTCCCCTCGCTCCCCACAGGACATAGTCATGTGCCCCTCCACGAAAGGGACAGTGAGGAATGATCACCGGGCGACTCAAGCCCCCATGGACAATACAGCCTTGCGTCACGCGCCTGCATGGGGGTGCCTCTTGCCCCCGCCACCTGGCCTGGCCTGGCCCCCAGGCTCACACGGCACAGCGGGCATCTGCACAGACTCGTGGACAACTGTATCCGTGCAACTAAGCATGCCTGAACACAGCGCGGGTACGGTGGAAACACCTGGTGAATCACAGGCCACCGTCACATTCGCTATTGGCTGCAGTGCCATTAACTGGTGCGTGACTATTTGGCCTCTGTCCCGAGTACTGATGCTTAGATAAGAGCTCAGTGTCACCAACGTGTCCACAATTCTGAAGGAGACATTCTGACCTGGGGCACTTTGATCAAGGTCTTTGAAAGGACTCTAAATGCTTCAGATGACTGACAGGTGACTATTTCTGTGAAGACGAGAGTGAACACCCAGGCTTTGCAGGCAGACTGTGGTCCCTGTCACAGACACTCAACCTGCTGGTGGGGCGCAGAGGTGGCCTCAAGGATGTGCAAGCACTTTTTGACAAAAGAGGCCTACGGGCCTGATCTGGCCCACAGGCCGCGGTTTCCAGAAACGCGCCGTAAGAGTTCCGGAGACACTTGTATAGCACCACCTGACACCATCCGTGGCAGGCACGCACACCGGAGCTAGGCAGAGCCAGCCTCCCGCAGGAGCCTCCACGCAGTCCTGTGCGCAGGTGCGTCGGGCTTAATATAGTGCCTCGGAGCGGGCCCGGCGAGCGCATGCAGAAACCAGGCCAGCTCTGCTCTGCCCCAGAAAGGCTCAGGGGGCCCCCGACAGAGAAAGGGCCCTCGCTGTTCTCGGTCTCCACGCTGGCTGGCCCAGAGGGTGTGCCCAAACCCTGGCTCCACGCAGCGATTCTTAAGCGAGAACAAACGCTTAGGGTGATTTTCCCAATGAACAGGCTCTGGTCTTGGGGAGGGATTGGGCCTGTGTGGCCTTCTTTGCGGGGGAGGCTCATCTGCAGAGGAGGAAACCGGCCCAGGGAGGCCAGGGGCTCCTGCACACGCACAGGGCTGGGGGCAGCAGTCCAGGACGCCAACGGGGGCAGCCACTGGGGTGGTCCCTGACCGCACAGGGCCCCAGCACAGCAACAGAGGGGCCTCAGGAGGGCCTTTCAGCACCTTCTGGGGGACTCTGCGGTCACTGTCCTGCCGGCACCTGAGTGGCCAGGGAGCACCTGGACAGGAGCCCCTGGGGCGTGCTGGGAGGATGCCCCTCCCTGGGAGCATTCAGAACCACTGCAGAAGGACCAAATGCTATGACTGGTCACCGCCAGGAAGGACACAGGCTGGGCAAAGGGAAAGGTGAAGAGGGCAGAGCCCTGAGCACTGGCAGGGAGCAGCATCCATGCTAGGGAGCTGCTCGGCCACACGGGCACTGCGAACCCGCCATCAGTCAGAGGCGGGGCTCTCCTGGGGCTGCGGCCACGTCCCGGGAACGCCCTGCCGCCTGCCACTCCGGCTGCCGCGCTGCGCATCCCTCACGGCGCCCTTCTGCAGCCACTACGCCCAGGAGGCCTGGGCTGCTGTCCCTCAGGAGGTGCCGTGTGCCTGTGGGGATCAGGACAGAGCTGAGTCCCCACGCCAGGCTGCTCCCCACCCGCTTCCCCAGCCTCTCCTGGCCATAGGGCCCGGTCTTGCCAACGAGAGCAGAGGGAGGGTCTGTGGGGCCTCTGGGAACGTTCGACTATGGGCGGAGGACAGTGGCAGAGAGCGGTGTGGGGGCGCCTCCCCTGCAGCCCCACATCCTGCGTAGGATCTGCCCCAGGGATGTGGTACCCGGAGGGGCAGCTGCCTTCTTGGAAGCCTGAGGGAAGCCTGAGAGGCAGACAGAGATGCGCTGCCTGCCGTGCAAATGTGGGCCCTGCCCTCCTCTGGACTCTCCACTGTCACCACTGTGGTCTCAGCCACCCTCAGGGGTTTTCATTACCTGCAGCTGAATGCCTACTTGAGGGCATAGGGTGGGCATTGGTGGCCTGGGGTGGGGGAGGGGAGGGGTTACAATGAGAAGATGTGGGCACGTGACCGAAACCAGGAAGAGACTTCCTGGTAGGATGAGACACCTCTGAGTTACATTCTGGGAGGGGACAGGAATCCTGGGGACCTGGACTGAGGTCCTGCACTATGTTCCAGCCCTCCACAGAAGATCTGGCCACAGTCCCTCTTCTTGAAGGACTCAGTTCAGAAAGTCAAGAGCTGGAGTGGTTTTCATGCGGTCAGCTGCTCTGAACTCCCTGCTAACCCCCAGGCTGGGCGCCCCTGGGCGCCCCAGCTAATCCAAAATACACAGGCAACACGACGCGCATTATGCGCGTGGGGGACAGAGGCCCACCAGAGCTGGAGGCCTCTATACGCCAAATGACATCAGGAAAGGAAGGTTTCAGGCACTGAGGACAGTCAGCCACAGCCAGGCAGGAAGGGACAGCCAGGCGGGGGCTGGGACGGCCGGGGTGGCTGGGCCTGAGCTCTGCACCTGCTAATGCAGCCTCTGTCCCACGGCTTCTCGGTGACAGATGGGGTTCCTGGCCACCCAGCGAGGGGTCTGTAGTTCGATATGTCCCCCCCAGCAGCCAGCCCCCTCCTCGAGGACCCAGCACAGAATGCAAGTCCTTGCTACCCTGTGAACATGCCAAGGGCTTGGGGGACACCTCCTGCTGGACTCACGATTCTGGGGTTTAATGCAGCCCCGTGACGCCCGTACTTCAGTGGCACCTGCTGCCCTCAACCCTTGGCCCTAGGGCTAACGTGTCCCCACGAGGTGACGGGAGGCCAGCTCCTCCCAGACAAGCTTGCCCTGTGCCACCTGTCCAAAGAAGCCCACCCACTGTTCACGTGACGCGTCCGCTGCCAAGGGGCTCCCCAAGAAGTGGCGCCTGCGGGAGCACTGGTCACCCACAGCATGGTCCCTCAGGGCCAGCCTCGTCCTGAGCTGGCGGGACCTTGTGTAGCCTCTCGCTGTTGGTCCCCACCCCGTCCACTGAAGCAGGGAGCGCCTTGCTTCTCCCTGAGGAAGACCCCGCCTGTGGGAAGGGGCTCGTCCCGGCTCCGGGCCACTGTCTGTGCAGGAGGTCGCAGCCCACTGGGCTCCTTCAACCATCTGGACCCCTGTCGCCATTCACAGTGGAGTGGGGACGGAGCTGGGCGCACTGGTGCATCCTCCAGCAAGACGTGGCCGCCCCCATCAGGCTGCCGAGGGGCCGCTTCCCCGGGCCCCAGCCCAGCCTGCTTGCCTTGATTTTTTCAGTTCTCCAAGATTCCTGAGTTTCCTCTTGTTTCTCTCACTGCTCTTTGTTAAAGCCAGAGTCCACACATGGCCATCTGGCCTGAGCCCCCGGCTCCTCTGGTGCTTGTGATGACACTGGCCTCTTGTCCACCTGCCCTGAACAGATTCTCTTCCAAGTGCATCTCACTGGTTGCCCGTCTACAAGCCAGGCCGTATTCAAACTGGCTTCCTTTCCTCCTTCCTGAAGATAACCTGCCTGCCTGCTCCCCATTTACCACCCCTCCTACCCCAACCCAACACACTGCCCGCTAATCAGGGGGTCTTAGGATGCCTGAGTTCATCCAGACAGATTTCAATAGAAACATGCATACCCCTCCCCCTCCCACAGAGCTGAGAACAGGGGGCCGGCCAGCTGCAGTGACGTAGGGTCTGTCCCCGTCAAACCAGACAGCAATTCTCCAGCACCACGGACCATGGATGGTCACTGCCAACAGCGTGAGCTCACAGCACAACCATCGCTGCGAGCCCCACCTCGTGTTCCCACTCACACAACCGATTTTAAACTTCAGAGGGGGCACTTCCCTCCCCCTTCCACACAGGCAGCCATGGCTCAGAGAGGTCAGTTAGGAGCTGGCTCTTTCCAGCTTCTGGCCCTCACCACCACCCTGGGCAGAGCATGTCTGGGGCAGTCCCATGGGCCAAAGGTAATGGAGGCCCGGGGCCCACCTGCTCGCTCCCCACGTCTGGTACCAGGGCTGTGTGTCCCAGTGCACTGAGCCTGGGGAGGGGAGGCCAGGCTGGGCATGGCTCTGCTTGCTGCAGTGAGTGGCCGCCCAGCCCACCTGTCTGTCCTGTCCACTCACAGCCCTGGTGACCGACTGAAACAGTTTCGCACACAATCTGGGGCATCCTCCGTGACTGCGAGCCTCAGGAGGGCCGGGCAGCAGCTCCTGCTGACCCCCAACCCCAGGGCCTGGAACAGTGCCCAGCACACAAAGACGCCAGGTATCTGTGCCTCTGCAGCCTCAGTGACAGAGGTTGCCTCCTCACTAAGCCAGTCCCCGCTCACAGTGGCCCCTGACCTTCTGTGTGTGGATAGGAACAGGTGCACCTGTGCAGCCGGGACGCCCCTGACAGTGCCTATGGCCTCTGTCCCCAAGTCTGCAGGGCCTGGCGTGTGCCTGCCACCTCGGGGGCTCACAGCCCCAGACTGATCTGTGACAAGTACAACCTAGGCCTTAGCTAGATCCCCGAGAGAAAGCCCAGGGACTTGGAAGGGGGCACGGGGTCTCAAGCCTAGGCGCCGCGCCAGGGCTGCCTGTGCCCCGCGTGAAGACACACGCATGGGAACTAAGTGGCACAGTGTCCCCCAAACTCACGTCTGCTTGGAGCCTCAGCACACGACTCGTCTGGAAACAGAGTCTTTGCAGATTTCGAGATGTCACAAGGACAGAGATGAGACTATCTTGGACAGTGTCTTTACAGGAGACAGCAAGGGCCACAGACACACAGAGAAGGCCACAGATGCAGCCATGCAGCCCCCAGCCAGGGAGTGCAGGCCACATGGGCTGGAGGAGAGCAGGGGTCGGGACCTCCCCCAGAGCTGAGAGCAGGGCCAGCCCCACCGCCCTTGAGGGTTGGGCTTCTTTCCTTCAGAAGTCGGGGAGACTGGGTCCTGCTGTGTGCAGCTCCTGTCTGTGATCTGCGGCTGCAGCCCCAGGGATCTAACATGTAGAGTTGGGACCCTGCCCGGGCCACGCCCAGGTGCTGCAAGCATGGTGGGCGGAGCCAGGCCCCAGATGCCCGCACAGCACAGAGGAGCACCTCTCTGCTGGTGCCAGGCCCGTACGCAGGTGCATACCATCTGGGGCGGAAGGGCTTCAGGGGAACCATAGGCCTGGGGATCGGGGCCCGTCCCCTGGGAGCCATGTGTGCAGGTCTTCAGAGGTTCCTGAGAGGGCCAGCACCCTCCCCTGGCATGGCGGGCATGGCAGGCTCCTGGCCAGGGCCTGTGGAGAACAGGTATGCCTTCCTGGGTGAGGAGCAGGTCTGGGCAGCATCTGCTTGAGGGTGGCCTTGCTCTGGGAGCCCTCTCTCAGGCCAGCCCTGTGACAGACAGTGCATCAAAGCCTCTGTCCCGACATGGAGTGGGCTCTGGGCTCGGGGGTGTGGGTGCAGATGCTGACCCGTCCTCCTGGGAGCCCCACTGCTGCTTGTCAGGTGGCAGGTCTTCTGGAACTTGCCTCCTGTCCTGCGGGGCCTGTCACCGAGGCCTGGGCGGGGCAGGCTGTGGCTGGCACCACGAGGAAGAAGAGCCAGAGCTCCCCCTCCTTCCTGTGCCATTGCTGGGTGGGCGAGTGACCAGAGCTCCAGCAGCCTCGGTTTCTCCACCTGTAACAGGGCTGCTGCTCCCCATCCCAGGGAGTGACGTGTTCACGGCTGACTGACCAGGCTGCCTGTGCTGGGTTGGTCATTTGCCCTTTGAGTTTCAATGTGCTGAACACTCGCAAAAACTGCCCCATGTCCTATGGCCACTGTGACAACTTTGCCCCAAACTGTAGCTTCAAACACACATGGGTCCTCCCGCTTCTGCAGGCCGGAGGTGTCACTGACTAATGGCAGGTGTCAGCAGGCAGTCTCCTCTCAGGGGCTCCATGGAGTCCCTGCCCTTCCTCAGCTGTGACCCTCCTGTCTCACTCCTGCCTGTGCCCCACTGTCCCTCCGAGGAGGACCCTACGATCCAGCCCCAGCGCTACAGAGTCCTCTCTGGATCTTAATGTCAGCTGATTGGTGGACAAAGTCCCATGGGCAGCCTCAATGCCCACTGCCCAGGTAGGGCCACACATCCACAGGCTCCAGCGGCCAGGACTGGGACGTCGCGAGGGCCGTGGCTCGCCCCCCCAAGCCACCCAGCCCTCTCTCCTCCATGCTGAGGTTCAAGACAGAGCCTGTGACACAAGTGGGTGTCCAGGATCACCTGCTGACGCAGGGTGACTCATTGAAGCCCTGCCACTGTCTGCAGACTTGTTGGGCAGGACTGGGGGCTGGGCGCCAAGAGACAGGCAGGCACCGCGGCAGAAGACCACGCTCCCTTCCATTCGCCTGAGCACCTTGGCAGGACAGACCTAGTCAGGAACAAGCAATCTCCCACCTGAAGGCGGCTGGCTCCCTAGCACTGGTGGCCCTGAGGTCCAGTGCCCTGAGTTAGGGAGGACTGAGTGGGGACATCTTGGCTTTGTCCACTGGAGCCCGCAAGAGGGTCCTGCTCCTGAAGCATGAGCCGCATGGGCTCCATCCCACCCTGCTCCTCACCACGGGCCCCTTCCTGGGCAGCGGCCAGCAGGAAACCCACTGGACAAACACTCGCCACTGAAGCACACGTCCCAGCGCTGCAGCATCCACAGCCCAGAACTCAGGAGATTCTCTGTGGGGCACCGTCCAAACCTGGCATCTGACGCGGACAGATCTCCCCAGCCGCGGTCACCTCATCTTGCAAGGTTAAGCACTCCATCAGGCTTCCAGCCCAGAAACTAATTAGACAAAGAGGAGACTCGGTCCCCTGGGGTTTCCTCCTCTGAGGCCAAGAGCTGCCTCCCCTCTGCACCATGCCGGCCACGCTGGGAAATCAGCTCTGCCGGCAGCATGGCCTCGGCCACTCTGGACACGGGTCGCCTCGGGCTCCCACAGTGGTGCTGCCTGCGCCTCCCCGGGGAGAGGCCACCCCAGCCGGTGAGGGCAGCAAGGGGCTGGCAGCACACCATGTCTCCCGGGCTGGACGGTGGGCAGCTGCCCTGTGCCCGACCCTTTCGATGCAGCTATGGACGATGACGGCAGCGTGTCACCTGGTTGGATGACCTGCAGCACAGGTTGGAACCCACAGGGCCACACTGGGGCGCCGCTGGCCTCCCCCAAGCAAGGGCGCTTCTTTTTCTTTTCAGTGAACTGGGCGCTCGGCAGCCTTGGTCGGAGGGGCGGAGCCCAGAGCTGTGGGAGAGTGGCCAGCACGCCTGCATGCGACCCTGCCGCCCTAGCTCTGGGAACAGATGCAGATGCCCGAGGGCACAGCGAGGCACAGCCAGGGGTGCCACTGCAGCTGTGATCCCCAAACGGTGCGCGGAGGCCACAGGCTGGGGACAATGCAGCTCGCCTTCCAGCGGTTGCTACTAATGAGTCACCTATAGGGACCCACGTGGAAGCTGGACACCAGGAGGCTGGTGTGGAAGAGGGCTGTGGGTGGCGAGAAGGGCCTGACCCACCGCACACCCACTGCACACCCGGAAGGGCGCACGGCACCAGGGAAGGCCGGAGGTGGGACACGCTTTCCAGACCTGATCCAGAGGGAGACGCAGCTGGAGAGTAAGAAAGGGCGGCAAAGGCGAGCTGTCCTGTGGCTCCGCCCAGGCCCAGGGTGGCAGTCACCTCACAGGTGAAGAAAACAGAGGCACAGAAGGTAGGGTGGCAGGTAGGGGCAGCTGGAAAGGCACAGGCTGACTCAAATGAAGGGGTGGCACACCCCCGAGCCATGTACTCCTGGGCTACCCATGAGTGGCATTTCCCTGGTGGTCTGCCCAGGCTCACTCATGATGACCCCTCCTAGAGAAGTCCATGACAACATGTGCTCTCAACGTGGCCCTGCCCTCCACCCTCACCACCTTCAACTCTTTATCATGCAACTTGCCACCTTCCGTAGGCTATGAGGTCCTGTGTGTGGGAAGGCCTCCATTCGCCAGTGCCGAGACAGACTATATGAGTCTCCTGTGGCTGCTGTAACAAACTGCCCCATGCCTGACATGTAAAATAGCAGAGACCTATTTTCTCACAGTTCTAGAGGCCCGTAGTCCATTATCAGTTGTTGCTGGTATGAATCCCAGGGCTGCACTCCCTATGGAGGCTCTAGAGAGGGTCCTTCCTGCCCCTTCCAGCTCTTAATGGCCTCAGGTGTCCCTCGGCTGGTGGCCACATCTCTCTGGTTTGCTTTCCTGGTCACAGAGCCTCCTCTTCGTCTGTATGCACAACCTTCTTGTAAGGACACCTGTGATGGCATTTAGGGCCCACCCAGGCAATCCAGGAGCACATCCCATTTCTAGATCCTCAACCTCAGCACATCTGCAAAGTCCCGCCCCCTTTTTGCCTTATGAGGCGAGTCTGACAGGTTCCAAGGGACGTGACATACACATGTTCTGGGGGCAGGTATTCAGCAGATCCTATGTGCTAAGCTGTGCACACTTGAATGAATGAACAAGAAGAGAAGGAGGCCCTGGCCCTGTCTCTGTCCTCTCTCCTCACTCTGTCCACTCTCTGCCCCTGAGAACAGGAAAACAACTCCCAGAACCCCAAACCACAAGTGACCCACACGTGTCCCTGGCCTCCTAGTAGGATATGATTGACGCCCCACCCTCCCTGCACCAGGGCAGGGAGGTCACAGGCAGGGCAATAAGCACGAGACAGGGAGCCCACTGCCCCACCAGGGTCACCACCGAGGGCTGGACACAGCACTGAGCAAAGTGGCTGGTCTCCCGCCCTGCCTTTCCATGGCACAGCAGGTCTCAGCCCCATCCCAGCTGATGGCTGTGGCCCTTCCAATCAACCTCCGCCACCCCATCCAGAAAATGGAGGGCCCCAAATATGCCTCTCAGCAAAAAGGAGAAGTGGGGACAAGGCTCCTTGTGTGTACACTTTATGGATGGGAATGGGTGCTGCAGGAAGACAAGCTAAGGACCGGGGTCAGTCCTGACCCCAAGGCTACCTGGTCCCAATGCCAGTCCCTGACCTCAGTCCCAGCTGTGCCCCTTAGTGGTACTGCCGGAGGATTCCGTTCCCTGACCTCAGCCCACCCATCACAGAGCCCAGAAGGAAAGCTGCCTGGTAACCAGGGAGAGAACCTGTGGCCTTGCCTTCAAGACCTGGGAGAGCCCCCCCAGCACAGCCTGAGCCCTCCAGACCAAGGGACAGCCCCCAGCCCGCCAGGCCCCTTCTCCCCGTCCTGAGCTCAGAGCAGAGCACTGCTGCCCCCTCAGTACCAAATCCTGCACGTCCACACACAGCGGCCTATAAGGGCCGACACCAGGCAGGGGACCTGGGGCAGGAGGGCACCATCTGCCAGGCCAGGTTCTGGCCGCCAAGCCAGCCCCACCTTGACCTTGGTTAACGGAGTCGGGTTTTAATCTGTGTGCCCGAGGAGCTAAGCCTGCGTACTGGCTGCCAGCTGCCCAGGGCACAGACAGGCGGGGCCACCTGACCAAGCCACTCTGAGAGAAACGAGGCGGCAGCAGGTCTCCCAGATGCACTGCTTTCTAATCCGGGGGTGCAGACAGGGGCCTGGCCTTCTCTTAGCCCTGGAGGGGACGGCAGCCGAGCTTGTGGGGGACAGGGGACGGCTGTGTTGCCTTACATCTGTCAGTACTTCCCATGGAGAACCCCTTGGCACTGGGCACCCAAGTCTTTCCCTGGGTCATACTGTCCTTTCCTCACAGGGAGTACGGGCTGACAATGTCCAGGTGCTGCCTAGGAAGGGGCCTGTGCGTGTGCCCCAACCTTGACTCCTTTCCTCACCCGAGTCATCAGTCCATGCACCTGCCCACTCACCCACCATCCACCTGTCCACCCACTCACCCATCTGTCCATCCACTTGTCCATCCACTCACCCATTCACCTCCTCACCTATCTGCACCCCCACCCCCATTCTCTGAGGCTGGACACTCGCCTGCCCTTAAGCAGATGACAGGGAGGAGACAAGTCATAGCCAGTCCCTGTCCCATCCTGGAGGAGACGTGGTATGGAAAGGGCAGGCAGTGGAGGCAGACAGAACGCCCTCCCGGCTGGCCCAGGCGGTGCTGAGTCAGGGCTGTCCACTCGCCCACCCCGAGCCAGGCACCAGGGACCCCTGCTTCCTGTAGGACTCCAGAGCACCAAGCCTTTGCACAGAGGTGGGATCAGCATGGACCTTTCCCAAGAGACTGCTGGGTGCCAGGCTTAGCCTTGGGGACACCTGGAGAACTGGCTGCGTCCTCCTCTGCTGGACTGGTGGCCCTAGCCTCACCTCCACGAGCAGCCTGGACACTGGCTCTGCACACTCCAGCTCCCCTTGGGCCTTGGCCACCCCTCCCAGGGCGGGGCTGGAATCCCAGGCCTGCAGGCCTGTCTGGGGTCAGCAGTTTTGTCCAGACATATTCATTCATGGTGACTACTGGCCAGTGGTTATGGCAGCTTCAGACCAATGTACAGAATTTATAATCAGAAGAGAATTTGGGAATCACGTAGCCATTTCACAGGTGGGTAAACCAAGGCCCATGCAGGAAGTTGGTGCCAGGACTGGACCAGAGCCCCAGATCTGGACTTGCAGGCTGGCCTACAGGCCTGGAGATCCAGATTCACACACGTAGCTCCAGAAGTGCTCCCGCCCTGGGTCAGCCTGAGCTCAGAGCTGGGGCTGGAGGAGACAGCAGAGGGACATGGTTCTGGCCAGGGCAGCTTGGAGCCAGCTCCCACCAGCTTGCGAGGCCAGTGGCGGGCCCTCCTCCCAGCTTGGTGCTCGGCGGCTGCAGGCTGGCAGCTTGATTTGTCCAGGGAGGAAGTTTTCTCGTCGTGGCAATCAGCAACACTGACGTTCTGGGCACAAGAGGACACCACAGCCTGGGGGCTGGGGGCAGAGGTGGCCATGGAAAGCTCTGTGGAAATGGGGCCAACACTTCCCTCTGTGGCTGGAGCGGCTCTGGGATCTGGGGACATGGGAGGCCCCTGTGCAGCTCTGAGCCTCCCCAGCTCTGGTGGGCACCTGCTCCAGCCCTGCAGGTCTCTGGGTGTACGCGAGGCCTGGGCAGCTCTCCTGGGCCTGGCCTGGAGCTGTGCCTGGATCCCAGCCTCCCCTAGCAACCCCTCTGCCGCTTCTCCCTCTCCCCGCCCGTCTGCCTGTGCTCCCCCCACCCAGACACCCACTCGCCACCTGGGAAATGTACTAAATGTGGCCTAAGAAGCTCTGGGCCAGGAGCCTCCCTGGTGGGGAGGGACTCAGCTCCCAGCCCCCAAGCAGGGGCCACTGGGTCCAGAACAGAAGTGCTCGGTCCTCCTGCCTGCAGAAGAGGATGGCAGGAGGTAGAGTGGCAGGCCTCTGGGAAGACAGCTCCTTGCCCAGGTCCCGGTGGTCCTGGGTGCTTTGTGGGCCACGCCCCATAGCTCCAGAAAAAGGCCTCAACTTGGAAGACCAGGTCTCCCCCTTCCCATGCCAGGGCTGCCTCTGAGCTTCATTCCCACCAGGCACAGGGTTTCCTCGTCTCTCTCCCACCAGAGACTGCTGTGCTGGGTGCAGAAGCTTGGAGCCCATCTCCAGCCAGAAACCTTTCAGGTCCAAGGCCCAGAAGTCATGGCACCATGGAGTGCTGGGGACAGTGACAAGGGCGGAGGACACTTCTCCTGGAGAAGGAGGAGCCTGGTCCAGCCCAGTCAGCCATGTCTGGCCACTTGAGGGGCTTAGGGCCCAGTGCCAATCCAGGACACTTCCTGAGTGCCAGGCCCATGCTTGGCTCTCTGCAGACCCGGCAAGAGGAGTCTCGAAGCTCTAGGACAGGCAGAATTGTAAATGCTGATTTTCTCAGGTCCAGGGTGCAGGGGAGGAGGAAATCCTGCTGGATCACAGGGCTGGTGGCTGGTGAGCAGGAGGCACAGGTTCCTGCAGGACACCAGTCTGGGCGGCTGCTCCACCCTGCCCCTTCCTGACCACAGCTTTCTCTGGAGGCCGCTCGATGCTGTGTTCCTGGGACCTGCCCCTCTCACCGCTGGCATCACTGGCCATCTGCAAGCTCACTTCAGAACAAAACCACACCAACCCCTCCACTTTCATCTGGATCCTGCTACTTGTCCTGAAGGTATGCACAGGAGCCTACTCTGTCTTGGTTTAGGAGCTTCTGGCAGGAGCAGGGCAAGGGACATGCTGCTCCATGTCTCTTTCTGGTGTTCAGTCAGAAGCAACTGCCATCATTGTGGGCTGTCAGGAGAGCAGCTGGGTGCAGACACCTGCCGCCCATGCTCTCTGGTTTGCTCCCAGAGATTCCCAGAAACCACTTCCCCTGAAGCTTTCGAAGCCTGTTCCGTAACTGCAGGGAAAAATCTCTTGAATAATAACAAAGTGACTGAGAAAAATAATGACTTAGACAGGAGGTTGGGGAAATTCCCCAGAATAGAGAGCAAAATGAACTCCAATGTCTGGTCGGAAATCCAGAAAGAATGAACTGAGATAGGAGAGAGAGAGATTTTCCCAGGAAATACATTTAAATGTCCTCAAAGAGGAAGCTGCTGTAGTCTGTGGGAGCTTCCAGAAGAGTGAACACAATGCACAGAGTAGAGGCCCACTATGGAGGCCAGCATCGTGACATGTCAGGACATGAAGTAGCAGTAGTGATGCTCCTACACACTTCTAGGGAGGAAAATAAAGGGTCACCTACAGTGGGCTGCAGATCAGACAGCACCTTGACTTCCCATCAGCAACAAGAAGAGATGAGAGGACAAGGAAGGAAGGCCTTAGCAGTTCAGAATGAGAGCTGTTTTGAACCAAGAATTCTACAACACTGAGAGCACTGGAAAACTAGAGCCCACAGACATGGAAGCTTATACTCCAGATACATTTGTTGAAGCTGTTACTTGAGGAGGTACCCCAGCAGAACAAGGGCAAAGACTAGGAAACCACCCACTTATCCCAGAGCTCAATGAAGGAGAAGTGCACAATGGTAGGAAAGACTGGGACCTGGAGTTCAAACTGGAGCAGAGCATCAGAAATCACCAAAAAGAATGGCACAAACTTCAGTGGTAACAGAGAAACAGAAAACAGGGTAGTGGCATGCCAATGAAGACATAATTCTACTATAAGAAAAAAAGGCAACTACAAACTCCAGGATAAACATAAATTTCATGCAAAAATCACAATCCTAATACTAAACTTCAATGTGGGATTGCTTTAAAAAACTGAAAGATGAAAAAAGAATCTACTGGGCTGTAATATCAGGAAAGAACTTTTTTTAGGTCTGTGAAGAGGAAATAGAATCCTAGCCCCATTCTTGGTTCTGATGCACACATTCATATTATCATAATAATACAATGCTTTTTGCTGTTTGTTTTAACTTTTGAATCCAGCTGCTAGAAGTTAAATATGAATATAAATATAAAAGGTCAAGTGATACTGTTCAAAATGTATTAAACAAGAAATAGAAGCCCAAATGTTATTTAAAAGTAATCAATTAGCAAAGTGGCAACAACCATTCAAAACTGGGGAAAACGGAGAAAGCCTCACCTTTCCCGGCGGTCAATGTTTCCCATTGTGAATGAAGAAGCGAGGGGGTCAGAGACGAGGGAAGTGACCATCTAAGAAGGAAGTAAAGTCTACAACGGCTCCTCTGCCCAGTGAGATGCGGATGAGATTAGGGAGGGCAGGGAGGAGGACAAGACTCCTTCCCATTCCTGGCCCCGTGGCTTATGCTGATGGATGGATTGCTTTTCTTACACACACATAGGGAGGATGAGTGTTAAAGAGAGAGTTCACCGAGAGTGGACGAGGGAAAGGGCCCTGGGTAGTTCGGCAACGGGGACACTGTGAAGGGGAGAAAACATGGAGGGGGTGTGGGGAGGCAGGACCCCTGTGACCCTCACAATGAGCTGCATGAGGAGAGAAGCAGCAGGCAAGAAGGTGGAGGAGGGCACCCAGGTCTCCCACCGGGCACTGGGCATGCTGTCCATCAGGATGCAGACCACGGAGCAGAGTGGTTTGGAGGGAAACCATGACAGGTGCCAATCGGGCATGTTCCCTGGTCACCAGCCACCACAGGCATCACGTCGGGGAGCAAGAGGGCAGAGCTGGGCCGTGGGATGGCTGTGACACCCCCCTTTGCCTATGCCCTGAGAGTCACCTTGCCCTCTCTGGGCCGAAAAAAAAAATCTTGAAAGCACTATGTTCTTATCAAAACCAAACATACAGAAACGCACGGCATCCAAAGTAAAGCCATCTCTCTTCCAGGCCACAGGGCCTGCCGCGCAAGCCCCATCGTCAACCACAGGCCCGCCAGCCATTTGGGGGTGGATAGCAGAGAATGCCTCCTTCCGCATGCAGCCCGAGGACATTCTCAGAGCTGCCTCCCTCTCCTTCAAGTCTAAGGAGTAAGAAGATATAAAAATACAAAATGATGGTGGAGGGGGCGGGGAGGCTCGGCTTCTTGCCATTCAGCTCTTACTACCTACTCAGGAGGCAGTCTTCTGGAACACCAAGCTGGGGGTTCAAAGGAAAGCCGGCTACCCACACATGCTGTTTGCAGCCCAGCAGCCCCCCGGATATACACAGCACATGCCTCTTTGGAGCGGCAAGCACCAAACATGTTTTCTCGTTCATTCTTTTTTTTTTTTTTTAAATATTTTTTTATTTTCTTAGTTGTAGATGAACAGAATATCTTTATTTTATTTTTATGTGGTGCTGAGGATCGAACACAGTGCTTCACGCATGCTAGGCAAGCGCGCTACCACTGCGCCACAATCCCAGCCCCTCGTTCATTCTTAATATGAGCACAGCTGGAGATGTGGACGGAGTTGAAAATAGTTCCATTTTGCAGATGGCAAGAACTGAAGGCTCAGAGACAGTGTGTGAGCTGCCCAAGATCACACAGTGGTAAGTCTGAGAGAAAACTTAGACATCTTATTTTTCAGAGCCTCAAGCAGGCTTCTGATAATATAGATATATATACTTCTATATTCAGAGTCTGTCTCTAGAAAGATCCTCAGCAAACCAGCAACTAAGCTTCTGTCTGGGGAGAAGAACTTGGGGCTGGGCTGGGAGAGAAATCTCTTCTTCACACTATTTTCTGCATATTTTGAATTTTTACCCCATGGATCTATTTCCACTTACCAATTTAAAGAATATAAAAATGATGCTTGAAGACCATGAAAATAAGTGTCTATGGACAGTGGGCACTCACCTGACCAATGGGCACAATTTGCAATCCTGCTACATCAACCTTGAAAATTGGTTTCACTAAGGCAGAGGGATAGTGCCAGCTCCTCCCCTTCCATCCCTTCCCAGCAGCCTGGGAGCGCCGCTCACCCGGGTGCAGTGTGGCCAGAGGCACCAGGAGGAGCTTGCAGCCTGCAGGACCAGGTCTGTGCCCACCTGCTTCCAGGAAGCTCCTCCCTGAAAAGCCCAAGGAAGCTGCAGAGCTGAGCCACCCCTCCCTGGCCAGCCCCACCACACTGTGGGCCTGGGAGACAGCGCTGTCCGGGCTCCGCCCCACTGTCCTGCTCCGCCCCCAGCTACTCATCCAATCTCTCCCATCCATTTGAGAAGAGCCAAGCTTTTCTAGATGCACGGGTCTCCCCAGATACCACCCTCCTCTCTCCTCACAGCCCCCACATGTCTTCACCGCCCTGCACCCCACAGTGTCGATTCCTCCTCAGGCTCAGGTGGCAACAGGAAGTCCCTTCCTCCTAGGGCCTGTCCCTGCTTCCCCATGTAGAGCTGGCCTGACCGGCCTGCCAGGACCTCCCTGCATCCCTGTGTAGAGCTGGCCTGACTCCTGCTCGGGCTTGGACGGAGGTGCTGCCCACCAGCTCCAGTGCAGCAGCCAGAGTGAGGCTCTCTGGTCGCAGCTGACTTTGTCGTCCATGTTTACAAGACTCATCTCCATGAGGTCAAAGGCAGCTTGTCTTGAAATACTGGTTAAACCAATGGAAAGTGAGAGGAGTGGATGGACTGGGGAATGGGTGGGTGGATGACAGGCAGAGGCATGCTGGGGCGGGGGGATGGGGCGCTGAGCGACGGCTGGCTGGGTGATGGACAGCTGTATGGACGGATGGAGCAGAGGAAGGAGGGCTGGCGAGAGGGT
>CM053399.1:3200886-3221623 GCA_028644305.1 Xerus rutilus | reverse complement strand
ACCATCTCCACCATCTCCATCATCACCACCATCACTACCATCAACACCATCTCCATCAACACCACCATCTCCACCATCTCCACCATCTTCACCATCTCCACCAACACCACCATCTCCACCATCCTCACCATCTCCACCATCACCACCAGCACCACCATCACCATCATCACCACCATCTCCACCATCACATCTCCACCAGCACCACCATCTCCACCATGACCACCATCTTCACCATCACCACATCTCCACCAGCACCACCATCTCCACCATCTCCACCATCACCACTATCACCACCTCCACCAATACCACCATCACCACCTCCACCATCTCCACCATCCTCACCATCTCCACCAACACCTCCATCACCACCATCTCTACCATCTCCACCATCTCCACCATCACCACCATCTCTACCATCACTACCATCTCCACTAGTACCACCATCTCCACCATCACCACCATCTCCACCATCACCACCATCACCACCTCCACCAATACCACCATCTCCACCATCACCACCTCCACCATCACCACCACCTCCACTATCTCCACCATCACCACCATCTCCACCATCACCACCATCTCCACCATCTCCACCTCCACCTTCTTCCCCATCACCACCTTCCTCACCAGCATCGTCACCCTGACACCCCACCATCCCTGCAGGGGAAGAGCCACGTTATGGCCTGCTGAGACTGATGCTGTTCATCTCATCTCACCAACTCTAAGCCGTTTGCCTCAGTTGGCCTCACGCATGCCCAGCTGAGGGGCCTCCAGTCCCTGTTTTACAGACATAGCAGATGGTGGTGATGAGGGCCATGGGCTCTGAGGCTAGACTGGCTGTGTGTCCTGTCTTTCAGACAAGGACAAAGGCAGTTCCCACTCACAGGGAGGCAATGAGGGTCGGGCGGCTGCATGTGCGACCCAGCACAGCACGGTGTACAGAGAGGCTGTCTCCCTGGCTGCAGCTGTCTTGGGCCTCCATAGGAGCCTCCACCTCCTATGGAGTATCTGAAGGTCACACAGATCCTGGGCAACAGCTGGTCCTCCAGCCTAGACTTCGCAGCTCAAAGCCTGTGCTGGCACTACCAACAGCAATAGCGTAGTGTTTCCAGAACTTTCCCCAGGTGCCACACCTGCTAAGTCTGCTAAGTGCCTCCCCTGCCTAAGCTCTGTTCAGGTACTCTCTCAAGTACACAGACAAGGAAGGCGCGGCTCTGACAGGGTAACTAGGGCCCAATGTCAACCCAGGAAGCACAGGCTGCATGGGGCACCCCTTGGAGGTGGCTTGATCAGCAGCCACTTGCCTAAATCCAGGTGGCCTCCTTGGCTTTGCACATCCCTTGGAATTGCCCTCACCTGGCTTTAGTGTCTCATCTGGGATGAGTGCAGGTGAGTTGGATGGTTCTTGGACAGGCCCCCTCACATCCTAGCCTGGACCCTGCTCCTCCCTGGGCTGACCCCTTCCCATGACCACTGGACCACACTGATACTGATGCTGGACATGGGTCCAACACTGCAGGACGGGCAAAGGGGAAAAAAGGAGGATCCCAGCAGCCATACCACCTCCCCTGGTGACACTGGGACTTGTCCCTTCTCACCAAGGGTCTCTGGTTCAGCTGAACCCTTCCCGATACAAGTCCAGGTCCCTGGCCATGGTGAGCCTGTGGTGGCTGCCTCCTTCCCTCCCTCCTTGCTAAGGAGGCAGGAGGTGGGGGCCTCACTCTGTGGTGTCAAGGCCCCTCCCTCGTCCCCTGGTGGCCCAGCCTGTTCCCAATCCAAGACACATGGGTGAGGTCTCCCAGCCTCCCTGCAGGCCAGGGCTCTAGCACTTGGTCTGGAGCCTGGGCAGACTGTCACTGTGGCCACAGCGGGGCGCTGGCTCAGGGCTGGGCATACAACACCCTCTGAGACAATAGGGTCCTTGTCCTGCTGCTGAGACCACTGGGTGAGCCAGGCCACACCCAGGACGGTGCAGGAACTAGGGACAGAGGGGAGGAGACAGACTCACAGATGTGGCCCTATGGACGGGCTGCCCCAGTGACACGGCTGGGACCTCCAAGTGACTGTGCCAGCTACTCACACAGGCAGACCCATGCAGTGTCCTTTCTGGCTTAAGGCACCTTAGCCGACTGCACCAGGGTGAGATCTGGGAAAGATGCAATGCACCTGGCTGCCCGCAGCACTGCAGGCCACGCCAGGGGACATGTACGAGGTGTGGTGTGAATGTCATCTGTCTGTGCCTCTGTCTCTCAGCCGGGGAATCAGCTGCTTCCCTGGGCCACTCGGGTCCTGGCCAGGCTGGCACAGGAGGCTGGGCCACAGGGATGCTCGGGCGTGGTGAGGGTGGTCCAGCCTTCACACTGGACCTCAGGGGTTCGCCATTCCTGCTGAGTGATCCACAACCAGCACGGGGCACGTGGTCTTCCTCCGAGACACTCTGCAGTCTGGATGCTGAGGAAGGTGATCCTGGCTTCCTAGGGGACGAGGTGGCAGGAGTCGGGCACTGGGTGACCAGGGACATCATTCCAACCACAGGGAGAAGATGAGCCCAGAATGCAGCCAGCATGAGGTGGGGGGCAGAGCCAAGAGCTGGGGTGGGAGACGGGGCCAGAGGCCTCGACGCCAGAGGCCTGGGCTCCTGTGCAGGTCACAGGGCTACAGGCAGGCGAGCGGGCTGCCCTCGTAGCATGTGCTCAGACTCCTGCCCTGTGGCCAGTGTCCTTGAAATGAGTTCTGGCCAACAGCACAGCCCTGGGGCACCTGTCCTAAATGCAAGACCCCAGAGCGCCCTCTGCCCTTGGCGCGGCACCCACAGCGTTGCAGAGGAGATGCCGTGGTTCCAGCAGGTGGCGTCCCCAGGGGAGCCTTCTGCTGACTCGGATGGACAGGTGGCGGAAATGAGAGACAGCCCTCGCCTTCCCTGCCACTCAGCCGAGCTCTTGTCACCGCGGCGACAGGGAGCTGGCTGACGGACATGTGAGCCAGGATGTCCACCCCACACTTCTCCAGCTTGGCAGAGCAGGGTCACTGGGTCACCAGCAGCTCACAGAGTCCCGAAGGGGACCGGGGGAGGTGGGCAAATGAAGGCACACCGAGTGTGGCCCTCCTCTGGGGAGATGCCCGTCCTTGCTAGCAGAGGAGCAGCAGTCGCTCTGTAGATGAGGGGATGTTTGCACTGGACATGAAGGGGGCCCAGAGCAGCAGAAGTACTTCCTGTGACTCAGGAGGTCCCTGCTGCTGGCGAGGGGCAGATAACCTCACTGAGAGGCAGCCATATGCTTGTCTGCTTCCTCAGCCATGTGGAAGCTTCTTGAAGTCAAGATAAGTTCCAGCCTGCCCCACCCGCTCAGCCAGTGCCCAGCTGATGGCTCCACATAGCAGGCGCTCAGCGATGTGAGCCGTGACCCAGACGGCTCGAGGCCATCAGTCACCACCACTCTAGTCTGAGTAACTGCTGTCTTTCACCTGGACGGTTGCAGCAGCTGCCTGTCTCCTGCTTCTGTGCTGGTGCCTCCCCTCACTGGTCCCTCCCCTCACTGATCCTTGTTTCATGAACAGAATGAACTTTAACAAATGTAAATCAGACAGTGGCACCTGGCCTGCCGGCTCTTCACCCTCACATCTCACCCCCTCCTCTCCTGAGGGCTCCCCTCTAGCTGCACCAGCTCCCTCCTTCCTTGAACAAGATAGTTGATCTGCACCCCTGGGTCTTTGCACGTGCTGAACTCTGCCTGGAACATTCTTTCCCCAGTTTAAAGTTCTTCCTGCTGCTGGGTCCCCAGTTCCCACAACACAGCCTAGTGCACTGGGGTGCTTGGTGGCTCCAGACTGAACCAACGAGTGCCTATAGTGTCACCTCTTTGGTCTGTCTGTGATCAGCTGAAGACACAGCACAGGATGTGCCCCTGGGTGCCGAGTGGGAAAGGCAGCAGCCCAGCAGGAAGCCTGGGCTCCAGGGGTGCGGCGGGGACCATGCGACCTGCTCGCTTTGCCTCTTGGCCTTTGCCTGTCGACTGAAATGGGACTCTTGGACCAAAAGAAGCCCTGGGCCCTGTCCTCAACAGGACACGCCCTCCCATGCATCTGGGGACTCCCGCCCTTTCCCAGGAGCTGGCTGAGAGTCTGGGCGGCCACTGAGCCCAGGTGCCCGATAGCCCTGCCCTGAGCAGAGCCTGCAGACTGTCCATCGAAAGAAGAAGAAACAAACCTAGAAACCCCACTTCATCTACCTCTCGGGCTTGTGAAAGGCAGTGACAGATTGTGTGACAAGCCTCAGGTTGGCAGCATTTAAAATAGCCCTCCGAGCAGCGGGGAGGGTGGTGCACTTGGCGGGGAAGCCAGGACAGTGTCCTGCGCCGGGTGTGCCTTCCCCGAGGGAAGCAGGGGAGGGCTCCATCACCCTCACACTCTGGAAGGCCACCAGTCAATTCACAAGGACCCCAGAGAGGCCAGGCAGGAGGTGGGGACGATCCCCACGGACAGAGCAGGGTCACAGGACAGCGGTTGTAGACAGGATAAACTCTTAAGTCCCGTGCTAGCCATCTGAGCAGGCAGGAAGCCACCCTCCGAGCCTCAGCGTCCCACCTGTGACGTGGGCCAACAGCAGAATCTGAGCAGTGGGGCAGTGAGGGCAGACCAGAGCCACCCTGTGGCACACATTGCCCAGTGCCCAGCCTGGGGAGGCCATCCAGGAGCACCAGCCACCATGTTTGTCCAGGAACCCACCCTGGTCTTTCTGGACTGTGATCCTGGCTGGGAGGAAGACCCCGCCCTGCCTTATCTGTGTATGACTGGTCTGAAAGATGGCCAGGCCAACTGGACCCTCCCCTGGCAATGCAGGACACAGGTGGACTGTCTCTGCTCCCTGTCTTGACTGAGGCCATCTCTACTCGGTGAGGAGGCTGTCACGTGGGCAGCCGTGAGTGGGCGCCTGGCTGGAGGCTCAGAGTGGCAAGAGACCCTGCAGCCAGGAGTTGGGGTGTCCTGGCATGACAGGCCCTGCAGCCAGAGCCATGGAGGCGGGCGTGCATCTGCCCTGCAGGGAAAGGCCCGCTGGCCGAGGCAGGAGTTCGTTCTGTTGCTTAGCCAGCTCTCGTGAGTTTTTTGCCTCTTGCAACCAAGAGCACCGAGTCCCAGCCTGCCCGTCCCTCGGGGCAGAGCTGCTCCCTGAGCAGCTGGTCCTGGCCTGCGGCCCGTCCACCCCAGACTACTGCCAAGCAGACCACCCGGACACGACAACGCTTCACAACGCCATCTTGACTCCAGCTCCCACATGCCACTCCACGCCCCTGCGGCTCCACACCCGCAGACCCCACCAGCCTCCGCGCGAAATAGTTGAACAAAGTGTGTCCACATTAAACACAGACAGAACTCCTTCACTGTTCCCCAAACAGGACAGTGTAACCATGTTCACGTGGCGTGTACCTGATTAGGGACGGTGGGGGACAAGGACGATTCCCACAGGAGGACCTGCAGAGGCTGGGAGCACTCTGTCGTGGGAGAGAGGGATCTGAGCATGGGTGGCTCCTGGCATCTGCGGGGGTCTCCAATCAGCCCCCCGGCAGAAACCGAGGGAAGACTGTACTAGTGTCTGCTGTGACAACCAAGTAGGGCCTGTTACATTCCCGAGTGCCCCCAGGGGGCACTGTGGCCCTGCCACCTGGTGTCCTCGTGTGGCGGAAGAGCTAACGGGGCCACAGGCATGTGCGGCATCCTCTGTGCAGGCTGAGGCCCACGCACGAGGCTCGGCCCCAGGGAGCCCGCAACTTCTGAAGCCCCTCTTCTAGGCTCACCTTGGCAGTGAGTTTCAGCATATGGATATTAGGACTTTGAGACCCGGGAGCTCTTCACTCCAAAGAGGGGACGTCAGAGGTAGGCAACTGAGCCAGGGGCCCCATCGTCACAGGTGCACATGGAGCAGCTGTCAGCGTCCACTCAGGTTGGATACAGCCCAGCTACCTCCTGCCTTTCCCAGGGCAACGTGGCCGGGCTGACCAGCTCCAGCCCCCAGAGCTCTGCAGCCACACGCCTTCTTCCTACCTGGGCTCCTGTGACCCTGTGACCTTCAAATCAGACACCATTCCCCAGGGGTGGTGAGCTAAAGTCAGGACCACAACCACACGGGGCTTGAGGCTACCTATGGGTGGAAGGTGAAGATAAGTTTCCTTTCTAAAAAACCAAAGGAGCTGCTGGGCTCTGTACAGAGCAGAGCCACACAGCAGACACCAGAGGCCCCAGGCCTGCAGGGGCACCCAGACAGCTGGAGGGCGGGGCTGAGGAGGTCTGAGCTGGGAGCAGGCACCCAGCACCTGGGACCCACTGCAAGGGCTTGAAGGTTGGGGGCCACAGCTTAGTTATCACTCAACCAGGGGGCATGGAACTCTGATGTGACAGACACAGGGCACGCCAGCCACGTCAGCTGGGTCACCGGTCCTCGCTGACTGGGTACATGTCATTTACCAAGCCCCTTCTGGGTGCCCAGCACTGACCTAGCAGTGAGAGAGGAGAAACATGCCCCGTGGTCAACAACAGCGAGGGTTCTATGGCTCCCACCTAGGCTGGGAGGGCGGCTGGGCGTGGGGGCTGCGTGGTGTCCCCCAGACGTGGGCCTGCAGCACAGCCATGCTCCGCTGTTCTGAGGCCACAGGTCTGGCTCAGGGCTTCCTGTGCTCAACCAAGATGTGCGAGGACTGCGCTTCTCTGTAGGCTCCAGCGGAGAATCCGCTTCCTCTGCCTGGGCTTCTGGAGGATCCCGCGTCCCTCACATCCTAGCACCTTCTCCAACTTCACAGTGGCAATGGAGTTCAGTCCCTGTGTCTGTGACTGTGACTCCAAACGCTGCCTTTCAACCTGGGGGTCAGGCTGAGCCCACCTGATGGGGTGCCTGGGATCATCATGACTTACTTCCCCTTGCCTGGGAGGGTGGTGTGTTCACAGCTCCTGGGGTTAGGAGGTGAACGTCCTTGGGCCCTCACTCTGTCACCTTGGCTGAGAGACAGCAGCCCTGCAGGACAGCCTGGCTGGGGAACTTGTTTTAGTCCCGCCAGGGCACTCTGCTTAGGAGAGTGCTGCAGGAGACTCTGGCCTGTTTGCAGATACAAGACGAAGCCCCCTGCAAATTCAAGTCTGCTACCGTGCTGAGACCTCGGCGATGGCTTGGCTCTGAGGCTGCCCTCCTCAGGCCAGGGGAGCCAAGGTCCTCATCTCAGACTGAGGGCACTGCTGGCCCAGCAGTCCCAGGGCTCCTAGAGCCAAATCCACAGATTCCAAAACGCAGAGGCAAAGGAAGAGGGGCCTCCTGCAGGCCGCTTCCCCTCCCTGACCAGTGGAACCACCTGGAGCTGGCCACGCCCAGCATGGCTCACTCGCCTTGGTCATCCCTGGAAACTGGTGGCTGCACTGAAGACACAGGGCCACAGTTGGAAGGACACCAGCTGCTGGGAGCCTTGGGAAGCTGATTGGGAGACCTTGCTTTATGAAGCAGCATTTCTGCTGGTGCAGCTGTGTCCCCTCCCCACAGCAACCCTGAGGCAGCAGGGTGGACATCGACCAGCTGAGGCTCACACAGCATCAGCCACAGAACTGAGGCCTGGGAGGCCGGTGGTGCACCCAGGAGCCCAGGGCTCCACCTGATCCAGGGCCATAGCCAGGCTGGGCTGGTGTTCAGTGAATGGTCACCGTGATGCTAGAGGACTCACAAGGAAGGAGATGTCACCTCCTTGCTATGATGTTGGTCCCCAAGGGTTCACGTGACTTGGTCCCTGTGTGGTGGTATTGAGACCTGGGGAGGTGGAGGCCAGTGGGAGTGCTGTGGTCACCAGAGCGTGTCCTCAGGGGGTCAAGATGACCCTCGGGAGCCTGAATCAGTTCTCATGAGAGCAAGTTGGCTGAGTCGCTCCTTGGATTCCTGTCTGGAGATGTGATCGATTGTGGCCGTCCCTCCCGTCCTATTCCTGCCAGGCTGCCATCGCCTGAGGTGACACGGCCAGGGGCCAGAGCCGAGCCACCCTGTGCCGCCTGGACTTAAAATCTCTCAGACCATGAGCTGATAAAACCCTTATCTTTGTTGTAGCAACACAACATCATGGACCTACACCCCCCAAGCCTGGCTTGGAGGACAGGGAGGCCATCGCCATCGTGGTGCTGATCTGTCACCTCCTTCTCCTGTCACCATGCACAACCCCGCTGTCCTACACAGGGACCACTGTCAAAGCCCTGCAGCCCAACAAGCTGAGCTGGTGGCATCTTCCAGACAGGGTGAGGACCCTGATCCCAGCGGGTCTGGCTCAGAGGTCAGACCCCACCCTGCCCTGCACCAGATGGACCTGCAGCACAGAACTTGGCTCTGCCCGGCCCAGTGCACTGGGCAGCCACTTCTAGCCACCAGCTCCTCTCTCCACCGCGTGGCCCAAGAGCCCATGAGCGCCAGCCTCCCAGCCCCCAGGAGCTGCGCCCTGGTCCCGGCCTCCAGAGGGGATCAGGCGTCCCCCCTGCACCAAGCCTCCCGGGAGCCCAGGCTTCCCCCTTCCCTGTGCAGAAGAGGCTTAGCGACCACATTGGCAGCCGGGGCTGAGGACAAGGAGGGACAGAGAGCCAGAGTCCCAGCTGGCACCCAGGGGCTTCTGTGCCCACCTGCCTGTGCCCATGCCGGGGGAGACACACAAAGATTTCCATATCTCGTTGCCAAGCACAGCCTGATCTCCTTTTCTATTCAGCTACCAGCACCCCACAAGACTGGCACCATCCTTAACATTACCACTCAGATGGGGAAACTGAGGCACGGGGCGGCCCAGTAGTGACCTTCCCAGGTCCCACAGTCACCGAGGATGCGGCTGGAGTTGGTTAGCTCCCGCCACGATTCTGCTGCACTCACACAGCGGCCCCTCGAGATGGTCTGTTCTGCCCTTGAGCAAAGGGACTTGGCCCTGTCCAAGGTCAGCCAGCTCGTGAGCTCCAGACCTGGGATCAAGCCAGGTCAGCCTGAGCAGCGAGGGCAGGTCGCCCCAGTGTGGCCGGCCGGGTGCTCCATCATGCATCATGGTACACAGCTCCCCAGAGCAGGCATTCTGTAAGGCCTCAGCTGAGCGCACGGGACGGGGGACGCCTGGGTCACAGCGTGGGGAAGCCTCCAGGGCGCTCAGTAGCCCAGGGTCACAGCTCTCAACAACTTCTGCTCTTGTGGGACCCTGCTCAGGGCGCAGGCTGCCTGCCTCCTGTCTTACCACCTCGCCCTCTCTCCACTCTTTGGCCAAGCAGAGCTGGGGATGCCCTCGGAGGGGAGCTGTGCGCGTCCAGTTACCACCCTCCCCAGTGGGTCTGGCAAATGAACAAAGCCGCTGGCTGTCAATGGGTTGGTTTCTTACTCTAGGGAAATTAGAATGTTAAAAAAAAAACAGCCCGGGCGGGCGGCTTGGTGGAAACCGTCACCCAATTCACAGTGTCAAGCCAGCAGTTTAAATGGAAATTAGTCAGTGGATGAAGGTGCTGATTTGCATGCTGCTGACGGCTCCGGGCGTGTCCCTGTCAGGCAGCCTCCGTTTCCCAGGCACTCCAGGTCTCTTCTCTCCGCACACGTGGTGACTGTGGTGACCAAGGGACCTGACACACCTCTGGTTCCAGCAGCCCTGGCTGGAGGGATGAGGGGTGAGCAGGGTCTGCCCAGCAGGGGCTGCCACGGTCTGCTCTCCCTCCTGCCTGGACCAGCCAGGCCTCCACACAGACCGCTCCGCCTCCCCACAGGGCCCCCCAGTGCCTGCCCTCCCCCACCCTGCCTCACCCTGTCCTGTCTCGGTTTCTCCTGGCCTTTTCCCAGGGCCAATCAAAACGCATTGATTATAACTGGTGATAATCAGCACTACTACCTGGGGAACTCCAGCAAGCACTCCCTGGTCCCCTCCAATAGGTAGGCATCCCACCCCAGCAGGTGCCGAGGCCACGCAGCGTCCAAGGGCACAGGTGTGGGGAGCAGAGTCCGGATTTAAATCTAGGAGCAGGCTGGGGGCGGGAGCACTGTTTTTAGCTTTTTCATCTTTTTTAAGGACACGGCAGCTGAGGCTTGGGAACTAGGACACCAAAGACCTGTTGAGCTCCAGGAAGCCACTCCGCCCCGCCCCATGGCTGGGAGACCAGGCTGCAGCCAGGGACTTTGGCATTCAAACTTTGGTCCACCTGGACCTCAGGACCAGAGGCTTAACTGGGCTCATCCCTCACCAGGGTGGGTTTGGGGGAAGGGCCAGGCGGGTCACATTGTCAGTAAAAGAGGACACAGGGATCCACCTGGCAGTGAGCTCAGCGAGCAGGGCCAGGGCAGTGGGCCCTCATTCCTAGGAGCTCACCGACCCCGACACCCCCTCAAATTCTACAAGTGACTGACAGACCCTGGGCTGCTACGGGTGAGGACTGGCTGTTGGGACTAGGCCCCAGGGTCACCAGAGTCTCGGTAATCCAAGGCTCACGTGTCTCTGCCCACTGCAAAGGGACAATGGGGAGGGAGCCCATTGGAGAGAGGTGCCTGCCGACCCTGCCACCGAGCTCCCCTGCCAGCACTGGGCAGGCTGGCCATCTGCTCTCTGTGCTTCAGTGAGCGAGAGGGAGTCCAGGAACACCCAGCTGCAGGACAGCAGGCAGGCAGGGTGTCTGGAAACCACCGGTCGCTGTCTCCACTGCTGGGGGAGAAGCTCACGGTCCACTTGGCTACCACCACCACACAGATCACACTGGCCGCGCTTTCTCCCAAGAGGGCGGCGGGGCTCAGGAGGCATGCTGCCCCACTTGGCTTGGGTGGGGACTCCCCCTACAGTGTGTCAGGCAGGAGACCAAGCCGGAATCCTGAGCCGTGGAGCCCCCAGTCCCGCACCTCGCACAGCCACCGAGCCCCTTGGAGGTCACACCCAGAACTCACTAGCAAGAGGCTCTGGGGTCTGGCTTACAACCCACTGGCCGCTCCAA
Organism: Xerus rutilus; assembly: GCA_028644305.1. Taxonomy (NCBI): domain Eukaryota; kingdom Metazoa; phylum Chordata; class Mammalia; order Rodentia; family Sciuridae; genus Xerus; species Xerus rutilus. The sequence continues at coordinate 3,210,673 of CM053399.1, read as the reverse complement.
GGCACCAGGGCGGGGGGATGCAAACAGGACCCCAGGGATCCAGCAGCAATGGAGGCGCCTCTCCCCTCTGGATGTCTGTCAGCTGGCTTTATTTTCCTCTAACTCAGAAGCAGGAGAAAAGCCATTATGGAAACAATAGCCCGAGGAGCCCAGCACCCAGAAGCACAGTCACTCAGGGGCGTGCGGCCATCGCCTACACGGCACGCCGCCGGGCTCCCGCGTCCCGCTGCTCTAGTGAAGAACAAAGACTCGGCTTGCCGGCCGAGCAGCCTGGGGAGGCGGCACCGTACCTCCAAAATGAACTTTCTTCTTAAACCGCGAGTTCTCCGCCATCCTCCCCAGCCTGGGAGTGACCATGTCATTCAGACAGGTCCCGCCGCTCCTCCTCCGGGCCGTGCAGAGCCCGCGTCCCTGGGGATGGCCTCATTTACTACCGTCTGTTAATCCAACGGGAAGGAAAGTTGCAGTCCCCACGTCAGAAATGCAGGACAGGAGAAGGAAAAGAGTGGAGGAAGAAGAGAGGAGACCCCGGAGCGCGGAATCCACAGAGGCACAAACTTGACTTCTGGAGACCGAGAGCCGGGGTCGGCGCAACGCCCGGTGCTTTGACACAAGTTGTGAGCTCCAGATCAGCGCCTGCATCCTTCCACTTCCCCTGTACCAGGGGCTTTTTTTCCTAGCGCTGGTTTCCATGGCAACGCATCAGTCACTAGTCTAAATAAGTACGGGTGAAGGACGCTTGAAAACCGGTACAATTACGCATGCCATTAGCGGGAGAGGAAAATGATTCAACCCGCTATTAGCAGAGGGCAGAGGTATCACTTAGAGGCTGCTGTTGTCCTTGTCCCCAGGAATTGCTTTCTCATTTTGTCACACGTGGCATTTTCTCTGGTGCGGTAGTTTTCTGCTTTCTGTGAGGCGGACAGCTGGGCAGTGAAGACCATGTTGGCCACGCGGCCCACTGAGTCAGCACCTCAGGGAAGGCGCTGCATCTCGGCCAAGTGGGTCCCAGCCAAAGGCACATGCCAGCCAGCCTCTGGGCAGGGCCTCCCCAGTGGGGCTGGGCACCTCCGCAGCAGGGAGGGGCCTGGGAACAGCCCACTGCGGATTCGGTTTGCAGGATGGTGGTGAGCTGCGCCCGCCTGGTGCAGGACGCTGTGGCCTCGGCTGGGGCTGAGCCCGCCTCCCCCCAAAGGAGGCGCTGCTGCACTCCAGCCACCCTGCCCCTGGGGCCCGAGGAAGGATGGCAGGAGGGACAGGTGGTCTCCTGCCTGGGGCCACTTGTCTTTGCTTTGTTCTCAATGGCTGCTGCGAGCTATCCTGTGGCCTCAGACGAGTCCTCCCGTCCAAGTCACTAGCTTCCGGCAGGTTGGGGAGCACTCTGGAAAGGCTGGCGGTGCCCCAGGCGTGTTCTTCCCACCTCCGCAGGGCAGAGGGCACGCTAGTCACAGCTCAGCTCTGGCCTTGGGCCTGTTCCCAACTCTACTTGTCAGACGGCTGCTCTTAGGAGCACGGTATGAATTAAAGAGGGGGCTTGGCATGCAGCCAGCACTCAGGAACGGTCGGCTGGGCTATTATTCTTACTTTCAGGGTCATGTGAAGAGCACATAAAACTGCTCCCTGCCCCCACTGGGCTGTGCTGGGCTGCGTGGGAACCATGTGGAGTTCATGGCATAATTTACCCTCTTGCTTCCTGTTAGCCCACCCATGTGGGACCAGATGCTCAGGAAAGAGTCACAGATGAGTAAACTGGGCCCAGAGAAGTTTAGAGACTGGCTCAAAGTCACACAGCCAGCTACGATAACTGAAAATTGGGTCTCCGGACCCAGTTCTGTGTCTGTGCCCTATCCACACCTACAACCTCAGTGCTAATGGGGACACATGGCATTGTGGAGCCATGGGCATGGGCATGGGCATGGAGCCGGCAGTTGGGCATGAGCGTGGGGGGCTTCACACCTAGGAAATGAAACATGCTCTCCAATGGGGGGCCTGACAACTCTTGAGCCAGCCTGAGCCTGTCTGCCAGCAGCTCCATGGGGGTGCCGGCCCTCCCTCCTGTGGGGGTTCCTGGCTCTTGGCAGCCCCTTCCTTCTACCTGGGGTGGGCATGATCTGCGGGCAACTTGGAAGTTCATAAAATAGCTGATGCCTGCATGCAAGGCACCCGAGGGGCTGCCACTGCCACCACTCAGAGACTAAAGTGGGAGGCAGAACCACAGAGACAAGAGTAAAAATAGCGAGGGTTTCCACGGGAGCCCGCGCTGCCTCCTCTGGTGCCTAACGAGGAGGGCACAAGAGGGCCTGCATCCTGGGAATGCGTCCTGAAGCTGTGTGTTCTTGGGGACTCCCTGTCCACTGGTGGGCAGGGCGCTCATGGCTGCATGTGGTGAAGAGTCTCTCCTGCCTCGACATCCTCAGACCCCTGTGTCAGGCTGGCTGCGGGGAGGCAGGGGTGAAGTCCTGCTCATCACCCTGGGCAGCAATCTGAGATCCAGCTTCCACATCAGGAAGAGGTGGGCGGGCGAGGACAGTGTCAGGGCAGGGGCAGGTTGCCCCTGGCCCTCAGGATGCCAGCACCACCCACCGGGTGTCCTGGTAGGCTGTATAAACTGTACAGTGATGCCACCTCTGCTGGCATGGGGCCGTGGGCCACCAGGTGGACCTGGTATGGCACTCACATATGTGGACAGTTCCAGGGATGGATTGAGTTCCTCCCATGCCACTGGCTACGGCCGTCAGGAATGCTAAGACCTTCAGTCCTGGGATGCCTGCACCCACGAAGAAGCCGGGACCAGGCAGTGCCAGCTCCCAGGCATCGGGAAGATGACCTGCCAGGGCAAGCAGAAGTCACCCTGGGCTGGCTCTGCTGTGAGAGGCTCCAGCTGCAGGAACAGAGCAGCTGAACTCCGCCCAGCCACCACGCCCATGGAGCAAATGGGACTCTGAGTGCTGGGTAGGGGAGGCTGGGAGGGCGAGGGAGCCCAGTCTCGGCTCCACGCCGGTCTCTACTGCTTACACACAAGCGGGACCCATGGTGGGTGTCCTCGAGATGTGTATGTGGACACATGCATGGACACACACACTCACACAATGCACGTGCATACATACACATGGACACACACTTATACACACGTGTATACACACGCATGTACACACCCACACACTCACACATGTCCATGCACACGCTCACACACACATATGCACATGCTCCCACACACACTCACGTGCATGCACACATACACATGGACACTCTTCCACACATACTTACACACGTGCACAGAGACACACCTACACCCATGCACACGTGCACACATAGTGGGAAGGGACAGAGACCCTGGGGACTTGCAGTTCTTCCCCTGGGAGAAGACCTAAGACTCAAGGTGTCCTTTCCCTCGAGAGCCCGAGGAGCCCGTCCTCACTCCTCCGGGGCCCAGCTCAGGCCTCGCGCTACCCGGCAGCCAGAGTATGAGTTTCCAGCAGGTTGCATGTGTCCTCGCATGACGGCTCCTCTCCTTGTCAGGGCTCCAGGGTGCCTGGGCCCCAAGGGACTCCCCACACGCCCTGCGCCTCCTTCCCGGAAGCCTTACTCCCCTCCCTGAGTTCCATCCCTGGTGCCCTCACCTGTGGGTGTGTGCGGGGCGCAGGGCCTCCCTCCACGGCCGTGACGCTCCTGACACATCCCGAGCCCCCGGCCTGCACCAAGCAGGGCCGAGCCTCCAGGTGGACCCACCACCCTCTGGATTGGAGGAATGACCTCATGTACATGCAGATATGCCCAGGCGGCCGGGCACAAAGTGGGGTGAGCTGCACAGGAGGGAGGGTCTGGGCCACTGGGGCTGCAGGGTGTGCAAGCCCACCCCCCCCCAGACGCAAATGCCCACTCCCTGGTCCTTCTGCCCTGAGCATGGCCTAGAGGTCTGCTGGGTCAGGTGTGGTCACCCTAGCACGGGGAGGGTGACAGTCAGCAGCAAGTTACCCTGCACCACATGGCATCCTGAGGTCCCACGGACCTGGGGAGGTCAAGGGTCTCGTTGCTGCCGTCTGAGCTTCCATCCCCCATTCTTCTCACATTGAGGGGCCGTGTGCTGGGCACGGCTTGCGTGGGACACGGGTGCAGTGAAGGCCATGGGCAGTGTCCTGTCTACTCGGAGCATGAAGAATGGCCAGCCAACTGCCCCATGCACCACTAGCTGTGGGCCACGTGGCCCCCAAGGGTGTCAGTTGGCACCTGAAGCGTTTGGTGACTCCGTGGGAATGTCATCTACTATGTTCTAGCCTGGTGGCACGGACCTGTGGGGTGACCCCTGGGCTGTCACATGCACTTTCCTGTTCCCTGCCATCACCATGGGGTGGAAGCCACTGTTGGCTCTCTGTCCTGTTCCTGCCCTCTGTGCCCACAGCAGGGAGCCGGCACTGCACTTCCCAGACTTCTGTGCCAGGGTGACGGGCAGGCTCTGTGATGGACAGAAGCCACATGTGCAAACCGGGTGCCGCTGTCCCCTGCAGGAGTGGTCACTGAGGGTGGGTCTCTCTTCACACTCTGTGCAGCATCTCCTGGCTCTTACGCCTCTAGCCCTGAGGGCCAGGGAGTTTTCCTGTGGTGGCCCATCTCTAGGTGACACTGCCTGTGCCCTCTCCACTCCAGTCCTGTGAGTGTTTTGCAAGCCAATCACCTGTCTGCCTGAAACACCTGCAGAGGTGCTTGCTTTTTGAATTGGGCTCATTGATTTTTTTTTCAAATTGTGTATTACAGATTTTTTCTATAACCAATTCATTTAAAGATAACAAGGGAGTCTTTGCACAGAGCTGCTTTAAAAAATAAATGCATTGTGTCTGTAGAGGTGAAAGCCACAGAGCCAAATGAGAGGGCTTCTTCCAGGGCCGGGAGGGTGGAGCCAGACAGTCACAGCTGCCCCTGTCTGGGCTTGTGCATCTCCAGGACCAGAGGTGGATTAACCTGGGGCATCATCAAGGGGACCTCTGAGTCCAGAAGCAGGACTGAGGACTCGGGGGAAGTGGTGGGCAGGTAGAGTGAGCTCTAGAAGACTCCAAGCCTCCCGACAGAGGGTTTTTCAAAAAGTAATGGCTTTCAGAGGAAAGCTGAATAGTTAGATAAGATTTCCTTACAGACACTGAGGCAGGCTTGGCTCTACTTTCCTGCCTGGTCCCTAGCTCCTCTGCCCATACGGGACTCTTTACAAGGCACTCCCTGACTCCCTGTGGGGACAGTGTGAGGAGGTGCTGTGCTCCCCGCCTGGCCTCCCGGGCCTGGTGTGATGCTCTGCCCTGAGCATGGGCCTCTGTTCTGACCTGGAGATGTCAGTAAGGGAAATGCCATGCGCCATTCCCTGAATCTGTTTATATGATCTCTGTGTCACCCTGTGGTCACCTTCTCCCCCACTGCCTTGGTAAGGCCAGAGCCCTCCTGAGCCCACCTGGTGAGCGATTCCATGCACTGGGAAGCCTCCAGCCAACAAGACAGTGAGGTCTGCGGGCTTACAGACTCAGGGCCTGACCTGTGGCAACTGCCTGAGAAAACTTGGCAACGGGTCCCCCCTGCCAGCCTGGGACGAGAACACTGCCTGCTCCCAAGCTGGTGACATCTTGCAGGAAATCCAACAAAAACTTGCCCCACCCCTAACCCAGACCCTGTGAGTGGGAAACGTGTGTTGAAGCCAGGAGAGGCCACTATGCAGCAGAGGTAACTCACCAAGTCCCACACTGCAGGGCCCCAGAGCCCAGCTGCACAGGTGCTCCATGAAGACCTTCCCTTCCAGACCCCACCGGGCTCCGGGCGGAGCTGATGCATGAGAAGCAGTTCAAAGGGACAGACACAGCAGAGCCCCTGGGCTGGCTGGCCGAGCAGCTGCGAGGCCCAGTATCCTCCTAGGCGCTGCTCTGAGCATGTAAGGGACAGAAGTGAGACGTGTTCTGTCACCGCTCATGACTAGACCCGATCCATGGGCAGATGAGACGTGCCCCAGACACATCCAACTCGGGTCCTCAGGGTGAGTCCTGCAGCCCCCTGGTTCAGTCTTACACCTGCCAGTTAAGATAGAACCAGTTGAGGGCAGGCGTAGTGTGGACATGCAGACTTCTCCAGGAAAGGCTGCCCCTGGAAGAGCCTGTGATGCTGGCTACCCTCCCCGGCACTCTGGTCGGCCTGCGGGACCTGTCCTGGGTCACAGTTATCTCCCTTGATCTCACAACACGGGCTCTTTTGGAAAAAGCAGACATGTTCAATTTGGAGAATCTGGGAGGCTCAGAGAGGCCTGTGGCCAGATGACCGTCACAAAACACACACTGCACAGAGTGATGCCCAGGCCTGTGGCCTGGGTGACAATGTCCAAGTATCAGCTCAGAGCTAGGACACACACTAGCTCTGCTTTCAGGGCACGCTCTCACCATCTCACAGGCAAATGAGGTGGCAGACGTGTGAGGTGACTGTCCCCTGGCAGAGCAGACATCCGCAGCAGACAAGTTAGAAGAGGTTTGAAAAAGTCCTCAAGATCATACCAGCAAGTCCAAACCAAAAGCTTAGTCCAAGAGGAAGAAAACCAACGTTAGCTAAGTGCCTACTATGTACCATGACCCTTCACAGATCAGGAAACATACAACGATCGTCACGTGTTTAAGAAACCGCTTTTAAAAGCTTGGTCCTTTGGCGGAAGCATTTCATCTATGAGCCTAAATAGCACAGGCAGCACGAGGGCCGCAGGGCCTATGGGAGGCAGCGATGGCTTTCTACTAGAGTCTACATGGATCCCCAACACCCCAAACCAGCAGCACTCAACTCACTTGCAGCTGGTCCTGTGTCATATCTAAAATGAATCATTTTTCAACATTTGAGGACTCCTAAAAGCTGAGCATGGCAGGAGGAATGTCCCCGGAGACCAGGAGAGGAATCCACGTGGAGCCGAGGGCTTGCCAGGCTGTGGTGTCCAGGGTCATCCCTCCCCAAGGACTTGCCTGTCCCAGCTGCCTCCAGCAGCCCATGACATAGGCTGCAGGGTCACAGGGGGCCTGATGCCCCAGGACTCATTATGGACTGAATGGCTTGCACAGTAGGCACTGACCACCAGCCTCAGCCCACGGAGGCTGCTGTCCCACGAGGATGTGGAGAGGCACCCTTCAATATCAATACGGAGGTATACAGTCATCCCTCCGTGTCAACAGGGGATGGATCTCAGGACCCCCGGGGACACTAAAATCTGTGGATCAGGAAGTCCTTTTATAAAACGGAGCCGGATTTCCCTGGAACCCACACACACCCTCCTCCTGTGTACTGTAAATCATCCCCAGATGACTTGGAGGAACAGACACAATGGAACTGCCAGTTAAGTTGTTATTTTGTATCACTTAGGGAGTTAGACAAGAAAGAAAGACGCCTGTCCATGACAGGAAGATGTGATTTTTTTGAAACAGTATTTCTCATCCGCGGTTGGATCTGCAGAGGCAGAGGGCCACCTGCTGATGTCAGCACACCTCTGGGTGGCCAGGGATGAGGGCCACGTCTTGCCAGGTTGTAGGCAATCACCACGGAAGCCCAGGAGGCTTCTGCAGATGAGGGAAGAGCACAGCGAGGGAGAGAACCCAAGGCTCCGTGGCCCAGCGTGGAGCAGCTCCTCCCAAAGCCAGGCGGGCTCTCTCTGGAAGCCGGCTCCACCACTCGTGGAACACCTCCCAGGGGCCACACGCCCACCTGGGATGGAGCTGCCTGCCCCCCAGGCTGGTGCTTAACTGCAGGGCACTCTCTGGGCCCAGCGGAGCTCCTCAGAGCTGTGCTTAGCTCACACGTCAGTCCCCTGGCCCCACTTCAGTGGTGGGGCCTCTTCCTCAAGGGGATCCTACGCAGAGCCCTTCGCCCACGCAGGGAGAAGCAGAGGCCTGTGCCCTCACCTTCCACGCCTCACGGAGGGCCCAGGCTCCCTGGGTTGGGTGAGAAGCTGGCAAGGGGCACCAGCCTCCAGGAGTGTGGAGGTCACATACCCGAAAGGGCACCCACAGCCACGCAGCACCCTGCCACTGCACCAGAGCTTCAGGGAGCCTGGGTGCCGGGCTCCGCACGAGGGCTGCCGGGACGTGGGGTCCTTACCCTGAAGCAGCTCCCGTGGCCGGCAGGCAGACACAACCAGGCTCCCCCGGGATCAGGGCCACGGCAGACGCGCAAGAAAGCCAGTGGGAAACAAAAGGTAGGGCCAGTGTCTGTCTTCCGGGATCAGAGAGGGTTTCAGGGAAGGAAAAGCCAGTCACCTGGGAGGCAGGTGGGCCTGACTGTGGGACAGAGTCTGCAGAGAGAGCCGGAGAGACTCCTCCTGGATCGACCCTGCCTGCAATGTCACTTACAGGTCATTCCATCACGAGGCCAAGTCAACTTGCCCAGACTTGAGTCTGGGCTGGCCTGGGACACTGACCAACAGACCTGTCACCAGCTCTGAGTCTAGACTCCACAGGCCTCGCGGCCTCTGTGCTCTCAGGAGGCCACAGTTCCCTGTCCTCCAGCCTGTACTCGCCTGCTGAGTGATGGGGCTCCTGTGCCCTGACCAATCCTGCCAACATGCCAGGGGTTCATCAGCCGCCACTCCACACACAGTGGGAGCCCTGATGGGGACAGAAGCAGCCTGTGGAGCCCCACCTAAATTGACATGCAGAACTGACATAAATGGTGAGGACTAAAGTCCCTGAATCGAGGGGTCATTTGTTCCACAGCCCCCATTCACTGGTACAGCCATCACCTGATACTTCGGCCACGGGCACCATCTGCACATGGAGGTGCACATCTGTGCGTCTCTTGCGGAGTTTGCATGACCGTCACGCAGGCGATGGAGGGAAACCATACCGTGATGTAAAGTGTCCGCACAGGGGGGGCGGCAAGGACAGGAGGTGGGACTGCCAGTCTTCCTGAACGGGCTCCTGCCTTCCACATGTCCCCAGAGAGCAGCAGAGCCTCGGGGTAACAGGTTTCCACCACCCCATGACGTTTCCGAGGCTTTCTGGTGGCCAAGGTGGGAGCTGACGTGGATCGTGATGCAAGAGGCCCACGTGGGAGCAGAGCAGCCTCCGGGAGCTGGCGTCCGAGGAGAGGGTCAGGGCCCGCTGCCTCACAGGTCATGCCCTTGGCCATGAGCGTCCCCTGGACAAGCTGCTTCCACGCCCTGTGTCCCCCCTGGGGCACATGCAGGGGAACGAGACAGCTGGGGACAGAATCCAGCACCCTCCAAGGCCCCAGGAGGAGTGGCACGCTCACAGACGCTCAGAGGCTCAGCACCGAAAGCTCCCCTGTGCCACTCGACGGGCGGGGCCGTCCTGGGCCTTCCTGGGCTCCGTGTGGAAACACCCACAGAGCAGCAAGGCCATTCTCACCTGGGCAAGAGCAGAGGCTCCTGCCGGCTCTGCGGGCTGACATCTGTCAGAAGTTATTTTCGGGGCTCCATAAAGGCATTCCCTGTGTTGACGGTCCTGTGCTCTCGATCTCCACGTGAAGAGACAGAAGGAGCACCCAGGCCCCAGCACAGTGTGGGAAGGGGCAGGTGTACCATCACCCCAAGACGGGGCCGCGGGGCCTGGCCGACTCTGTGAGGGCAGCCCTGGGTGCCCACGCAGGCAAGGTGCTGCTCATCTGGAACCCAGGGAATGCTTGGGGCCTTCCATCTGATCAGGAAGGACATCAGAGTGTCCCCTGCCTCCACGAGGCAGACAGGACCTTGCAGGGTCCAGGGGAGCCTGGGCCTTCCTCTGGGATGAGCAGGAAGGACAGCCAGGGGCACAGGGAGAGCGCGTGCAGCCCA
>CM053399.1:3130711-3200386 GCA_028644305.1 Xerus rutilus | reverse complement strand
GACGGATGGGTGGATAGGTGGGTGCATGGGTAGATAGATGGATGGTTGGATGGATGGATGAATAGATGGATGGTTGGATGGATGAATGGGTGGATGGGTGAATGGATGGTTGGATGGATGAGTGGGTGGGTGGATGGGTGGGTGGATGAATGAGTGGGTGGGTGGATGAGGGGTAGATGGATGGGTAGATGAATGGGTGGATGGGTGAGTGGATGGGTGGATAGATGGTTGGATGGATGGAAGGATGGGTGGATGGGTGGATGGATGGGTAGATGAATGGGTGGGTAGATGGGTAGATAGATGATTGGATGGGAGAGTGGATGAGTGGATGGTGGATGGGTGTATGGGTGGATCGGTGGTTAGATGGATGGATGAATGGGTGGATGGATGGATAGTTGAGTTGATGGATGGATGGATGGATGGATGGGTAGATGGATGGGTGGATGGATGGGTGGATGGGTGGATAGATGGTTGGGTGGGTGGGTGGGTGGATGAATGGATGGGTGGATAGGTGGGTAGATAGATGAATGGGTGGGTAGACGGGAAGATAGATGGTTGGATGGGTGAATAGATGGGTGTATGGGTGTATGGGTGGATCGGTGGTTAGATGGATGGATGGATGGGTGGATGGATGGATGGTTGGATGGGTGGGTGGATGGGTGGTTAGATGGATGGTTGGATGGATGGGTGGGTGGACAGATAACATCTCTGGGAATCTGAGTAGTTCTTAAGGTGGGAGAAAGAATCTGGCTAGGTTCACGGTGAACAATGGACGAATGCTCAGGCTGGAGGGGTGAGCAGGTATGGACTGGACAAAGTTAAGCACCACCTTGCTGCCCATCAAACCATCTCAGTTGTGCTTTGCTCCATGACCAACTCAAGTGGGCAGCTCCTGGCTGTGGTGGCAGTTCCTCAAGGAGTAACCCCCTGGAGGCCTCAGTTCTCCCCATCTGCCCCATGGGATCAGACAAGCTTTGGGTGTGGAACCCCTCGGGGAAGGGGCTGGCTCCTAGGACCCCCTCCCACAGGGTGCTGCCTCCAGGGTGTGCTGGCTGCCCAGCTGCCACTCCCAGTTAAACTGTTCCAGTGACAAAGACCCTGGGAATAAAGTGTTTAAAAATAACTGATGGATGCTGGTGCTGCTCTGGGGACCCTGCCACACCAGGCAGGGCTGAGGGTGAGGACAGAGGGAAGCCTTCAGCCCCTGCTCTCTGGCGCCATCGTCCCGGGGCCAGGGCACCTCTCCTCCTGTCTACAACCTCAGAAAGCCTATGAGACCCAGAGAACACTGCCGAGGCCCCGGGCACTTGAGGCCAAGAGTGGGTGGTGCCAGCATAGGGGCATCTCATGCCACTGCAGCACAGGGCAGAGCTGGCATAAAGGAGTGGGCATTTGGTGAGCTCCCACTGTGTCCACCTCGGCACAGAACCCACCACAGGCCACCGGCAGGATGCTAATGACAATGGCAGTAAGAGAGGGCGAGGTGACCTTGCAAGCAGCAGGAGCCCCTGGAAGGGCTGGGAACAGGGCTGGCCCTGCACCCCCCACCCCAGGAGGCCAGCCTCCTGTCCTGGAAGGCATGGGGGGAGGGGCGGCAGGCTGTCCCTGCACCTGTAGGGTAGGCGTCACCAGGAGCCACGCCCCCTCCCTCCTCCGGAAGCCCTCTGCTACTCAACCTCAGGCAACTCAAGGGCCCCCTGGAGGGGCTACCCCTCTGCAGAGCCCGTGCACTGTCATTTCCCAGAGGGAGCGGCCGCCCAGACCCTGGGGCCAGCCAGGCTCCTGTGCAGACCCGTCCCTGGCCTGGCGCTCCTGCCCTCCTCCCTCTCCACCTCCCCGACCTGCCTTCTGCACAGGTCCCTCTGTGTCGAGGCCACCCTCCTCTGTGTGCTGCATGTCATCTTCTCCAGGGACTCTGAGGGTGGACAGCACACTGGGAGCTAGCCCTCCCTGACCTCCAGGTGTCCCTGCTGCTGTGAGAGAATGGACACCCACCTGCTGCCCTCACTGCGGCTGGGGATCTGCCTCAGGGACCCCTAGTCTTCACAGCGTCCTGTGAGATGCAAGGATGGCTGACTCGCTCTCAAGAGAGCACGTGGATTAGAAGAGGGCTGCTCCTCCTGCCCCCAAGGCATGGCTGGATGCCCTGCTCTCTCTGGGGAGAGGGAGGAAGAGACCCAACTTAGAGTCAGGCACCAGCACCCAAGGAAGCTCAGTGGCACCCAGCCCATTAGTGCCTGCCTTCTCAGGTCTAACAGATCCCCTTTAAAGTAAATATTCTGGAAAGGGGAGGTTCTGGGGAACGAAATTGACCAAGTACATTATTCTGTATGCACATATGAACACGTAACCATGGGTCCCACCGTTATGTATAATTGTAATGCACCAAAAAAGAGAGATAAAAATAAATATTGTGTAAGGCTACCTCGATACTGTCTTGACATGACATTCACAGGCAACAGGACCTTCCTGGACACCCAACCAAGTACAATTGCTTCCAACTCTAAGACGTAGGCCAACGGAATGACCCAAGAGTCCTGAAGAGGGAATGAGAACAGAGGAACTGGCAGGGGGGGGGGTTCCTTTGGTGGGGCTTGCCCTGAGGTCATGCCATGGACACAGGGCAGAAAAGTCACCTGAAAAAGACCCAACAGGTGGCCTTACTAGTAGAGTGGAGATGGCAGAGGAAAGGCAGCAAACTGAAGAGAGATGGATGGAGTTTGTTCTGAAGAAAGGAAAACAGACTAAAAAAAAAACTAAGGAAGACTCAACGTTCCAAAGGTCAATATTAAAAGATCTACAAACTGGGAAATCAGAGTTGCAGAGAACGAGGCAGGAAAAATACTTTAAGAACTCATGGATGCCAACTTCCCGAATTGGGTGAAAGAAGTAAATGTGCAGATGCGGGTGCTCAGCAGGGGCCTGGGGCCAGATGGCACAAGCATCCCGACTCTGCGTCCCCGGCGAAGGCAGCTGTAGGGCCTGGGCAGACACGGGAGCAAGTGCCTGAGCATTCTGAACAGGAGCAGGCCGACTGCGGAGGGGGCAGATCCACAGCACCGCCCAGCAGGCCCTGAGCTTCCTTCCTTCCTGCATGTCACCAGTGGGGACTCAGGGCAGCCTGAAGATCACACGTGCATGCCAAGCAAAGAAAACAAGAGCTCCAAAGTAAGTCTCCAGTTTTTGACCCCAAGCATAGGAAAAGGAGTCCTCAGATTCAGAGAGCGTGGGGACAAACCTTTCCTGTCATCCAATCTATTGCACTTCTCCCCACTCGCTGTGCCCGCCCTACCACCGTGGCGGCCAGGTCCGGCAGGCACCTCCGACTCTGGGGCAGGGGCAGCCTTCTCGCCCGCTGGCGGAGTGGAGGTTCAAGGGGTGGACGAAGCCCTTCTCCTGACGCTTGGCTGCGCACGGAGACACCTTTACAGTAAGTGCACAGCAAGCAGGGAAACTGCCCCGACTTCTCATTCAGAGGCCCAAAGAAAGGGTCCCAGGGACGTGGAAGGGGTCAGAGGCTGCGGTGAGGAGGGGCAGGAGGGGGTCTTATGAAGAGGAGCGTGAGCTTCTGGGCTGCACTCCAACTTGCACTGGGGTGGTTCTGGCCTTCGCACAGCCCGGGTACTGACAGTGGAACTAAGGGACAAAAGCCACCATGTCGCAAGCCTGGGTGCTGATGTGCACGGAACAGCAAGCAGTATGGGCAGCCAGAGCCACCGTTAGCGTGTGAGATAACACAGAGGCCTCCAGGGATAAACACAAATGGGAAAGTGACAGGAGCCGAGAATCCAGAGAGATCAGAAAGGGAGACAGCGAAGGGCAGGGAGAGCCGGCGGGAAAAGAGGTAAACGGGCTCCAACCCAAACACGTCGATAACGCGCCGGATTTAGATGGTCTAGATGTCTCACATGGGAGAGGCTTTAAATGGCCCAATGACACACAGGCCACAGGGAAGGTGGATCTGAGAGAGGACGTCACTGTTCTCAGGGAACAGAACCCACCACCGGCGCTCGCTCCGGAGCAGGTGCAGCAAAACCCCGCAGGGCCGAAGGGGAAAGGGCCAGGTCGCCGTCAGACCAGAAATGCCAACGTCTGGCTCCCCAGCACACTTAGGAGACAGGCAGAGGGCAAGTCAGCAAGGCCACCCTGCCGCCATCAGGAGGAGCTGACGTCCACAGAACCTCCACTCGGCCACAGCAGAATGCAGTTTTCACAACCAGCCGTGTCCCCAGCCGTAAAACCAGGAAAGGGGCAAAACTGAGTCAAAGCACCCAGAAGGAACCGAGAGGAGGACAGAGAGCCGCAGCTGAAAGGAGAGAGAGAGGCGGAACTAAGACCAGTCTGTGAGCCAGCCGGAGAGCGGGCGCAAATGGGAGCATCAGGAGGGTCAGAAAGGGCGGCGGCAGGGGCGGAGAGAGCGCTGCAAGCCCGCACGCCCAGGGCTGGCCCAGGAAGAGAGCGGCGCTGTGAGCTGCCTCCCGTCCACGGAGGACACCCAGACTGTGGCTCAGGGTCGGCCGAAAAGGACTTTGTCAGGCTCCCGTGGCCTCGCTGGGGACGTTCACCGTCATTCCAGACACAGCATCCATCCTCCAAGCCTCTGCTGGAAGGCCAAGGTCAGGGACACTTCCCACGTCGCTGGACGAGGGCGGCACCACCCAACACCCTGGCCAGGCAAAGGCAGCCTGGGGAAGCGTGGGCCCTGCTCCCTGGACAACAGATGCTGAGGTCCTGGACGGAACCCCGGAGCTCCAGCCCAGGGCCGTGTAAAAGTGTCATGTGTCACGACCAAGCACGCCTGTCCTGGGGACACGGATTGCCTTGGGTGCTTCTCGGCTCACGGTGGGGCATCTTATGTCCCCATGACCTTGGTGTGCATGGGAAATGTCACAGGTGAAGGAGGCCGGGCCACATGGGGTCTGTGGCTCCCCTGCCGTCTCGGGGCAATGGAGGTCGGGGGCTGAAGCTGGCCACGGACGCCCTGCATCGCTGCATATCACAGCCAGGAAGAGAGCCAATCCTACGCACGGCCCCACGGCGCGCACTCCACCCCCCACCCAGAGCCAGCGGGTCTCAGCTGGGGGGCACCTGCCCACGACACCTGGTGCTGCAAACCCTTGCATAGAGCTGGCCAAGTGCATGGCCCCATGTGCAGATGCAAGGCAGCTTTGAGAAGAGCTATCGCCGCCACTGTGGGGTGTGCCGGAACCCAGGTCCCCAACTGCCCCGTTGCCCCCCTGAGCAGCATGTGGAAGGCCCAAGCTGAAGGTGGAAATGAGCTCCCTGGGTCCCTGGGCCTTGGGGGCAGGTCAAGAGGACAAGGGGGAAGGTCAGGTGCATGGCCATGCTGGACGCCCCGAGGCACCGCACACTCCCAGCGATGGCCAACTGCACTGGGGGCTGGCAAGAGCCACTGTGGACATTTAGATGTCACGTGTACAGGACAGAGAGAGAGGCAGGTTACAGGGCCATTCCGTCCCCAGGGATTCACAGATAATCCCAACAAGGGCAATCTCTCTGCTGACATAGTAACCATGGTGGACAATGTTGGCCAAGCCCTGCCCACGCAGGCGCCCTGCAGCGGGTTCCACCAACGGCAGATAGGAACGTGGAGGGAACACGGCAGCCCTGGACACGCAGGCTGCCTTTCCTGCGGTTTTTCCCCAAACAGCACAGCACAGCAGCCATGCTGTAGGGTCATCCAGAGACGCCCTGAGGTGCCCAGGAGGTTGCGTGGGGGCTGCAAGCAATGCCACACCTCCCGCCCAATGGAGCGCCTGTGGGTCCTGGGGCCACCCCCATGGGCACGGGGGCCAGTTTGCTGTGAGTGTCCTCGCGCCTTCCCTAGACATGCTAAACCTCGCCTGTGATCACCTGAGCCTGGGTCTGGATCCCGGGCTCCAGATACGCAGAACTCAGCAATCACCATCGCTCGGGAACCCGCGATAACTAGTCACAGCCCAGCAGCAGTGACAACATCACGGGCTGAGCCTGCACAGCCGCCTCACTGCTCAAACCAGTGGATCCCAGCAGGCAAGCGGGGCAGGCATCACTGTCCTCCCTTTCCACCTGTGGGGAAACCAAGGCCCCGAAGAGGCACTGAGCGTGAGGTCACGTGGCCAGCAGGGCTTGGGGTGGGGTCTGGAGGCGGGCGAGCCCGGGGCCGGCTGGCCGCACTGTGCAGCAGGCCAGTTACTGTGCAGAAGGCCAGGCCGGGCATTCTGGGCATGGGGACAGAATAGGGCTGTGGGGACACTGGCCCCGGTGTCAGAGGTGACCAGAATAAACGGAAGCCCCAGGGCAGGCTTCTCGCCGTGGCTGTCCACCCTCCCACTGGCTGTGGGCAGGACGAGGCCCTCCTGCCTCCTGGTGCCCAACTCTGCACCAGGACATTTCCGTCCTCCTGGCCTCCCTGGCACACTGAGCCCCAAGCAGGCCAGGGGCCCATATGGTTTTTGTCTCCAGCCTGGCCTGGGACTGTAGAGGTGGCAAAATGACCACAGGCCTTAGATTCATTTGACAGGGTCAGACGGGTTCCACTCAGAACTCAGAGCTTCAGACTCTGCCAGAGGCCGCCCAGGCCTCTCCCCGGCTTCCGCACCCAGCGCCTGCCACCTAGTGGCCAAGAGTGGGACACACGTCAGGGACACTAAGTTGTAAGAGCCAGGCCACCGACTCGCGAGACCCCAGGACACCAGGGCTTCCTGCAGGCAGCCTCCCCGGCACAGCAGGACCACTTTCACACCGAGAATCTTATTTACAGCATGTGATGGCACTTGGCCATCTGGACCCAGAATCACCAGCACATTCATCAGACAGACCAGGAAACCAAGCGCAGCTTCCCAGGAGTCCTGACCCCTGCTGACCTCGTGGGGGCCAGAGGCCTGTGTGACCTCGGGAAGTTGCCTACCCTCTCTGAGCTCCTGTACCCTCGATGGTCACAGTGGAGACGAATCCTCACCACCGGGGTCCAGGGTGACGTCTGCTGCCCCAGCGGGAAGCAGGCACTCGACATGCCCTTGGCTTCCCCACAGGCAGGTCTGGGCAGCGAGGCCAGGCATCTGCACGACCTGAGGCTGGACGTCGGTCTTCCCTCTTTAAACCAAGGAAACTTCCTTTCCCCAATGTCCAGACCAGAGACCCTCTATCCAGGAGTGTCCGCATGGCTCACGGGGGTTCCCTGGCCCCAAAGCCCATTTTGTGTGATGGATAATGATACAAGGACGGCAGACCACTCAGCCCCAAAGGGGCCCAGGAGTGGACAGACAGAGCATAGCAGGGGGTGAGCCAGGCTGCCCGGCACAAGCACACCCAGCCCCATCACCCTCTCGGGAGCTGGATCCTGAGGCCCTGCCCGGCCGGCATGTCCCTCCAGCCAGGCGGGTGGGTCACCGTGACTTCTCAGGCCAGTCTCCCTGCCTCAGGGCCTGGGCAGGCGCCTGGGGCAGCCAGGCTGGGCTACAGCCTTTGCTCTGCCGTAACACAGAGGAAGAAAGGGAAGGGGCTGGACTCCCCTTTCATAGAGACCCCTGCGGGGACCGGAGACAGCTCCCACCCCAGGGACCCGTGGATTCCTAGCTTCTCTCCTGCGTCCACCTGGGTCGTAGTGAGAAAGAGGCCGAAGGCACACGGCAGACCCGGGCCAGAGGGCCTGGGCTCAGATCCGGCTCCCCGGCCCCTCCCCAAGCCCGGCCTCCTCTGACCACAGCACCCACCATTTCAGTCACCGTCACTAGACGACAGTAGGGAGGCCCTGTCACGCAGGAACAGCAGGGAGCCCAGGGTGTCGTGTCTCGACTGGGCTTCCTGGGGGAGGACCCCACACTCCGTGCCTGCCTGGAGCTGGGAGGCTGCATGGGGGTCCTGCAGGCTCCTGCCCCCTGCTCGAGCCTCTGCCCAGCTGGGGTCCCTGCTGTCACTGTGACAAACCTCATAGCACCCAGAACAGGTGCCTCATGAGCCTGCTTGGGTCTGTGGGGCCCACGACAGTCCCCACAGGCTGGACTTGAAGGACAGACCTGTGGTCTCCCGACAGTGAGGCGAGTTCTCAGCCCTCAGGCCGGACCCTCCAGCGGCTCCGAAGGAGGCCATTAGGTGGGAAGGCCCAGGGCTCTGGCGGCTTCCCTGGGCACCCACTGGCCGGTGGTCACAGCTGCCCAGCCTCTGCTGCTCCTCGTCTCGCCATGTTGCCTCGCTGGCTCAAACTCCGGGGCCAAGCGGCTCCTGCCTCCGCCCCTGGCGGGGCAGGGTGAACGGCGCCCGCCCGCCAGCGCATCCTGCATCTGCAAAGACCCTTTCTTCCCGACAAAGCCGCCTTCTCAGACCTGCCTGCCACGTGGGGCCACCACTCAGCCCAGGGCAGAGTCCTCGGAGGGTCAGCGCCTCCACACTCAGAGCTCTGGCAGTGGGCTGTGGCGAGCACGCGGTCCCGCGCGGTCACCACTGTGCACCTGTCTCTGGGGAGCTCGACAGACACGGGCTCCCACGTGCTCATGATTAGACGACGCTTCTGTGTGACCTGGTCAGGGGTGGGAAGCCTCCTGGGAAGAGCTAGGGGTGACCTGGGGGCTGAAGGACGAGCCACTAGTCTGGACAGGGAAGCTGACCGAGCCCGGTGTGTGGTAGCATGCAGGTTAGGAGGCATCTCAGATCGCAGGAGGAGGGAGCTGGCCACACCCTGGACACCGCAGTGAGCTGGGGTGCAGCCTCCAGCAGGGAGCTGGACAGCGAGGCAGAGCTGCGAGCCAGGCTGGAGCCTCCATCAGCCCCCTGGGCCTCGAAGCAAAGCAGGGGGAATGTTTCCCCAACTCGAAGGCTGAAGGCCTGAGCCCAGGAGGCCCCTGGGAGGTGGTCGGGGTTAGGTGAGGTCACCAGTCTCAAGTCCATCGTGACAGGGTGAGTGTCCATGAGGAGACCAGCAGAATCTCCCCGACAGCCAGGGGCCACAGTGGAAGGCAGCCCCTGGGAACCAGGAGGGAGCCCCTGTTCCCAGGCCACCTGGGTTTCACGGTGGCTGCTGGGCTGAGCCCTGGCCCTTCTCCCAGATTGACAGAGATGGAGCCACCTCCACCTGGGCAGGAAGACAGCTGGGGCCCCTATGGGTGCTCCTACGAGCCCCTGGCCCCTCTTGGGCCCCCTGGCACTCTGTCTACACCCTAGAGAGAGCCTGCAGCCTCTGGCCTGGTATGTGCGTGCCAGCACAGACCCTACCAGCCAGCGGGTTCTCGGTCAGATGCCCAGGTGGCCCAGTGGCCACAGCAGCCAGTGGAGCAGAGCTGGACAAACAGGACCTTCACGGTGGCTCTCGGCAGCACAAAGCCCCATGTAACTCCAGCTGTGCCAGAGGCTGGGGATGACCTGGGGCCGCCAACTGGCTGGCAGTGTCTGTGTTCCCGGCGCCCAGGGCCCCTGGAGCACTGGGGCTGCTTCTACCCTCTCCCTGCCCACCCAGCCCAGCCCACCACCTGGTGCTGAGCCCTGGGGGTCCTCCAGCCCTGCCCTGCCCTGCCCACCTCCTGGTCTACACAGCAGAGCCGGGTGTGCTCACCCTCCTGAGCTGCAGCCAGCAGTGCCGTCCCAGGAGCTGCCCCTCTGTGGCCTGGAACTGGCTTATTTTCAAGCCACAGGACAATCGGGGCCATGTTGGTTGCTGCCCCAGGTGCCCTGAGTAGAGGAGCTCCTCTGGGCACTGTCCTATAGACGGCCGGTGCCAGCGTCCAGGGCCCCCAGAACCCGAGCGCTGAGAGAGGCCACGTTGGAGGTGCTCTGGGTCCACGTGCAGGGTGCATGGTGCTGGCTGAGTGCAGGCCGAGGCGCTGTCCAGGCTCTGCAGAGTAGGGGACGGCCTAGGGACCCCACGGGGCCCTTCAACAGAGCCCATCACTGTGTGGCAAGGCTGATGCCCAGCACAGGGGTGCACGGCCCCACCCTGCCCGTGGTACCAAAGGCGGCTGTGTGCTGTCTGGGTGGCCTGGGGCCCTGTCACCTTCAGGGTAGGTCCCCTGATCTTCCCAGGTAAGCCACACTTACACAGAAGGCCAGAGGTGGGAGCTGGCTTGGTCTGTTTGCTGCTCGCTGAGCACCCGAGCCTGGGCAGTTTGCAAGGCTGGGCCCGCTCTGCAGCTGGGTGGGCAGGCGGGGAGCCGGCACCTGCTGGGGTCTGCAGATGGACGGCCTTGTGCTGCGCCCAGGCCAGGGGAGCCATGTGGCTCAGCAGGCAAGACCGCTCATGACCCCGTGTAACCCTGGCCACCTCCCAAAGTCTCACCTTCTGTCACCTCGGAGGAATGAATTTGGGGACAAAGTTCTCGCCACACAAACTCCTGGGGATGTGCTCAGACCACGGCAACGCGGAGGCCCCGGCCCGCAGCAGCCCCTGGGGCGCGCTGGGCTCTGCCCTGGGGAGGGAGTGGCGTTGGGAGGAAGGGGCTTGTTCCAGAAGCTCCGAACAGACGCAGGAGACGTGGCGTCTTCCCGAAGTGTGGCCAGCGGCCAGGCCACGTGACAGGAGCCCGCCACCGCACACTGCCACTGGGCGCCCCCACCGCCCTTCGTCCCCTGCCCCCTGCCAGGGAGGCGACGTGAAGCAGTGGGGTGCACAGTGGCAGTGGCCCCTACCCTGAGGGCCTCAGGCCCGCCTCTGCCATCAGGCTGTGTGATCCGGAGAGAGGCACCTGCCCTCTCTGAGCCCAAGTTTCTGCAAGTAGAAAAGAGGCCTTTAAGGGTGGCCCGTGATAGCCGCAACCCATCCCAACAGACACTGCGCATCAAGCTCCTACTGTGCGCAGGAGTCAAGCATTTAACTGTCCTTGAAACAGGCTGGGGGAGGGGTGCCACTCTTCCACGTGGCAGGAAGGGAAAACCGAGGCAGAGAAGCCCAAGGAGCGGGGAGCAGGCCCCAGCAGGCCGCAGAGCCCTGGTTCCAGCATGGGCAGCAGGAGATGTACGTCCCCATGACTCCCATGTGCCCGTGGCGCCCATGGACGGCTCAGCCATGGGGTCGTGGCACCCTGAGAGGCAGGGTGGCCACAGGGTGGCCGCATGTGCAGGGGCCTCGTGGACCTAGCCACTCGTGGACAGTGCCCCCACCAGCACCACGCCCAGGAAGTGCCCGGCTCCGCAGGGCACCAGCCCCCACTGCCCACCCGCCTGTGGGGCGGGCAGCCTCAGGGGGCCAGCGCTGGCGGGGACGCCACACCACGTCAGCCGTGCACAGCCTGTCACCCCCTTCCACCCACTGCCGCTCGCCCATCCCCAGAGACCTCCTGCCTGCCCATGCACCCTGGTCCCTCCAGAAGGGCCACCCCTGTCCCTTCCAGCTGGTCACCTCCAGGCTCTGTGCTGGGCAGGCACCAAGGACTCAGCAAAGCACCTGGGCCTGTCTCCAGCAGACCCCAGCACAGGGATGGGCAGTTGGCAAGGGCCAGGCCCGGGTAAGGGGCACGAGAGCCAGGTCGACTGGAAGGAGAGGTCAGGGCAGGAGTGGGGCGTGCCAAGCAGGGGACAGCAGGTGGGCTCTGCCCGCTCAGAGTCTGTTTCCCACCCTTTGGAGAGACACCCGCGGCCCAAGCACAGTCCATGCGCCCTGACTGGCACTGCCAGTCCCCTCCGAGGACAGACAGGTGATCCAGGACTGGACAAAGGCTCGGCCTTCCCTCTTGGCCAGGGTCAGGGTGGGTGGATGATTCAAAGCACCCCAATGAGACTCAGTCCTGAACACTTTCTTACAATGATGGGGAAGGGCTGCTCTCTTTGGTCACTGACTGCCTGGGGCTGCTAGTGGCCACCTCCACATGGCCAGGGAAAACCTGCCTGTGAATGGAGTTCATGAAGACAGAATCAGAGAAAAGGGGGGGAAAGAACATCCCATGGCTCTGTGAGCACCTGGATCCAGCCATACCTGAAGCTGTCTATTCTCACCAGACTCAAAAGCCATTAAATTCCCCTTTAGCTTTAGGCTAGGTTTGACTTTTGCTGTTTGGAACCAAGAGGCCTGATTGATACAGGAGGATGTGGGCTCTGATCCGGTAAGAGGTCCAGAAACTTCCAAGAAGGCAAGAACCCCTCAGGTAGCTGGCATATCATGATCCTGCACCCAAGGACCTTCATGCCTGACCTCCCAAGCTGCTCCAAAATGCAAGGGAAGGAGACGGTTTGTGGACAGAGGCCATCACATAAGTAGGAAGAAGGCTGCTGCACAGGAGGTATTGTGGTGGAGATCACCTACTCCCATCTCTGTGCTCCACTTATTTCCTAAGAACAGAGTGCCTGGAATGAAACCCACAGCTCTGAGCCTGCTTTTAGGTTATGTTATGGCCACTAGTTCATAGTTGGAAGCAGAGTGGACCATGTGCAAGTCCTTAAAATGAGGGGGCATTCTTTTAGCCCTTCCTCCTTCCTCTACTGGAATCTAGAGATGATGGCTGGAGTCTAAGCAGCCACCTAAAACCATGAGGAAGCCTATTAAGGATGTTCGAGTGGCACGAACGAAGAAACTAGGTCCCTGTGGATTGGAAGCCTCCATAGCTGCTCTAGATTTCCCTTGTCTGTCTTCAATACAATAGAGAATAAGCTGCTCTCTTGAGCCAGGGTTCTCCGTTGTTTTCCTGTCACAGGAAAGCCACGACTTGCTTTCTGAGATGAATCTGAGCTGACTGGTCACTGGAGGAACGAGGAGGCGTCGTGGGCATTCTAGCTGAGGGGGAGGTGCACAGAGGAGAGCAACCGTCGCTCCAAGTCTGGATTTTACATGAATCTGAAAGCGTCTTGAGTTCGACGGCAGCGTTCCCTCGGATATCGCCAGGCCCTGCCTGTGTCACAGAGCCAGTCCCCTTCCTGAGCCACAGTGGCGGCTGCCCTGGAGACAGAGCCCTCGAGCGGGGGCAGCGGTGCTCCTGCCTGCCGGGACCTACCTGCCGCTTCCCTTTGTTTCATAACAACCCAGTTAGTCACTCTAATTTTAGTGGCAATGTTTTTGTTCCAATCAGTGATCATTCTGGAGAAGTGGGAGCGTTCTTGGCGTATGAAATGACAAGCGATTCTTAAACGGCAGGAGATGGGTGATTTTTAACCACACTGAATTCTAAATCTGTGTCAGCTGGTGAGCGTGCGGCCTCGGAGACGTGGGTCCCTTCCCTTCCAACGCGCAGGAACTTGCAGCCAGCCTACTGTGTGCCAGGTGGGGACGCAGCAGGGAGGGAGGGCCAGGGCCAGGGAGGAGCGTCCAGACTGCACGGGGCCAGCCAGGGGATGAGTGCCTGGACGTGGCCTGGCGCTTTCCTGCTGTGTCTACGACGCCGGGCGGGGACCTCACTCTGGGATCAAGACTCCAGAACGCGGGCAGGTTTGATGGCTCAAGAACTCAGTGTGGACGTACTGCTCCTGGGCAGGCGTGTCGAGGGGTTAGCAGGTGGACAAACCCTCCCGGGACGCCATCCCCTGCTCCAGAGGGCAGACACGGATGCTGATGAATGGAGGGGTATCGCCCGTGGGCCACCGCAGAAAGCGTGAGCCTGGGAGCCCCCCACGCGCAGCAGGAGGACCTCGGGGCCCGGAGGCTGGGGGAGTCGGGCACCAGGGGCCACACACCACGTGGTCCAGCAAGTCTGGATCTGGGTCCCGCTGCCCATCAAGAGGGCCAGGCCCCTGCAGCCGTGGGTCTTCCTGAGCACAGACTCTGCATGCGACGCAGGAGCCAGGACGCGGCAGATCAAGTTCCATGGTCACAGGAGAGGGCAGACGACCCCAGGAGCCAGTGTAGGGCTGCACAGGCTCCGAGGCCCAGGGGACAGTGGGCAGGCGCAGGGAGCCCACCCGAGGTCCCCAGTGAGGGCCGAGCAGGGGTGCTGGCCATGGGCAGCTGGGCAGGAAGGGCATCTGCACCCAGGAACAGCCTGCCTGGCACAGCCAGGAGGCGAGAAGACACACAAAGTGTGCGAGGGGCTGAGGGGGTCCAGGCAGGATGTGTCACTAGGCTGGCAGGAGGGGCCGCTTCTGTGGCCTCGGGGCCCTCCGGTGTCCACGGGCGGCACAAGGATGCACGGGTTTATTGAACCCAAGGAAGGGAGCAGCCACCTGTGCAGGCTTCCCGGCAGGCCTCACTGGTTCAGAGAAACAGGGCTGTGTGGGAAAACCTTGGGCAGCGGGAGCGGGAGGAGGAGGTGGGCAGCGGTGGCTGCAGGGGTGGGTAGGGGCTCAGCTGTCTCTGGGTTTCTGAAGTTTGCATCCTGTGCCCAGGAAGAGGGGCCACTGCACAGCCCTGAGTGTCCCCCTCCACTGTGCCCTGTCCCTTCCACCATGGTCAAACGGCTGGACGAGCCAGTCCACAGAGCACACAGGCCAGGTCCTGCGAACAGAGTTGCAGACCCGACAACAGACAGCCCGTGTCCCCAGTGCAGCTGCAACAGAGCCCCCTCCAGCGGCATGGGGGGGGGTCCAGAGAGGAGCAGGGGGTGCCCAGGAGAGCAGAGAAGGGGAGGCAGAGGGCTCCAGGCATCGCCGGCCACACAGGGAAGAATGAGCACCCTCCCGAGCTGCTTGTGACTCATACCCAGATGAGGCCAAGCCCACTAGTGGGGCACGTGCCCTCGGGTGGTGTCCCTGTGTGCAGGCCACGGCACGGACACACTCGGGGACACTGCGGACTCCTGTCTCTCCTAGCAGGTGCCTGTGTGCAGTGAGCTCCGTGCAGATGGGGACTCAGGCTGCCTGTGTCACTAAAGACTCTAGTGCCACTATGGGGCCATCTGAGTCCTGGCCAGACCCTCGCACAGCAGGCAGTGACCACCTGCTGGTGCAGCAACTGAGTCCAGAGAGGGCGAGAGAGTCCCCCAGGTCACCCAGTCAGCTGGGATCCCCATCCATCGGAGCCAGGAACTCTGAAGCAGCTGTCCCCACAAGCGCCCTCCCTGCAGGTGGACGGGGTGCCACACGCCTGCAGGCAGACCACCAGCCTGCACCTCGTCAGACACGGTCCCCAGGCAGAGCTGGGGGAGAACCGAGGAGTCACCCTGAGCGGGGAGCCTGGCGGGCCCAGCCCAGCAGTGCAGGGCCAGTCTGGAGAGGGCTCCCTTGCTCCTGCCAGGCTGGGTGCTGACAGACATGTCAAGCTGCTGCCCGGAGTCCACTCAGAGGGGCACATGTCCACGGCCCCCAAAACGGCTGCACCTGGGTGGTCGCGAGCTCCCATGGCGGCCTCATGCGGCAGCCCTGGCTTCTCCCTGGGCGTGACCCAGGGCAGGCGCTGCTCTCCCAGCCCAGTGGCCTCGCTGTCCTCTAGTAAGATGGCAGGGGCCAGGGGTGAGCCGTGAGCGGCCAGGACGCCCCCTCAGGTCCCTGCAGCAGGCGGCAGCCCACGAGGCCCCGCGGTTGGCAGAAGTAGGACAGCCTCCATCCACACGGCCGCCGCTGATGAGGCTACTGTCCTCCTTTGCTCTTGGAAGCGTCCCCGTTTGGAGGATAAATGATACGGTCACCCTGGCAATCAGATGCCTTCTAGGACCAGAAAAGCCGGGAGTTCCAGGAACAGGAACTAGGTCAGGTCGCCACTGGGTCTTCTATCTGTGCCACAGCTCAAGGACAAAGCAGCCCGAATGGCCCCGGAGCTGCCGCTCACCTGGGCTGCGTTCCTCGGACTCCCTGTGCCTGGGTCGTGGGACACACCGCAGGTCCCTCTGCACACATGCCTGCCCAGGCATCGATGTGACAGGTGCCTGTGTGTGCACCCATGGTGTGCAGGCGAACGGGCACCTCTCACTGGGCTCCGTGAGGCGGGGTCTGCACACTGCGCAGGGAGGCCCGAGGCACTTACAGGTCTTCAGACGCAGGGCCGGAGCGGAGTGGGAGCCCACCCTCTCCCTCCATCTCCTGCCCCGAGTCCAGGCTACAGGAGGACCGTGGGGCAGGTGTGGCCTCCAGAAGGTGCATGGCAGCTGGATTTGGGACCCGGACCCTCCATCCCGGCTTGCCTGGTGGCTGGGGGGATGGACATCCTCCCCAGGTGGGCACGTGGGTCAGATGTGGTGCTGGCCAAGGGGAAGATGTCCTGGTCTCTGCTCAGCCATCTGTCCTCCTCTTTGACACAGGTGTCCTCAGGGCAAATGGAGTCACATCCCCACTGTCTTCCACAGCAGAAACCTGGCCCGCCCAGGGCAGGCTCAGAGGCCAGGAGTGCCCCGGGCATTGCCACCATCCACTGTCCTGTGCTGCTGCTCATCTAGCTGGTGGGGAGCCCCGCAAGGGGCCGCTCAGGCACACTAGAGATCCACTGTCCAGCTTTGCTACCACCAAGGCCTCTGCTGGCCCTAAAAGACCTGCCTGGACAGAAAGAGGCCTGTGCAGCCGGGTCACATGTTGGTGGCAGGGAAGGTCCTTCACCCCAGGCCCTTGCCTTTAAAATGGTCCTGCAGTGCCTCCTGATGCATCTTGCAAAGGACACTGGGGAGACACTTCAGCCCTTGAGCTGTACCACTGCAAACGGAGACTCCTGGGGGCATTAAGCGACACACAGGGACATCCATTTCAGGTTCTCAGGAGCGACATGGTGTGGGCCTGCTGTCCTCAGGAGCAGAGTCCTCCAGCCCATCCCCTGAGCTCTGCCCCTCCTTCCAAGGTCCTCTTCGCCACAAGTGCCTCGGGATGTGGCTTCCACGGAAGGCTAGTGCGCCTTTCCCTTCGTCCCTGATCCGGGAGGGCGGGCTACAGCCAGCACCACAGGGACCCGCAGGCGTGCAGGCTGTGCGGCTCTGTGGCATGTGCCCAGGAGCCAGCTCCGATGTGAGGAGGGGCGCTCCCCAGGCACTGGTGAGGGAGGGGCTCAGTCCTGGGGACGTGGGTCTCCACGGAGAGAGCTGGAGGCAGGGCCTCACAGGCACTGGGACCGTAGTGTCGGATCTTCTGGATGCAGGCAAAGGGCACATTTGCATCTTGGTCAGTGAGCGGGCAGGAGCAAGGGTGCTCGCAGGGGTCAGTAACGTGTGGAGCAGCCCCTCGGGGTCGGGCGGTGTCCTGGCAATCACTTTACAGTACAAACCTGACCTGACTGGGGCCTGGAGGGGGGCGGGGAGCCTGAGTGGCACAGCCGCATAGCCCCCAGGAGGGGACCGGTGCCCAGTAGGTCTAGCAGGTCCAGCCAGTGCCTGCTGCTTGCCACCTACCCACGAGGCTCACAGGGTCTGAGCAAATTGGGGGGTGGAGGTTCCATGAACCCAGCGCCCTCAGTAGCCTGTCCTGATTGGGGCGTCCTGAGGTGTCCAGTGTGAGCGCCTGCGTTGGACTTCACAGACCTCCAAGGGCAAGGGGGGAGGTCATGAGGAGGAGCCGGAAGGCGCCTGCGAGTGCCCCATGCTGGAAAGGCTCAGGGGTCTCAGGTGGGGACCACAGAGCAGGCAGTACCTGTGGGGCTCTGTGGCAGCGCGTGGACTGGGAAGCCAAGTCCCTGGCCTGAGAAGGGGCATATCCATGTCCCCATGCCGTACGTGGCCTCTGTCTTTCCTACGTGCAGAGTGCTGAGCCCAGTGGGGCCTCTGAACTCCTAGAAGGGCCGAGAGAGGTGGCCAGCCCTGAGGACGCGGCAGAGCACTCCTGTGGAGAGAGCATGAACCCCACGCTGGGAGGTCCCTGGCCATCGGCTCACAGGATGCATGTCCCGTGCAGGGGGCAGGCAGGCTGACACCTGAGGCTTCTCACAGCAAAACCCAGAGACATTCACCCTGCGCCAAGAGCATGGGGTGAGGACGCGTGGGGCCCCCAGAGCGGCGATTTTGGAAGAATATTCTTTCCATGATGTGATGTCTTTGTGCTTGGAATAGAGGGGGGTTTGTGACTTACGGGGGACAGACTCGACTCCGATGTGCATTTATGCCCAAGAAAGAGCGAAAGCTCATGGCTTTTCACACAGAAAAGAGAAAGAGACGGGGGCCCCAGTGTCCTGCAGGGACATGCCCTCCTGAGCCAGGCCCCACCTAAAGGCTCCGGCAGGGCTGCAGGCTGCGGACCCATCAGAGCCCAAGCAGGGAGGACCGGAGCGGTTCTGTTTCCTCGTCACTTCACCAATGTGCTGCCGGACCAGACGCCGCTTGTATAACAACACGTCACTATAGAAAGCGATTCTCTCTCCAGAGACGGGACAGGAGGAGCCCACCTGGTGAGTCCCAGCAGGTGCACTTCCAGGCCACGCTGACCGCCCATGCCCACGTGGGTGGCGGAATCCAGGGCTACCAGGCCAGGAGGAGTTGCCGCCCTCATGCCCCACATGGAAACCCACCCACAGGTCCCCCAGGGCTGGGCACAGGCCAGGAGGACACAAAGTGTCCCACAAGACCTGAGCAGGAATGTCCCCAGCAGCACTGCCACAGGTTGCAGACCAGGAGCCACCCAGCACCCCCTGACTGACAGGTGGGTGGGTAAAGTGTGGTCCACGCACACCTGGACCAGACCCAGCCGTGACGGAAACGGAGCCAGGCGGCCCTCCCACCAAGGGGGAATGGCCACTCACAAGTCCACACTCTAGACCCCCTCACGGGAGTGACCGCAGGGCAGCGGGGGTGGGGTGGGGTGGCTCTTGAGGGGCAGGACACATGTGGGATGACACAGGTGACGTGCAGAACTTGCGAGGGGTGCATGTTTGCCAAGGGAACCATGTCCTGATTCCAGAAAACCACCAGGCAGGGCCACAGCCAGGGTCTCTCAGCGCTCAGGACACGTCAGAGTGGACAGAGGGGATGACCATCAAAATTCAGTTCCACATCCCAACTGGACGAACCACATGAAGCTTCTGGAAGCTGATTTGCTGAAGCCGCGTGGGGACTGTAGGTCTGTGTCTGTGGTGGTGCCCACGAGCCTTCCTGGGTGGGGGAACCCAGGCTCCTGGGCCTGCAGACCCTAGCTGGGCACAGGGACGTGGACGGCACGCTCCCGGGGTGGCCGTGTGGCTGTTTGGAGGTCACAGGCCTGCACAGATCCAGCCCACACAGGCATGTCTCAGCTGGGATCTCAAGCGTGGCGTCTCGTGGTCCCCAGCGTGCGGCCCCCAGAAGCCAACGTTTATTCATAATCCTGGAATCTGTTTCCTATCGTCTATTTCTGAAGAGCCAAAAGCAACATCTCCATTCAGTAACGGAGCACCATATGACAGCTTCCATCTTCCAAAATGAGCTGCGCCACGCCGGGAGGGGTGCTGGCTCCCGCCTTGGCCCTGGCTCGCCAGCCCCCACGGTGCCCAGTGAAGGCCCTCAGCACCCCCACCAGGCTCCTGTCTGACTGACGGCTCATCGGCAGGGCCACCTGCATGTCCCAGAGCCTTCCTGCCTGTTCTCAGGGCACAATGGTCAACCTTCTGGAACACTCCAGCACCCGCACAGCCAGGAGGACGGGTGCCACCTCCCCATGCAGGGCGCCCAGCTTTAGCAGCGTCCTCTAGCTCAGTACAGGCAGGGCGGGGCCTGCAGGCTGGACCTGGAGAGTGCCAGGCACGGGGAACGGGAGGCCACCGAGCACCAGGGCTGACTGACGGAGCCCCACCTCCACCTTGCCACCCCAGGAGGCTGAGTGCTGTGGTTCATGAGGTGTCCCCAAATGCTCACGTGTGACACAATGTCAAAACTTTCAGAGCCCCAGCACCAGGTTACAGGAGCCGCAACACCCGGGGGAGAACCCACTGGCACGGGTTCACTGAGCTGGTCTGAGGGCAGTGGGCATGGCTGGAGTGGTGGGGCCTCGGGGCCTGCATTTCGTCCCTGGTGAGTGCAGTAGGCTCCCTCTGCTGCCTGGTGCCACGTCCCGAGCTGCCTCCTCCCCGCCTTGCCGCCATGATGTCCTGCCTCCCCTTAGGCACACAGCTCGGGAGCTGGCCGACCATGGACTGGGCCTCTGAAGGCTGAGCCAAAGCACACTCTTTCTTCTCCGTGCCGTTCTTTCTGGTCTTTTGGTCACAGTGATGAAAAGCCCCTGAGGACACGGACAGCATCTCCCAGAGTGTCAGCAGGCGCCCAGCCTGGCCACCGGTTCAAGACTCCATGGCTCTAAGGACGTCTCATGGCAATACTGTAGGGTCTGATGTGGGAGGCGACGTGGGATCTACAAGCATCCCACACCAGGCCCACTGTCCCCGTCCAGTCACCTGTTCAGCCACCACCCACTCATCTCTCTTGCCACATACCCACCCACCGCCCCTCCATCCTTGTCCCACCACCCACCCACCACTTACATCTCCCTGCCACCTCCCCCATTCCTCTGGGCCTGTCCCCAGGTGAGGGCCACTGTGAGCAAGCTGCCCCTCCTGTCCTGTGCTCTCACGGAGAGTGGCAGCCTTGATCAGCACCTCATCCATCCTAGTCCTCCCCTGTGGTCCTTGACCGCGCTGGGAACAGAGGAACCCTGCACCCACTCAAGCCCCCCCAGCCAGCTCAGCAGACGTGGGAAAGCTGCTTAAAACACGCATTTCAGGCTCCACTGCAGAGACTCTGGCCTCGCTAGGCAGAGGAGAAGCCTGGCATCAGCACCACTTTCCATGAACCTGGTGCAGGGTTGACCCTAACATCGGGCCTGCTGGTCACACAGCAAGGACATGATGGGGGCTGTGGCATCTGAGTCTGGGGCCTGAGGCCAGAGGCCACAGATACTGATGTCCACCTTCCCGTGGAGTGGACATTGGCCGTCCCCCAGGACAGTATGAGTCTGGAGGCTGAGCCGAGGGGGCTTCCACAGGTGGGTGGGCTGGAGAGGACAGTCTTGGCTTCAAGAGGACGTTAACTGCCCTCAACTCAGATGGCTCAATGGCTCTCTGAGGAGGGCACTGGGCAGTGGGGGGCAGGGAGTCCTTTGCAGAGTCACCATGCATGAAGCAAGTGCTACACTAAACCTCATCACCACTGCCATGGGCTAATGTGTCCCCAAGCTCCTACTAAGGCCCCCACCCCAGGGTGGCGGTATTTGGAGACAGATCCTTCAAGGAGGTCATTTGGATTAAATGAGGTCAGGAGGGCAAGACCTTAAATACGGGGACTGGCGTGGCCACAAGAGAGGGGTGTGTGTGTCTGGAGGAGGGGGGTGAGGGCACACACAGTGGCCTCCACAGGCAGGCACCTCCCCTCTAGCCCTCTAGCTGGGACCTCCAGCCTCCAGAGCTGGGCAAGAAAAACACTGGCCACTGAACGGCTCGGTCTGGGGCACTGTTACCACCGCCCGAGCTGACGTGCATAGCATTCCTCTTGCCCGGCGAGGCAGCAGGAGCGTCCCCGACCCGGTGAGAGCGTGGGCCATGCCGTGCCCTCCCCAGAGCCCCCAGCCCATGGGTTCTGCTGCACAAGGTGACTTTCCACACTGAGCTGCAGACACCGCATCCCGGAGTGGCAGGAGAAGGGCAGGGTTGGTACCCAGCATCACCAGGTTGCCATGGTAACCCAGAGTAGGCCACCACGGCTGTTGGGAGGAGGCAGGGAAGGCCCGGGTCCCACAGCAAAGCCAAAGACTGTACCTCCCAGAGTGACCTGCAGCGGCACAGACCCGGCAAGATTCTATTTTGGGGAAAATCCCAGGCATAGAAACCAGTATTTAAACCCCAGCAGCTGCCGAGAAGCAGCACACACATCCCCAAAGCAGCTCTGGGCATTTGAATAAAATGGTGTAAAAGAAAGAAAGGGCAGGGCGGTGCCTGCCGGGCTGTTGCAGGCGGAAGACGGCCCCCTCGGGAAGAGCTCAGTGACTCCCTTGGAAGCTGGGTTTGCTGCTTATTAATATTTTACATCACAATTGTGCAAATAGAGTCATTTGCCTGTATTTTTAAAAGCTCTAAAGATAACAAAGTCATTCTATTTTGGAAGCACTGACACCACCGTGGTGTTCTGCAGAGGTGTCCTGGAAAGCAGACCTCCATGGCCTCCGCCCCGAGGCTCCAGCCAGGGGCCCTGCGTAGGGGACAGTTCCTAGTCCTTCAGTCTCCCTGGGAAGGCACTCCCACTGGTGTGAAAGTGGGTCACGGCAATGTCCTTTCTGACCTTCAAAGTGACCTTCCTGCAGAAGGGACGACTGTGCCCATGGCACATAGAGGTCCTGCTGGTCACAGCCCCTGACTTTTCAGCAGGCCATCCTGCCTGGACCGACTCAGGTCTGGCCGGCATTCTCCTATGTGTGCCCCTGGCCTCAGCGAGTGGTTGCAGGCTGGGCTCCTGCCTGATCCAAGCCAGTCCCACGAGGGCTAACCCCAGGGATTCTGCTAAGCCAGAAGTTGGCCAAGCCATTCTCTCCTTCTACTGGACTTGGACCCCAGAGGATGTCAGGCCTGGAGATGCCAGGGAACAGCTGAGAGGTGTGCTGGACAGACAATAAAGCCACAGGGGGGACTCAGGGCCTAGAGATGGAAAGAAAGCCCCCTGGGGTCATCATTTGAGCATCTGGATCCAGCTATGCCCGAAGCCAGTCAATCCTAGACTTTTCAATTATGTAAGCTAATGAACTTTTTGGTGAACAGGGGTTGAAGGAAGATCTGGGGCTTTTTACCTCCAATTGAGAGAGTGTTAATGACCAGAGCAGCCCCTGAGTTGCAAGAGGGGCAGGAGGAAGTCCAGGTAAGGCAGTTGAAGGTCCAGCTTCAATGCCAGCTTGGCACCAGCTGGTGATGCATCCTGAGCAACCACAAGCCCAGATTTCCTCCTCTGGAAAGCACAGGCCTGAGCCCCTAAATGAAGGTTTTGTCATGGGGTCTGGGAACCGTGAGTTGTCCAAGGGGCACCTCAGTGTCACGGAGGAGCTGCCTGTCACTTGGAGTGTTCACATACATAAGCTACACGGAGGACTCTATACTCATTTTTAAAGGCCAAACTGCTTTTCCTTGGCAATGCACATTTTCACAGACAGAACTTCAACTTCACAATGGGAGGTCTCTCCACCTAGGGCACTTTTCCTCTTAGAAGTGACCTGTAAGTCACTTGTCAGGAAAGGCTCTGAACTGGAGGGTGTGCTGAAGTCACACCCTCTCCACGGTTCTGTGCAGTTGTGTGGATGGCAGCCAGGAGCGAGCAGCCCGTGCTCCGTGACCCAGACACCAGCCCCAGGGCCCGTGGGGCTCAAATGTGCTGCAAAGGCGTCCGATGCTCTGGGCCCTGTTTCCTTATGTGCAAAACAGTAATGGTGACGCTTGGCTGGTGAGGTGGCTCTGGAGGCCATGGGAGCTCCCGAGAATGCCTGGTGCAGGCCGGCTGGGTCCGTGGGGGCTGGCGTTCAGGTCTGGGCTGGGGTCACTGTCATGGCACGGCAAGACAGGCCCTCGTGTGTGCATGGAGCGCCGGAGCCCCACGATGCCCTCCCCAGCACACGCGCCCGGAGTCCTCCACCCAGGCAGCCCTCAGCCTTCGGGAGACCTGGCCATGTTAACCAAGGTAAGGGCGGGCCAGAGGAGGAGCTGTGGTCTAGCTGGCCCCTGAGGTCCTCCATTGTAGCCACTCCTGAGAGGCATTTCTGGAGGGAGTGCTTCACTTAAAACTGCCTGCTCCCCAGCAGACCCCAGGGGCTCCCATTAGGTTAAGTGGAAAGAGTAAGGAGACCGTGTGGGGCTGGGCTGCTGCCTGCAGGGGGCACGGGGCCCACACCTGCCTCTTCAGTGATGAAAGGATCTGCAGCCATGAGCCTTCCTGGAAGAGTGTTAGGTCCCGGGGCAAAGGCCAGTCATGGGTGGGGACAGAGGTCTGCAAAAGTGCCTCACTGACAAAGCCACCCCTCCAGGGCACGTGGCGAGCCATCGCACTCCAGGTGCTGAGGGCCCCTTTACGAGGTTTTTCACAAACACTCGTGGACTATCTAGTGTAGTAACAATGCAATCGTTTATAGACGTGTGTTTGCAGATGCAGAGTTGGTAGGAAAGACAGGTCCTTGAACAAGGCCTCTGGCCTTGGGCCTGAGCTTCACAGAGATGTTTGTTTCAAAGGCGAGAGCAGATGTTACTAATGGGGCTCCATGGCAACAGCTGGCAGGGGAGGAAAGAAAGGGGAGAAGCAGCTCTCCCCTTCCCAGGTGCTGTCCTTGCAGGGTCAACCTGCCCAGAACAGTGAAAGAAAAAGCTGCTTCTGTGTGGACTTCTGAGCCCCTCCCCTTACACGCTGGGTATAAAGTTCTGAAACTGCCTGGACTCGGGGTTCAGGGGCATTAACTGATTACAGCGAAAGCTGCACTCTCTGGACCACTGCAGTCAGATAAACCTGCTTCCTGTTTCCTCTCCGGTGTCCTGCCTCCTCTGTCCCCACAACAACACATCAACAAGAAGCAGATGGGTGCCCGGGAGGAAAGCGAGCAGAGACTGGACCCGGTGCTGGTGAAGGAGGGAGGCACACGGTGAGCACGCGCTGGAAGGGAGGGAAGGCTGGGCAGGTCAGCCAACGAGAACCCCTGGCCATGGCCACAGTGGCCAGGCTCATCCACGCCAGAGTGTCAGACTTGATTGGTATCATTCCTGTCACGACCTTTCAAATCTAGCCACCGTCACTATCACCATGGTCACCAGCACCACCACCATGACCACCACCATTACCATGATCTCTACCACCACCACCATTATCATCACCACCCTCACCATCACCACTGTCATTACCACCATGACCATGACCTCCATCACCAGCATGATCACCACCAGCGTAATCACCATTATCATCACCACCACCATCATCAGCACAACCATCATCACCACCACCACCACCATGACCTCCATCACCAGCATGATCACCACACCAGCACCACCACCACCATCACCACCATTATCACCATCGTCACCACTACCAACAACAGAATCTCCACCCTATCCCCACCAACTGCAGCACCATCGTCACCTGAGCACCACCCTGGAATGATCACTGACATCACCCACCACCACTTGTGGCTCTAGTGACCTCCTCTCCTTCTCGTCTAGGGGTCATAGGTCACCCAGGCGATCCTCACAGTACACTCAGCAGGGGGGATGAGGCAGTTAACACCGAGGTTCTCTGGTGCTGGGGGCCTTGTTATCTTCTTGAGGGTGAGCAGGGAGCCTGGCTCCTGGTTTCCACTTGCACCCGAGACGCAGCACTGAAAACGGCCCCCTGTGCCACCATCTCTCATGAACAGACTCATCGCTAGACACGACATGAGGATTTGAAGACCATTTCCCTGAGTTTCTTGTCCAAGATCCATCCCTGGGGAAGGCCCTAATTTCGCTCGTTTATCGTATTCTAAGGATGAAGGTGGAATGTCACCCGACTGTCCTCCTAAATTTACAGATGAGGACACGAGGCCTCGGGAGAGGGAGGCAGCCTGAGCCCATGGCCATCACCGCCAGCTCCTGCTGGCTGCAGCACCCACTCTCACTTCATCCGGGGCACTGCTGTGACATGTCCAGACAGGCCAGCATCACAGTCCCTTGACTAAGGAGGAGGGCTCCAACCAGTCGGTTAAAGGACATGTGGGCAGGCCAAGGTGTCCCTCCTTGGGGCTACAGCCCTAGCCCCTGCCCGAGATCCCAGTCAGGGGCCATGTGGCCCAGCACCTATAACTCCAAGGCTACAGGACACATCCTTCACAAGGAACGTCGCAGGCAGTGACGTGTGTCCCACTGTGCCTTGCAAGAGTGGGCTGGAGCCTCACACTCTGCCAGCCAGAGGCAGAGGATTCTAAGGCCCATGAGAGGCCAGGCCACACAGTGGAAGGATCTGGGCCCCAGTAACATTGTGGAGCAAAGCGCAGCTGGCTGGTGGTCACCAGGCAGGAAGAAACGTTCTCTGCAGAAGCCACTGCATTGTGGGCCTACTTGTTACAGCAGCTGACATGTGCTGCCTGATACACACATGTGTGAGGTATGAGTGTCAGACAACCGCTGGCGAAGTACGGGCATCGTGCATCCTGCTCTGAGGAGGCTGTGCTGGGGCGTGGGGAAGCCCATGAACAGCACTTGCCAGCAGCTCCACAGGCTGTACCCTCCGGGGGGTGCCCTCTTTGTGCACAGTGCCAGGGTCACCTGCTGCTCCTCCCTGTCAACCCACTGGTTGACATGTGCAAAGAGACAAGTTTTTTAAATTGAGCACTACTCTCTCTCAGACAGGGAAAAAATAAATTCTACAGCCATGTTCTCCCCAGGCCCTTTGCTCAGGTCGCCTCGGGCCTTCACGTTTCAGATGAAGGAATCCACCCAGGGCAGCTAAATAATTGTGCAGGGACCAAACCCAGGCCACTGATCTGGGGATGGACCCGGGTCTCTTTCTGCCTGCCCACAGCAGCAGGAGGACACAAGGTCAGGCAGTCAGGCTCCCGGCCACTGCGCTAGCTGCTCCGTGAGGGAGGCTGCCCAGACCCAGCACAGGCTGAGCGCAGCATCAGCAGTTACAAAGAAGTCACACACCCCACAGCACGACGACTCCTCGCCCACGAGAGCTCCGGTGCTGGCGGGGCTGCCATTGCCCAAGGTCAGACAGGACACTGTGCAGGGAAGCCCTGGGACCCACCAGGTGCCACAGACACCTGCATCCCAGGGAATCGGAACAGCCGGGAGAGCAAGCCCTCACCGCCTCGCCCTTCAGGGAACCGAGCTGAACCTGCGGAATTCGACCTGCTCACCACCAGGGCTCCAGCTCGCTTTGCAGATGGTCCCCAGCCCCTGACCACGGTCACTGGGTGGAAAGAATGCAGCTGTCCTGCCTCGGGCAGAAGCCCTCCTCGGCCGCTCGCTCACGGACTCCTGGTGCCGATGCGGTCGCCCTCGTTCAGTGTTCGAGGGAGCTGCCGGCTCACCTGAGTGGCCTGCCCAGAAGGCAGAGGCCCCAGGGCTCGAACAGCCCGACCTCGTGGAGAGAGACAGTCTCACGGGAACGTGAAAAGCCCTGTGCTCCATCTTCTGGACTATTGTTGGGGTCGCAAATTTTCAATGTTAAAAAAAAAGATACCTAAAGCACTAATATGAAAGAAAAAAATTAAATATATTGGACTTTGTTTAAAATTTAAAAACTTCTACTCATTAAAAGACACAATTAGGGGAAAAAAAGGCAAGCCATGGACTGGGAAATATTGGCAATTCATCTCTGACGAAGGACTAATACACAGAAAATAAACAAAAGAAGAAATCCTCCAAACTAGGATAGAGATTTTTGGAGAACACTCAGTCACAGAGGGACGAACATGCCCAGAGGGTCCCCAGAAGAGGTCACACTGTGGCAAATCGGCTGCACAAGACACTCAGTGACAAGGGTCTTCAGCAAATGCAGGTGACACCAACAGTAAGATGTCACTTCCCACTGTCTGAATGGCTGACGTTAGAGACTAATGCGCCCATCATGGATGGGCGAAGCAGCCGGAGCTCCTGCAGCCCGAGCCTGCATCAGGCGGCACAATGGCTTGGAGGACTGGGTGGCAGGGTCCTGTGAGGTCGAGCACGCTCTACTGTGTGTCCCAGCCATTGTGCACCTAGAGAGGTGAATCACCATGTCCACAGAAAGATGTGCACAAAGTCATCCCCACAGCTTCACTTGACACTAGCTAAACCAGAGAAGCACCCACAGTGTCCATCCCAGGAGAGCAAACGCAGGCGCCCGGTACGTGCACGTGGACAGCACTCGGCAGTGAACTGGCTCCGGCGACCACGAGGCTGGGTATCCCAGAACGAGGTTGAGTGGAAGCCATCAGACCCACAGGGCACAAGCTGCGGGGTTCCATGCCAGTGAAATCCAGCAAGAGGTGGGGCTCTGTGGTGGCAGGGTCCAGGGAGCTGCCCGGGAGGTGGGGGGGAACACTGCAGCCCACGGCAGCTGGAGGCACAGGTGTCTAAGCACACGGAACCTTTGCACAGTCTGTTTTGTACCTTATGCAAATCATACTATGAAAGAAGTTAACCAAAAGACGGTGCCGATCCACAGGCCCAGCAGGCCCAGGGCCAGCGGAACCTGAGCTGCCGGGAAGCCTCCCGCCAGCCTCCAGTCCAGCTCAGATTCCAGCTCCTGAGGCAGCTGTGCTGCTGCCCTCTACCCACCCAGGGGCCAGGCCTTCTGCCATGGGGAGCTGCCCATCTAGACGTTGCCATGGCATCCTCCCACCCAAGGCTGCCCAGGTCCTAACCCGGCACCGTCACCTCAAGCACAAGGGAACTGAGGTTGCCAGTGGAATCACAGCTGCTGATTGGGTCGCCGGGACCTGCGCCATCTGGGTGGCCCTTCTGATGTCCAGTCCTTCTAGAGGAGGACCAGGAAGATGTCCAAGAGGTGCAGCCAGATAGAGACCCCACCCCTTAATTGCTGACGTCAGGGGTGTGCACGGGCTGCGGTCCAGAATACTGTAGCTGCAGAAGCTGGGCAGGGCGAGAACCTGCTCCCTGCTCCAGCTCCCCACCAGGGAAGCGGGGCCGTGGGCTGGTGGGACAGCAGCAGGCACTCACCTGCAGACAGCAACAGGAGAATCTGCGTGTGCAGGGCTCCTAACTGTGCAGATGTGTCCTGGCCCCTGTTTTAAGTGCAGCATGGAAGTCTGGGCCACCTGTCTGGCTCTCAAGCCCCAGCAAGGTGCCCCAGCCACAGGCACACAGGATGGGGGCAGCAGGAACAGCCAAGACACCTCTGTTCCACCACCGCCCAGTGCCAGGGTGGGGACCTCGCCTGATCTCACTTGCCTTCCCAAGTTACCCAGGACACAAGGACAGCGGGAGGGGTCCCCGGAGCCAGCCTCCACCAGGCAGAGGACACTGCTCCATTAAGGACAAGTCCTACCCTGCCCTGTGGCATGTGAGATGAGCAGGAGGGCTTCCAGGAATCCCTGCAGTGCCCCAACTTGTGTCCCGCCCCGTGCTTGCCCCACAATAAACGCCAACCTGAGCAGCCAACCCTGGAGGCCCTGGCCACAGGATGAGCCCCAGCCTGGTCACGCCCACCAGGCCAAGAAAAGCCACAGGCCCCTACCTGGGGACCTGGGCAATGCCTGAGGTGGGTGGGAAAGGCCCCAGCGGCGAGTGGGGAGGCAGGCTGCCCCATGCCCTGTCCTGCCCACTCTCCAGGAAGCCAGTATTCTGCAGAGGATGGCGAGAGTGGGAAGCCTAAGCCCCTCCACCGGGCCCTCCAGGGCTGCCCCACCCAGGCGCCGCACAGCCAGCACCAGCATCTTTCAAAGAAAATACAGACGGATGGCCTGTGTAGGGTGGTCGAGGCCTTGAGGACAGATGAGGCCATGAGCCAGGTGGGGGGGGGACAAGAGGTGGGACAAGAGGTGGGCAGGGTGCTCACAGCAAAGCACAGGTATGGACCAAGGGAGGACCAGTGCCAGCCACGGGTGCAGCTGGCACTGGGGCGCCACACGTCCCTCACTGCATCCAGCCAAACCTGCTCCCGCTGCCCGCTGGCCACCAAGCCCTGGCCACCCTCCCGGCAGCGCATATTCCTGTTCTCACCTTGACCCCCACAACACAGTCTTGGGTGTGCAACTGGCCCAGCACAAACACACCCAGAAGCCCAGCTCTCAGAGAGGAAGCCTGCAGTCCCCAGCGGGCCAGAGCGGGCCCAGTGCAGAGTGAAGCACACTGTAGTCCCTGGGAGGGAGACACCCAGCTGTGTCTTCCCCTGCCACTCACGTGGGCGTCACCTGACACCATCTATGGCCACGCCCACCTCTCACCCCCAGTTTCAGAATAGGTTTTCGGGCAGTGCTGGACTGTGGGTTCCTGAGAGTCGGAGGCCTGTGAGCATCCCCGCCGGGGCTTCCACCTAGGGGCTCTTGCACGGCTCGGCTCGGGGCCTGGCCTGTTGGCGGCAGCTGCCCATCTCCCGACGTCCACATGGGAGATGGAAAAGGAGATGCACTCTTCCTGCAGACTGGATCTGACGCCTAGGACAAGGCGCTCCGTTCTCTAGGACACGCACCCAGCCAGCCTTTCCACTGAGCGCTTGCGCACCATCTTGTAAGGAATTTCTGGTTTGGACGAAGCCCAGTGGAACAGAACCAGCCTGCCTGTTTCCAGGGATCTGGAGGAGTCCCCAGTCGACCCCACCACACCCGACTCCGGCTGCGCTCCGCAGCGCGGCAGATGGCGACCATGGCGACCGCGGGCCTTACCTGCCTGGCTGTCCCTGGGCTTGCACTGGACCTCCTCCACGCACTCTGCTGGGAACCACCCGATGTGGCCGCGGGCGCTGCCTTCCCAGAAGCCGCCTTCGCCAATGCTCAGAACTAGGGGCGAGGGAAGGGAAAGACGTTAGCCAGAGGACACAGGCTCTACCCGCCAGGGACCAGCTTCCCTAAGGTGGGGATGAAGGGACCTGGCAAAGTGTTCCTCAGATGGCAGTGTTGAGAGGTACAGGTACTCCTGCCCATGCAGGTGACAGAAGAGTGGAACCTGGGTGTCCTGTCCGTCTCAGGTCCCAGAACCCAAGTGCCCAGCCACCATGTACCTTGTGCCACCTGTGAGACAGGAGGATGGACCTGCAGCCCTCCCCACCTGTGGCTTCACCTCTGAGGACACAGAGGCCCTGCTCCTAGCCTGGGCACCGGGGGAGGGAGGCCAGGAGGAGACCCCACTGCCCGCTGGGCGTCTCTCCAAGCAGCAGAACAGAA
Source organism: Xerus rutilus (assembly GCA_028644305.1). Classification (NCBI taxonomy): domain Eukaryota; kingdom Metazoa; phylum Chordata; class Mammalia; order Rodentia; family Sciuridae; genus Xerus; species Xerus rutilus. Next base: position 3,169,849 of record CM053399.1, on the reverse strand, counting down.
TCCTCAGCAGGAGGTGGCAGGGGTGCCAGGTGTGTGATGATCATGAGCACCACCCCAATCCACAAGGACAGGCGCCCTGGACCCTGGCCTCGGCACACTGACCAGGGAGCCTATTCATTAGGCTGCTATGGATGCACACGAGCTTCCTTCTGACTTTCAGCAGGAAGAACCTTCCCTTTAGAGAGCAGGCAAGGTGGCCTCAAGTGGCCTTGTTCTCGGGGGCCACCACACAGCTGGATAGACGCAGCTGCGCCAGTCTGCAGGGTGGCGAATGGCTCATCTCAGGCTCCGACACTCCCTCCCTGGGCCAGGCGCACAGGAAGTCCTCAGCGCAGACCGGAGCAATGAAGGTATTTGTCTTGGAGCCCAGTGGCTAAGCATGAGTGAGGGACACAGGCCCACAGACTCTGGGCACCAGGGGAAAGTCACGAGGACCCCACGGCTCCCCATGGCCCTGTTTGGATACCTATTCCAGGTATGAGGAGATAGGTCAGGTGGCACTGTGGGAGGGAGGCCCACGCCCTCACTCCCCTGTCCCACCTGGGACATAGCTGCGCTGCAGGGCAGGGAGGTCCATGCCGGGGCTGCTTCACAGTGCTCGGGGTACAGAGGCCTGGCCTGCAGAGGGGGCTCGGGCAGCAGAGGCCCGGCCTGCCAGCCTCGTTTCAACCCCACAGGCCAGATAAAGAACCATCTGGCCTGTGATTTTCGAAGGTCAACGGCACAGAAAAACACAGGCTTCGTACGATCTTGCCTCATAATCTGAAGAGTGACCTACATGAAACAGCCAGCCGTGCAGCTGACCAGCACGGCCACAGCCACAAGCCCCAACTTCCTCCAAAGACTGGTGTCGAGCCCTTGGATTCTATGCAGCCTAGCTGCTGGACGCTCAGCAGAGCCCCACAGAGCCCCAGATCTGAGAGAGCCATCTCGGAGCCCAGGCTAGCCTGCAAAGGGCAGCCAGGGTCCAGCCCAGGTGCCTCACAGCCCAGGCCTATGAGGAGCCCCGCGGTCCTTGCCCTGTGGCCATGAGCATTCTGCGGCTGAGGGAGAGGGGGTGTATAGGTCCAGCTGACACCTTCCTTGATGGAGAGGACCGTTGGCTGCATCTCACCCATGCCACACCTGGGGCAGTGGCTTCACCTTTCTGGGCCTCCATGTCCTCTTTGCCACAGCAGGGTGAGACTACTGAGCTACCGTGCGCTGTGGGTGACAGGCATGAGTGCCGGCATGGCCAGGATCCCCAGTGGCTGGCTTCCCTCCATGCTGCCCTCTCCGGGCGGACAGCACATGGGACCTTGGAGTTTCCAGCAGCTGATGGTCCTCTTTGGAGAGGTGGTGGGGGAGAGGGGTGTGGGATGAGTGGAGGCCAGCCTCGGGGTCTTGTTCTGAGCTTGCACATGACCAGCGGTGACACTTCACAGCTTCCCCTGCTACAAGCAGCCACCTGAGTCCAGCGTGCAGGTGTGCTGGGCTGTGGCATGCACACGGGATGCACACCTGGGCACCTTCCCAAGGGCAGGTTCTGCACACTCCCCTGAGGTAGGACTGAGGAGGGAGTCGGGTCCCTGACCAACTGGTGTCACCAAAAGTAATCCTTCTCTCCCCATGCAAGAAGATGCAGGGACAGAGGTCTCCTTTGTGTGAGGAACAAGAAAGGACAGGGGGCCAGGAGTCAACGGGCCCTGGGGGACCCTGTTCTGTCTGTGGGGAACACTGGGAGCCCAGCTGAGTGAACCCCCGACTCCCACCTTGCTCCCCCATGTTACGGTGGGAAGGATCAGAAGGGCCTGTCGCCTGAGCCCTGGGCTGGCAGGACTGCCCACACTGCAGAGGAGCACGTGTATGGGGGTGGGGGCACCACTGACGGCTGCAAGGAGTGTGGGCCGAAGTGTGGCACGAGGGCACTGCCACCAGGTAGGGGCGCCATCAGCAGGCCCGGGGCTCTGGGAGCCCGCTAGAGGGGGACCATCCAAGCACTATGCCTGTGACCCACAGACAATGCTTTAAGGCATCTGGGGAACGGACGGGGCACCGCTCGCTCTTGAGGGCCAGCATGCCCTTCTGCCCAGCCACGGCACCACAGTGGACCTCTCCCTCCAAGACCTTCGAGTCTCCCTGGCTAGCTGGAAACCAGTGACTCCTTGTCCTACCAGCTGGGTGCGGACACCAGCCAGGCCATAGAGGAGCGGGGAGAACGGGGGAGGCCCCCCTCCCATATTTTGCACCACTCTCCTACTTGGAACGGACCCCTAGGCATGCTGGGATTTCTACACATGTGCACCCTTCCCTTTGATTTATCCAGGGCGTGCAGGACCCTGGGGTCACAAAGATGGTGCTGGGAGGGGGTGACAACAGAGGGGCTGTCGGGGGCAGGTCTCTTATCCTGCAGACTCCTGTCCTGAGGCCGCTCCTCTTGCTTCACATGCCCCCCACCCCCCGCCCGGCCATGCTCAGCTATTAGAGGGGCTTCCCTTCAGCCTAGACCCCAGCCCCACGCAGGGGCCTGGCTCTCCCGTCAGGCTCCATCTGCACGTGCTGCTGTCCGGCAGGGTCAGCTGCGTAGAACGGCTGGCATGGCACCTCCACAGACAGGAACACCATCCTGGGAACTGGAAAACACCGCCAGCCTAGCAGCAGTGCACGCACACAGGCTTCCACGTGGACCTCCTCCACCATTGTGCCCCATCGGTGGAGGACACCAAGGCCCAAGGGAGGTGGCTGGCCAGGGTCACTTGGGAGGCCCTGCAGGCTCCTTGTAGTCCTGCTTGATCAGAAGCCCATGTGCCTGGGTTTGATGGGGGATGGGTCCTCATGGAGCCAAGGCTGGGGGCTGGGGCAGGGGCTCAGCGGTTTCAGAGCCTGGGCTGAGTGGGGAGCCAGGTGATGAACTGGGGTCCCTAGGTCAGGCGGGGTCCACGGTAGAGGTGAGAGGCGAGCCATGTGTTTGCGTGAACCTCCAGCCCCCTGACCTCCTGGGCAGTGGGTGCAGCCCACATGACTGGCAGGGCCAGCCCTGGTTTCTGCAGCATCATCCCTGGTGCTGGCCAGGTGATGGCTTCTGAACCAGCAGGTGCCGGGGACCTGCCTGCTCCTACTGGTGGAGGTCACATCTATCTTCTGTCTGAGAGGAGGGTGTGAGGGGAGCAGGCTGGAGGGACAGGGAAGTCCTTGAGGCTGGGCTTTTCTAGGCCCTGTGCCCGACCAGCTCTGCCTGTGGGCTCAGAGGGGCTCACAGAAGCTGGGTAACCAGCAGCACCACCAGGGTGGACAGACGTGGGGCCTCCCTGCTGCTCCCCAATGCCCTCCTGCAACCTAAGAAGCCCTGGGGGTGTGGAGTCACAGAAGGAAGGGTGCACATGAGGATCCTAACTACCTACAAGGCGGTCCCCACACATTCCCTACATGAGTGAGATTACTAAAAGGGGACTAGTCCAGGGAAGGCCACGCCCCATCTGCCTGGGGACCTGCGTGGGCGCCAAGGATGAAGCCGTGCACATGGCACCCACCTGGCCACCAGCCCACCCCATCGGCAGAGGCCATGCCCTGCCATCACCAGTGGGCCCCCCACACTCTGGGTCATTGCAGGATCCACTGCACATCATCTGACGTGTAGGGGAAGAGTCTACCCCATAAGGGTTACATTACCAAAGTTCAAATGGCGGATCCGGTGGATTTTTACATCTATAGTTTAGAAACTAACAAGAATCCGGGTTGTGCTTTATCTGAGCCGTTCAGGAGTTCTGCTTAGAGGTAGGATGAACAGAGATCCTACTGGATGACATCACCAAACCCAAACATAATGTAAGAGCAATGTGAAGGGGCTGAAAATCACAGAGAAGTGGACAGGCCCTGAGGAGAGGGCAGGGGACTCTGCATGGCTTGCAGCCTGGGATAAGTTCAGTCCACACTGCAGGGCTGGCAGGGGAGAAGCGCATGGAGAATATTCTGCAATCTGAGTGACCCTCCAGACCACAGAGGTGGAGCCAGGAAACCGCGGGCCCTGAGGAGGGCAGGGGAAATCTGTGCAAGGGAGAAGTCCAGAGAGGGCACCGGCAGATGTACCTCCCTACAACTCCAGTCAACCCCCAAGATGCATTTGCAGAACAGGCTCAAAGCAGCTCAGCTGAAGTTACGAGATCTGAACTAGCACAGAGCTCTCCCCAGGCAATCTGCTGAAACGAAGGGAGAAAGCTCATGAGAGAAAAATACCAGCCTCTCCCAGCATCAGCTTAGCTCCACATGCTGATGTCCAGACAGTGACAGAAAATTACTAGACACTTGGAAGAGAAGGAAACATGTTCCTGAGGGGGAAGAGAATCGGCTGAGCCCAAGCCCAACATGAACCCGATGTCGAGACCATCAGATGGGGCTGGGGGGCTAATGTGGCAGTTACACCTATTTGCAAAAACAACTCATGTTTTCAATCAACAAAAAAATCCCAACAGAGTGATAGGAAGTCTTGGCAAATAAAAAAAAAAGAAGAAGCATACAGATGAAAAGTACAGAAAACACAATTTCTCAAGTTACAGGAGTTATAAGAGGGACTGAACGGGGAAGGGACACATCGGAGGAAAGAGTGACCTCGGAAGGGGAAGGGATGGGCTTGTTTGGGGCGATCAGGTGATCAGACAGCTGTGACGCCCAGGGGCTCTGCCATCGAGGCCCTCGCAGCAGCCCAGGTGATCAGCCTGAGGGCACACAGAGCGAGGCACTGATCACCATGGGCCAGATGGCCCCGGGCAGAGGGCAGCATTGGAGCTGGCTGACCGCATTCTCAGAAGCCCACTTTCCATCCCATCTCCTGCGTCTTCTGGAAGCCTGTCCAGTGGCAGGGCCTGGGCATGCTGGGCAGCACCCAGTGAGTGACCACAGCCCCCTGCCTCTTCTCTAGTTTCCTTGTGGCCTTCAGAGACAGGCCTCTGATCATGCTCACGGCCATCCCACAGGATGAAGTGCCTCTCAGACGGGATGGCACTGTGCAGGAGCCACTGCCTCTCCCAGAACCCTTGGGGAGACAGCCCACCTCCTCGGCCTGGTGCTCACGGCAGCCATCAGGAGGCTTTTCAAGCAGGGTCCCAGGGTTTGGCTGAGAATCCCTCCGAGTGGGTGGACCCCTTCTTTCAAGTGCTGCAGGCGCCAAGCCTGGGCTCAAGCTGCACCGTCCAGCTGGATACGCCCGCCAGGGCTTGCCCCACCCCACTGCTCAAGGGTCTTGGGGTTTCCTGGTGGGGAAGGGCTCTGCCCGGGCTGGCTCACCCCTGCACCTCCCACAGGGGCTCTGCCTGGTGTGCTGCGTCCCCTCCAGCCCTGTTCCCAGCCCTGCCTCCAGGGTCTGTGCTTCTCCTAGGGCCCTGAGGAGGCCTTAGGTGCTGCCAGCCCAGCAGGTCCACCCAGGAGCTCAATAGCAGCTGAGGAGCCCTGGCTGGCCCTGAACCAGAGGCAGAGGACAACAGGTGGACACTGACCTTTGACCCTGTCTCCACGGTGAAGGGGGATCTCGCCATCGACTTGGGGTTGGTATGGCTTCACGACGACGAAGAGTCTCCCAGGCACTGCACTGTAGAGCTTCCGCTTGGGCCCCGGGTACTCAAAGGCCGAGAGGGAGTCCTTGTTGGCACCAGGAGTGAAAGGTGGCCTGGAGTGGACAGGAGGGGAAGAGGAAGGGGAGGGTCAGAAAGCCACATTCCACCGCCACGCCAGGCCCGAGCTACCTTGGCCCCACGAGGCCTGCAGACGACGGTGATGTGCGTGGGCTGGGCAGTATGCGTGAGGACCCCAGCTGACCCAGCAGCTGCCGTGGGCACATCCCAGAGCAGGAAAAGCAGGGCCTCAAGGAGGTTCGTGCCCTCCTGGGGCAGTCCCCAGTCGCACTGCTCAGCCAGCCCATGGAGGCAGCCTCCCCGGTGTCCCTTGACAGACACACTGTGGTCCATCCACACGAGGAGCCTTATTCAGAACTGAAGGAACAATCTGCCATGCTCCAGCACGCATGGGCCCGAGGCCAGTGCTCTCAGCAGGACAGGCCGGTCAGAGGCGCTACGGGGGCCCACCAAAGGAGCTCCCTGGTGTCACCAGAGACGCACAGGCAGCGCTGCCCAGGGCTGCCAGAAGCTGGGGAGTTACAAAGATGGACGGAGCTGTAGGCTGGGCAATGAGGAAGCCCTGGTAGGTGGCCGCTGCGTGGCAAGGTGGTGTGCCCAGCGCTCTTGGACCACGCATTTAAAAATGATTAAGATGGGGAATCTTATATTCTGGATATCTTACCACAATTGAAAAAGCACTCAGATGGCAAAGCAATGAAGGGCAGCCCTGGTGTCACCCTGCACCCCTCCACGTGGGCAGCCATCCTGCTGGCGAGGAACACCCAGGACCGTCTATGAACAGCGGCTGTGCCCAGCCCCCTGCCCCGGCTCCCAGGCACCCTCGTGTCTTTTCTTGGTTTCTGATTTCACAGACTGTGTGTAAGGCCAGCTCCGACCTAGAGGTCCCCTCACTGTGGCCAGTGATGGGCGGGCCAAGACACAGGCCCAGGCCACCTGCAAAGCAGCTTTCTGTCACATCTTGCTGCATTGACAGTGACGAAGACAGGCCATCAATGGGGTGGACCTTCCTCACTTAATGTGAACCCCACGTGCCTCGCGTACCATCACACCCCATAGCACAACCTGAAATAGCTGCAGGGTTTGGTTTGTGCCTGTGCGAAGTTAGAAAAGGGCCGCGCTCTGTACTTTGTCGTTTCTGGGCTTTTACTCAGCGTCCTGACTGTGGGACCCGGTCTCAGGGGCCCTGGCTGATGTCTCCAGGAGCCCAGGCTGCATATGCAAAATTCGGGCTATGGCCTGCTAAATTTAGACCATAATTCATACCGATAGCGAGGAGCAGATTGGGACTGAGCGTAGGGTCACCTGCCCACCGCGAGGCCCAGATTTGTCCTTGACCCACGTGAAGCTCAGAGCACAGGAAACCAGGCCACCTGGCCTCCCGTGGCCCAGGAGGCAGCCTGGAAGCTCAACCGGGTGCTGGAAAGGAGGCGGCCTGCGGCAGAGCTTCTCCCCAGGGGTGTCATTCCTTCCTGGGCTCTTGTCCCCCTAAGTGACAGCCACCAACATGGGGGTTCAGAATCCCATGTGAGCCTTACTGCCACCAAGCAGCCTTGGACAAGGTGGAGACACAGGGCAGGGCGTGGCCTCATGGGCACCTCCTCATTTGACTTCTACTTGCCTAGACAGCAGCCTCCACCATGGGGCCCAGTGGAGGTCACTGTCCCCGAGCACCCCAGGGCTGTGTGGCAGTGACGCCTGCAGTGCCCGCGCTGCGCCATGCCCATCTGAAGACGCTGCGCTCAGGCCAGCGGCTCACAGGAGGAGGGCTGCCAGCTCCCTGGAGGTGCCGGGGATGCAGGCAGGGCCTCCATCCACCTGAGGACGGGTGCCCTTCCCAGCCTGCCCTGAGGTGGGGTGTGAGCCACTTGGGGCTGAGCAGCAAGAGTGGGGAGAGGTGAGTGGGCTAACCCTGACCCCTCCCCAGCCCCCACAGACAGAGTGCTTGAACCACCCTCAGGCACCTGCCCGGTTGGCCTTAAGTGATGGAGGCAGCGAGGCTGCTGGCCGTGGGCAGGAGCCCTGTAGGCAGTCTCAACTGCCTTTCCCTCCCTGGTGGATCTGCCCCCAGCTGTGTGGCCTTGAGTGAGTCACTGTACCTCTCTGAGCTTTAATTTCCTCATTTGTAAAGTGGGCAGTGGAGGGGCGGGGTCTCACCGTGTGGCCTACTGGGAGAATGAAGGAGGGAATGCAGAGTGGACGCCTGGCACTCGGCCTGCTCCCACTGGGCTTTAGGGCCACGGTGGACACTGCACCTGACCTCACCAGGCTGGACTGGCGGCAGCTGGAACACAGGGCCAGAGCGACGCTGCCTCAGGCCCCTTTGCATCTCAGGCCAGGCTGGGGTGCAAGAACGGGTGCTCAGGGCCTGAAGCCTTAACCCCTAGGCCCCAGCAACGAGGTCGCAAGCAGGCCGCCTGGGCTGCGCGGGCGCTCCGGACTGGTGTGTGGCTGCAGCAGATGCCAGGGAAGGGAGCAGACGGCAGGTCAGTCCTGAGCCCAGGGGGCAGCTGCCTGAGAAGGGGCGAGGAGAGGCACCGGGCTCCTCACACAGGAGGGGCCAGAGTCCAGAGCGGTCACAGAGGACAACGCCACGGGGCTGGGCCGGGGTGGAGGCTGGCCCACCACGCGGGGACCACCTGCCGGAGCGGCCTTCTCTTCCTGGCTCCTCCCTGGCAGCCCCAGACAGCAGCCTGGACAGGCAGTGGCTGTCCCCTTAGAGCAGAGGTGCGGAAGGCCAGGCGGGGGTGCCCGTCGTTCGGCCCACACAGCAGGATGGGTCTGAAGCTCCCCCAGCCCAAACCGTCCGTGTTTTCATTAAGATCTGGCCAAGAGGCGCCAGATGGGATTCCAACCAACTTGTTTTAGTCTGAGGGCCAAATCCCTGGGTTCTGAGTATCAGAGAACTGGCACTGTGAAGTGGGGTGACTTGGATGAGGGAACTGGGCCACTTCCCAGCTATCCCGGGTGAGCAGGGCCCTGCCCACACACGGCGCCGTCTCCATTCTCTCTTCAGTTGCTCCCTCATTCTCTCCTTCACTCTGGGGCGAGCCCACTGCTGGCTGGGCTCAGATACAGCGTGCCGGGCCAGACGCAGGCCTCACGGGGCCCACAGGCAGCTGGGGGGCAGCACCGCCAAGAGGCTGCTCCAACCAAGGATGGAGGGATGGAGGGTGCCCAGGGAGGCCCTGGGCCTGGGCCGGGGCAGGTGGGGCAGGGCTGCTGTGCAGATGGCCTGGCCTGGAGTCTGCAGCCAGCCTTGTCTCCCAGGTTCCTCTCCTGTGAAGGGGCGACGGGAGGAGCTCGATGACGTTGCTGGGGGAAGGCTCTGGCTCAGAGGGTGGCATGTCCAACACAGAGGTCCCAGGCTGTGCTCAACACCACTGGCTGCGCTGACAGCTGCAGTCCAAGTGTGGATGGCTCAGACCCCCACCGCCCCCGTCCTGCGACACGGTTTCCCTCCCTGGCCTCCTTGGAAGGCAAGGGGAAGTGCCACGTCAGCTCCAGCTGGCTGGAGTGGAGTCTCTGCCCATGTGCCAGCCCAGGGCCACCCCTGGCTCCAGGTTGGGAGGTGCTCAGAGCCCCCCGCCCACCCTGGGACAAGAGCAGTTCATACGCTCCTCCCTCCCCACATCAGTCTCTCTGCTACGCTCACGGGGCCCCTCTCCACCTTGGGGTGGAGTGCCCTCCACTCCCCAGGGAGGTCTGAACCCTGACGGTGGGAGTCCTGACCACACGGCCCCGGGTCCTCCAGGGTGTCAGCACTGGGCACTGGCACACCTCCCTCACATCTGTGGTGGGCACACACGTGCTCACTGCATGCAGATGCGGGGAACATAACTCAGGTGCTCAGGTAGCCATCTGCTGGAGCAGAGACCACAGACAGGGAGCCCAGAGGGCCGCAGGAGGCACCAGGAGGAAAAGTGGTGCCCGGGCCCTGGCATCCTCAGGCGTGCCCTTCACCTCTCTCACCTCTTGGTCAGGCCTGGTCCTGGGGCACCTCATCCATCCCCACGCCTAGCCTCCCCTCCCTAGCCTCTCCCTTCCTTCCATTGGTCCCACCTCAGGACCATCTGCCCATTTCATCCTGAAATCCCAGAGGTGGACAGGGCTCAGGGAGGGCCACAGTTCCCCAGCAGACACAGCCAGCAAGCAGCCGGCAAAACCAGGCCCTGCCTGCTGGCCTCACCCTGAGCCTTTGCTTTCCGCTAACTACCCAGGAGACAGCTGTTTGATGAGAGGGTGGCCATAGTGTCCCTGGGTAGGTGAGGCCAGAGCAGCCCCAGGCACCTGCTGCCCAGTCTCTGCAGTAAGATGTGGAACCCACGTGCTGCAGGGACCCTGACCCCAGCCACCTGCTCTTAGTGATGGGGTGGGTGGACCCAGGTATCTCCAGGATGTTCTAAGGACTGTGGCCTGTTTGTGCACTGGGCATCAGCAGGGGGCGCCGCCTTGAGCTGGGTGAGTGCAGAGCCCCACACCTGAGCAGGGGCAGGGAAGGTGCCCCAAGTACAGTGGTCTCCACCTGCTCTGCACCTGTGTCTGGGAGGGCAAGGGAGATAAATGGACTAAGATGGAGATGAACAGCCAGGGAAAGGTGAGCAGGAGACACGGGGGAAGCTGGGGACCTCTCATGGGGGCCATGAGAGATGCAGGTGTCCCCAATCCCTCTTCTTTCTCCAGTGATGCTCAGCCACAGGCTCTGGGCTGGCCTGGTAGCAAGGGGCCAAGGGTTGCCTAAATGTTCAAAGTGTGAGCCCTCACCTCCCAGCAGGCCCTAGGGGGCCACATGGCCTGGACCCCGAGCCCCTGGAACCCCTCCTGTTAGAACATGGTCAGGACAGCCCCAAGGGCTCTGGGAGCTCCCTGTCCTGCTTCTCTCAGGTGGGCTGGCTCCCTTCTCTGCACGAGGTCAGCTCCGCCCCAGGGGTGAGGGATCCTGCCTAGCACAGAGCCTGGCCTGGGAGGGAGCAGGGCGCTGGTGCTGGCAGAAGCCCAGGTGGGAGCCCTCACCCACCCACCAGGGCTGCCCTGAGGGTCTGGCCCAAGGATCTGGCCCCCCTTAAGTGCCCATCACACTCCTGGCTGAGGTCTCTGTGGCTTCAGGTGGTGGCCAGGCAAACAAGCTCAGCCCCAGGGAGGGAAGCTGGGTAGTCATCCTCCCTTTGGGCTGTGAGCACACAGAGGAGGCAGGTGGTGTGGGGTCACAGGGCCTGGGGCAAGTCCCCTCCTTGCTCAGGATGCCATCTCCCACCAGCCTGGCCATCTATGCTTCCCCTTGGCCAGAGCCAGCATCTGCCAATCCCCATGGGATCCTGGATTGGGCCAGGAGCTCCAAGGAGGCCATGGGCTCTTTCCAAACTGCCCACCCCACAGGCTCAGCAGAAGCTGCCACAGGGCTTAACTGACGGGATCCCGGCCGCAGCATGTGACAGGCGTGCAACCTCACGACCCCTCCTCCAATGCATATGAAGGAGGCTGGCCTCAGGAGGTCACTGCCCCCTGGGAATACTGAGGCACAGAGGCAGGTGAGCTGCCCAAAGCTAGGGGAAGCGGGGCTGGCTCCTGGGCCATGGAGGGAGGAAGCCATGTAGAGGGAGTCCTAACCCCACCTCTGCGGCTCTTCTGGTGACCAGAAAAGGCCCTGGAGCAGCCAGGCCCTGGGCTTGGTGGACAGGGTTCACGCTCTCGGGGCAGTGTGCCTGGTGTATTTACGAGGCACGGCACTCAGTGGCTCCCGGGTTCCTTCCTTTAGCCTTGGGAACAACCTGAAGTTGGTTGTCGTATGCTCCTCATTTTATAACCCACAAAGACAAGGCCGAGCAGGTAAGTAAGGACCCGCAGTCACACAGCAGCTCAGGCGTGGGCTGGAGGGATGTGTCCAGGAGTCCAGGCGCTGGTCCTGAGAGTCAGGCTGGCTGCTGAGGGCCACATGTGCACACACACCAGGACGCATTGCACAAGCACCCACACGCATGAGTGTGCACACACAGGCAGGGCCACGGACGCGCGGCTCACACACGCAGACGCATGCACGCGCCTGTCTCCCCAGCGCGCTTCTCCGCAGCGTGCACGATCCCGGTCCCCACACTGCCCCTACCTTGCCAGGTTTCATGGGGGAGGAGGCCCTGTCTTTAAAATTGCAGTGCTGCCTCCAGCCTGGGGTGTGAAGTGGAATCCGGGCCTCGGGGGGATCCTTTAATTTAGCTTTCAACCATTCTTAGTACCTGGACTTTTCCCCCAGGGCTGCTCCAAGGGAGAATCTAGACCAGTGCCAGGAACCGGTACATCCTTCAGCTCTGGTGGGCGGGGCAGATGGGCTAAGGAGCTCAGGGCCTGCTGGATGGATAGGGCAAGAGGCTGGACCCCGTGGGGCCAGGAGACCTGTGTTCCAGTGTGCCCAGCTCCTGGACCCCAGCCCTGGGCTTAGCTTGCAGGTCAGCCAAGACAATAGCTCCTGCCTGGACCACAGGGCACTGGCCCCTCCCCACTCACACCACGCTGCAGGCTGGGCCCTATGTGGCTTGGGCTGGCCCAAGGGCAAAACCTCGACCACAAAGACTGTGGTGAGGCTGGGGAACTCAAGCCACAGTGGAGGCCATGGAGAAACCAAGGAGGCGCTATGGGTGGCCCCTGGGTCCTGGGCACTGAGTGTTAGACCAAACATCGGCACAAATACACACCAATCAGGAAAACCTAGGCACCTGGGTCTGACCCCGTGCTGGCTGTAGGACCTGGGCTGAAGCCAGCAGAGTGGGGCTCCCCGTGCAGGCTGTGGGCCTCAGCAAGCACTGGCTGGTGTTAGCAGTGACAGTGACTGACCATACTGCCCCTTGGGTTCCTCAGACCAGCACCAAGCCCAGACCTTGAGGCCCCAACCATGAGCCAACACCCTAAAGTCCCTTCTCACCCACAAAATCATGGAAGGTGGGGTGATGAGGCAGACTGTGCTTAGGACTTGAGCACCAATGCAGCTCCTGGGATGCATGGGGCAGGAGAGAGGGTGAGGATCTATTGGCCTAGATGCTGGCCTTCCCTGAGGTTCCTGTCACCTGGGCTGCCCCAGAGACTGACCAAGGAGCTCCCTGAGTCCCCGCTGTGCTGGGCAGATGTGAAGTTCCTGCTCTGTGGCACCAGCTCAGATCCTCCCGGTGGCTGCTGGGGACATGGTGAGCCACACCTGGGGCTGAGGTGGCTGGATTTCTGGCCTGTGCCAGGGTTCCACTGCCCCTCTGCAAGGCGTCATGTGGACAGGAGTATTGTGGGCTGGCACAGGTGCCAGGCACGGATCCCGCATGCTGCCTCTCTCCCCTCCCATTCTCTCACCTTGGGGACCAAGAGGTGGATATGCAAGGGCAGGAAATGAGGCTGAAGGCCCGACACCAGCCTCCTGAGCCCACCCCAGGAGCCTCCCCACCACCTCCGAGCTGCCATCATGGGCACGAGGCTCAGGAGGACAAGCCCAGGCCCCAGAGACTCTCAGCAGGGCGGTGCTGAGCTCCCTTCCAGTCTTGTGCGTTGGAAGCACAAGGCCCCACCGACAAGGTCCCCTCCCCAAGGCCCCGCCCTGCTGCTCCTTACCCCACGTGCCAGTGTGGCTGGGGCCTCTTGCTGTCCTCGCCGGCGCCACCCAGCCTGTTGAGCGAGGGGGAGCGGCTGCGGGCCCCGGGGGCGTAGCTGGCCACGCTCTTCACCACGCCGTCGGGCTTGCTGGGCATCTGCTGCAGCAGCTGGGGTGAGAGGCTGCGGTGGGCGGTGGCCGGGGGGCACACGGCCCAGTCCGGAGCGCCGGCATGGAGGTTGTTGTCGCTGTTGGAGCGCAGCAGGACCCGGGGGGCGGCCAGCGTGTTGGGGGGCCGCCGCCTGCGGTTGGAGTAGGCCGGGGCCTCTCGGAAGGGCACTGGGTGGGAAAGAGTGGGAAGACGTGGATGAGTGCATACAGGCAGGGACACTGGGGGACAGGCAGGGACGCCGGGGGCCAGGCTGCATGCATCCAAGCCCCCATGCCAACCGAGGACAAGGGGCTGTGAATTGTCTGTGGGGGCTCCAGCCGGGCTCCCCGAGGCCAGGACTCATCCCCGACAGGGAAGCAGAGGTGGAGACGGCAGAGGCAGCCTCCCCTGCACTAAAGCTCCAGCCAAGGCCCAGATGGAAGGGACCTGGGTCCCAGCTTCCATCCACCAGTGCCACTCCTTCCCCAGCCTGGGAGGATGCAGCTGGCTTGGACACGTGTGGGGACAGTGCCCCGGCCCATGAGGCAGTGAGGACACTGAGCTGCGGCACTTCCTCCTCCTGAGGACCCGAGCTGGGCCTGTGTGGGAAGAATCATTGCCCCCAAAATCCTGGGGTCGGACCCCAGGCCCAGAAGGTGACTGCATTTGGAGAGAGGGCCTTTATCCAGGCAGTGACGTTAAAATGGGTCACCAGCATGGGCCCTAACCCCACGGGATGGTGTTCTTGTAAGATCAGGACACGGACACACAGAGGACACCACGAGAGAACACAGGTAGAAGCATCTGCCAGCCAAGGAGCGAAGGCTGGGAGGAGCCAGCACGGGACACCTAGATCCGGACTCCAGCCCCCAGGACCTGAGACAAAGACCGCCTGCTCTATGTACATGGCCCAGACCTGCGGTCCTCGCTACAGAGACCCCAGCAGGTGATCCGGGCTCCAAGTGCCCAGGTGGGAGTCCCTCCTTCAGCACGCCGGGGCCTTCCTCACCTTCAAGCTGGGCCTGTACAACAAGGGCAGGGCCCACCTCACCTAGGGCTCGGAAGTCTGCATGACGCCAGGCCCCACACTCCCAGCTCAGTGTGCCCAGGACACAGAGGAGGAAAACTGCCCTGGGAACCACGAGGGCCATGTCCGCCCGGCAGCAGCCCTAGTGCTCAGAGGGCTGGAGCGGAAACAGGAAGTGGCTCTCCCTACACATGGGCCTCCAGGCTACATCTGTGCCTCCAGCCCCTGAGCGTGGTAGGGGCCATAGGGGACAGAGGTGGCCCTGGTAGGGTTCATGGCCCAGATGGAGTTCCTAGGGCACAGAGGTAGGACTAGCAAGTTCTCTCCTGGGACAGGTGTGGCCCTCCTGCCTCCCAGGTTACAGGAAGTCCCCAGGAAACAGAACTGGGACATGCTGGGCAAGCTGCACAGAATGGCAGGAAGTTCCCTGGGGACCCGGGTGGACTTGGCCTTCTGGGTCTGTACAGTGGGAGGATGGGAGGGGCTGGTCAGGGTCAGGGTCAGGTCATCCCATGTAGGCAGCCTGGCACCTCAGGCCCCTGCCTGGGGGGACGCTGTCTCTGTTGGAGGAAGACGCACACCGAGCAGCAGGCCCCAGCAGGGACCTCAAGCCTACTCCTACTTTCTCCAGTGAAGGAATTCATAAAGGTCAGCCAGGCCTGCAGGACGCACAGAGGAATGGGGAAGGCTGGCACATCCTGCCTGGAACCAGGAGGCTGCTCTAAGTGATTGGGCCTGGGTCCTGCAGCAGCCCTCTAGGAGAAGAGCCACACCTGGGCCAGGCCACCAAGGGGCTGTTTCGCTGGACTCAAGGGAAAACCACAGTGACACTTCCCTCTGAGCAGGCACAAACTAAGACACCCGGGGTTCACGGTTGAGCTTCTGCCGGAGGAGCCAGCGCTGGGAGCTTTAGGGACCTCAGAGATGTCAGACCAGGGCAGGGTGAAGGACTGTGCAGAGGGCTGGAGATCCTGCAGCCTCAGACGGTGGCCACTGTCGCCCTGGGATGAGGGGCCATGTGACCTTTCGGCTGCAAGACCACGAGCTCCAGCAGACACAGCAAGGCCTGGCTTCTGGGAGCACCCTGTGGGTGCTTGCCACATAGAGGACCCTGCCTGCCCTCGAGAGCAGGAGCCACGTGCCAAGTCGACCTGCCCGACAACGCAGTCCATGACTTCCCCTGACCCAGTAACGGGTAAGGTATTAACGCCCTTACTAGAAAAGCAGTGGGGTCTGGGGGAGTCCTGCAGCGGCCCAGATCAGCTCATCAGGAAAGAAGAGTCCAGAGAAGACAGGAACAGATGCAGGAGTCACCTCACGCCATCGCCCCCAGACTGAATTCTCATGTTCTCCATGGATCATACGATTCAAGTCCCAGAAGGCGGATTTTGGGGAATAGCGTGAGAAAATGAATATAAGCAAAGGCTATTTTCAAATAAATTCCTAGGAATGGGTCCAAAGAGGGAGGGCTGGAGACCAGGAGCTCACGTGGGAGCTGGCCTGGGGGATCACAGAATGGAACGGCCGGGACATTCTCCTATATGTCTTCCCCGAAGACCAGACAAGTTACTCAAGTGGAATCACCTAGGTGACATTAGGGTAGCGTTTTAATGAAAATCATCTTGCTTAATTACCAAGATTCACACCAAATTAGCTTCCTGAGCACTGAGATTTCTCCAATGCTGATTTTGTGATGAGCTGGGGAGGACCTTCCTAATGTCTTTAAAGTAACCTCTGCAGAAACCTTCTGATTTCCTAGGAATGAGAGCATCCTGTCTGACAAAACTGACTGGGACTATCCATGGAAATGATGGTTTTTTTTGTGAAAAGGGTTAAAAATAACTCTTTTCCTGTCTGAAAATGATTAATATTCCACCCAACTGTTTCCTTCTTTCAGGCAATCTGCAAACTCCGGGTGGGTGGATATTTTCTTAGCCGTCTTACATGCATTTTATTTATACATTTTTCCCCACAATAAAAAAGCCCCACAAGGAATGACAAAGAGCGTATGCACTTTTAAAGTCTGCCACGCGGCTTCTCCATCCACTCCATGAAATTGCCAGCCGGGGCAGCCAAGGGGAGCTGGGAAGTGGCTTTGCAGCACCTGCCCATCTGGGGCAGTGGCCATGTGCCCTGACCTCCCTCAGTAGGTGCTCAGCAGCCCTCAGGTAACAGGCAGCCTAGACTCAAAACTTCCTTGATTTTCCTAGGACTTAGTTCTTAACGTGCCCCCTCCGGCACAGTCACCACGGGTGACATTCTGGAACGCGGTTCTGCAAGGGCTGGTGGCTTAGAAACACAGTAGAATAAAAGGCACCTTCAACCGTGTCAATCTCCCAGACCAACTAGAGCCGACCGGAATCGCAAACCACAAACAATGATGCCTTTGCACGACTTGGAATGAGCACCGCGGTCCGGGGAGGACCTGGAAGTCCCCGTCCCGGGGATCCAAAGGCTGCTCGTCCCCCGCCCCACGCTCTGGCAGCCCCCTCCTTACCTTCCTTCTTTGTGAAGGCATTTAACAAAGACTTCATTTTTCCTCCGACTTTGGCAGTGGTCCGCACATTATATAACCTTCTCGGAGGGGAGGAAGGCTAGGCGTGCAGCCCGGCCCCTCGGTGCTGGTGCTGGAGCGGCTGGGACCCGGGGAGCGGCGGCGGGCGTCTGGGCACTGTGCGCTCCCGAGCACCGCTGGGCATGCCAGACCCAGCGTGCTGGTGACACAGCCCACCCCATATTCTGTCTGTCAGCTGGAAACCAACTGTGCGTAGACTGGGGCTGCTCTCAGAGCCGGCTACCTCTGGCGGCGTTCGTCATGTGAGCTGAGCTGTGAGCAGGGCACTGGGAAGCGGCACCACGCAGGGTTAACGCGAACGGCGGGCGTCCGCGAGCTGGCGGCCAGGAGACACTGGGAGGCATTGGTGAGCTCCAGCCCCAGTTATCCAAGGAAACCCGGGCTGGTGCCGGCGCTCCGTGCGCCTGCGGCTAAATATAATGCACTGTGCTTTTCTATTTTTTTAAAAAAAATTTTTAAAAGAAAAAGCCAAGTCTGTTTGCCAGCTTGCAGATGTGGTAAGAAAGTCAAGGAGGAAAACATCCAAGTGCCAGGCAAGGCGCCCAGCAGACCCACGAGCACCGGGCAGGCACGCCGGCATCTGGGATTCTGAACGCGACCTATATTTCCGTTTGAAAGAATCAGGCACGAGAGCCCATTACTGGCTCACGTTGTGGTAATGACCCTGGAATAAACAGGAGTCCGCCCCCTCTTGCTTTTTTTTTTTTTAAGAGAGATAAGAAAACAATGAAATTGCAGACTCCCTGGACTGGATCACCCCATTCCAGGCAGCGGTGAAAAGCAGCTCTTCAGAGCCACCTTCCAGGAGTCTCTAGCATTTGCATGCCAACAGAATTCCTAACAAACAAGCAAGGATCGCCCCTGAAAGGCCAGCTAAGGAACTTCCACCCCACAGAAGCCAGAGAGGGGCCTCAGTCTGCGGTGCTCAGCGCGGGTGGGACAGTGAGTTTTTCCTACACCAGAAGCAAGGCCTGTGTAAGCTCCTTGGAGCATCCCAGGGGGCAAGGTTCTGCCGCCCAACGCATCTGCTGCTGGGGCTGTAATTAAGTGTGCGTTTTTGTGGTTGCTAAGAGAACTGCTTCCGAAATCTAAAAAAAAAAAAAGGAGAAAGACAGAAGAGACGGGAAAAAACCAATGGAAGGCTGGAGTTGAATGCCATATGGCTGAGACACAGTCAACACAGTGCCAATGGCCGCGGCAGCCCTCGCAGGAGGGTCGAGGCTGTGCCACGCAGACCCTGGGTTCCTGGGACCAGGTTCACTGAGTTTGTGCCTCCAGACAGCTGAGCATTCAGATACCGTCTCCCATTGAACTCACGGCCCGCCAGCCATGTCCAGCTGCCCCGCATCACAGAACCCAGGCAAAACCACCTCTGAGCCGCGCAGGAAGAAACCACCCTTCCAGGCGAGATGCCACCCACAAGCCCCGCACATGCTTGTGCACGTCCATGGGCCTTGGGGCGAGGTCGCCAGCTCCCAGAACCTCAGTCAGAGGCACGGGGTCAGTCACAGGGACACAGCTGCTCTGTCCCACCTGGGAGTAGCTGAAGGTGTGTCTCTGGGGTAGGGCACATTTGCCAGGGCTCCACTTGCTGTGACCGGCTAGCCCTGGGCAGCTGGGCCACAGAGGCCTGCATCAGGGGACTCCTCTGCAGAGGTGGGGCCCGGCCAGTCACAGGCCTGGCCACACAAGCCCAGGAAACTCTCTGGGAGACCCAGATGCCCAGCTCACTCCACTTGCCCATGCTTGATATCCACCCATGCCAAGTGCCTGTGCCAGTCACTCTTCTGGCACTCCAGCATGGCACGGAGAGTGTGCACGCTCCCACGTTGGTGGGGCCACAGGCCAGCGAGGCCCTGCCACCTTCAGAGCCCTGCCGGCTGCTTTGACCTTGGGTGAAGGTGGTACAGACGCAGCCCCTCCCCGGGGAGGAGGACATACTGAAGGACTGGCACAGGCCCCATCAGGGCAGAACCAGGGACTCCCGCACCCCAGCAAGCTTGGTGGCAGCCCTCACATGTGGCCCAGACAAGTCTTGACCCCCAGAACCTGCATGGAGTGGCCGCTCCTCTGGGACATTTCCCACAGTGGGAGGGAGCTGGGCCCTGGGCCCTGGGCAGAATGGAGGGAGGCCACTCTCCACCCCATGCCCTCTGCCTCCCCAGACCCCCGCACTTTCCCATGCCCCTTGGGTCATGGACCACGTGTTGGGAGGCCCAGGGGCACACAGGCCTGCCTCCTTCTCAGGTATCATGGGGCAGGGCACGGGGTAGGCAGGCTCTGCACGGAAGACAACAGACCCACAACAGCCCCATGCCAGAGATCCCTCCTCTGAGCACCTGTCACAGGCCCTCTGCCTGTGACACCCACACCTACGGGAGCAGAGCTCGGGAGCCGCGACCTGTCAGATGCATGTGCAGCCCACCATGGGGTCTCATGTGAACCCAAGAAACTCTGCTGGGCGATGGTCCATTTCTGCGCCACCCTCCTGGTCACCCGTCCAGCGTGTTCTGTCAAACCTCCCCAGTGACGGGGGCTTACCACCCGCGCACGCGGCCCTAGGTGTGAGCAGGCATGGCCCCCTGCCCAGAGGTGACGCAGCTCTGGGCCCACACATGACTCCACTGCTCCTGGGTTCCAGACAACAGGCTGTGTCCACCGCTGGCCTCCTGCCCTTGACTAACTTGATGGCCAGCCAAGCACAGAAGGCCAAGTTCACCCAACACACACAGGCCATCTGGGCCCGTGAGGACACCTTCACCCCATGCCCTGCTACTCTTGCTGAGACAGCATTTAGCTCTGACCTGTGGAGAGCAGCCTTTGGGGACATGTGTTTCACTTGGTCTAAGGGTTTGCCCCCCAGCCCCCTGCTGGCGTGGCTGGAGAGGGTGGGCTCTGCGTGAATAAGCGCCTTGAGCACTGGTCCAGCCTGAGCTGCTGCAACTCCCGCACTCGGGGCTCTGTGGGAGGGGAGCAGCCCATCCGGTCCCCAGCATGTGCCTGTCCGCTGGGCCTAGCACCCTCCAGATCCCAGGGACCCGGTTCCTGGTGCCGAGCCAGGCTGCTGTGGAAGCTGGGCAGTGAAGCAGAGGCTGGGACAGCACCCCAGGGCTCCCTGTCTCCCTAGGGACAGCCACGCTGGGGTTCAGAAGCCTCCAGAGATCTCTCCCAAGTAACTTGCCCTGTGGCGGCGTCTGAGACTTCCAGGATGCTCCTGGGCCTTCCTGTCTGGAGTTCCCCAAGGCCAGCTGCAGGGCTCTGTGGGGTCACTGTTGAGGCCTGGGGTCCTGGAGGAGCCATCTCTCCCTGCTCCCTGCCCGTGTGCTCTTCCCTTTGTCCCCATGCGGGGTCCTTCACAGGAACCTAAAGACCCTGCAGGCTCCTACAGAGGGGCGTGAGGCCGCATTTCTCATGGACTTCATCCTGGGAGACAGGTGGGGAAGACTGGCAGCTGGGCGGCACAGCACCTTCTGTGTCGGGGACTGCTCCATGTCCATGGGCACATGAGAAAGCAGGAGCAAGAGGAGACAGGGGCCCCAAGCTAGGAGTGTCCAGAGGAGGAGGGTGATCCCACGTGAGCCCCGAGCCAGCGGCTTCCCAGCCTGGCCCCTCAGCCGCCCCTGGGCTCCTCCGGCCCAGCCCAGTGCTAGACCCTGGTGCTAGTGTGTCCAGCATGCAGCCTCTGTGGCCTCCAGCCTGCGTCCCTGTCCCCGACCCGTCCCCATCCACGGAGCCCCCATCAGGCTCACCAAGCCCTTCTTTCCACGTCTTTGACAACTGCCTGACAACAAGCTCAAAATAACTCCACTTCTTGTATAAAAACGGCTCTTTGCACATTGGAACATTCCAGCACGCTGAAGCCTGTCAGGGAGGCGGCACCAGGTGTTGTAGACAAGCCTGTGGGGCTCGGATGTGCCGGGAGAGGGGGTCTCAAGGACATCGCGCATTTGAGATAGGAGTGAGCCCACTTTCTCTGCCTGGCCTCATGGCGGCGGGGGCATCCGTGAGCGAGTTAGGCACTGACCGTGTCCTGTGTCCTCTGCAGCTGGGGTCTAGCTGCATAGGCAATCCCCAGCCCTCAGTCTCCCCACCTGTAGAGTGGGACTAACAGCTGAGGCTTGGTGCTGGTGGTGGGGACCCTGAGCTCAGTCTGTAGCACTGAGAAGAGGTCCAGCTCTGTGACCCTGGGAAAGTCGCATGCGCTCTCTGTGCCTGCTCCTCACCTATAAAGGGGACGTCAAATGTGCTGCCCGATGAAAGCATGGTGAGGATCGGTCACTCGTGTTTGCGGCCGTGGCTGGCCGTGCAGCTGTTGTGATCCCCAAGCACCCTTGATTTTCAAAGTCTGCAGGCGGCTAGCAGCTGGATGCTGCCTGGCCCCCACCTGCCCTATGCCGGAAAGAGATTAAGCCCCCTGGTCTGTCAGAAAGTCACCTCCTCTGGGACTGACCGTAGCCTTGGAGAGGGGCCCGGGCAGCATTCTGCCCTAGGGCACTTTCTGGTGTCAGGAGAAGCCAAGTCCTCAGAGGCGGGCTCCATGCCCCATTCCTCCTGTCTACCTCGCATGTGGGGCGGGGGCACCCCCACACTCAGGGAATGCATGAATGCGACAGTGAGGACAGAGGTGGCCCCCTGACTTCCCGAGGGTGGATCCCAAGCCGCTCCTCCAGGTACAGAGGGCTGGTCTGTCTCCAGTTGTACTTAAGTTATCTGAAGCAAGAGGCCACCCTGCTCTGTCCCCACTCACCCAGGGCCACACACACCGAGTAGGGCTTGTGCCAAGACACAGCCAAGCTGCGCTGCAGGCCCCAGAACTGGCGAAGCCTCCCCTCGCCCCAGGCAGGCGCACCAGTGACCTCTGCCCTTGCTGTGTCTGCAGCCCCAGTCCAGCAGGGCTGCCTTCCTGGGGTCACCAGGGCCCCTCCCTCAGGTCCCCTGCAGTTGGACGCAGGCCAGTCAGACGCAGCACAGGTGGGGGGCTCAGGTGAGGGGGTGGCAGGCATGGCCCTGGGTTCAGGAACAGTGTCCAGCCTGTGCCTATCAGTGGTGCTACAGTGTGGCTCCAAGGAGCAGCCCATGTGTGGTGGATCCTGCTGGACACCAGGCAGGACCCCCAGCCTGATTCCAGGCTCCCCCTGGAGCGCTGCGACACCTGGAACCCCAACAAGCAGAAGGGTTCCTTGCTCAGAAGGAGATGGGCTGATGAAGCAGGAGGAGCTGAGCCTGTTCTGACTTCAGCTCAGGAAAGGTGGCTCTAGCCTCTGGCCAGACAGGAGGCCCAGGGGAGCTCAGGGGAAGAAACCAACTCCAGAGGTCTAAGTGGCCCACCAGCCTGGGAAGAAAAGGTGTGCAGGAGCCTGAGCCGAGCCAGAGCTGGCTTGGCAGGTGCAGGGCAGGTAGGGATAGAGCCTGATTCTTCCAGCCCATCCCCCACATCCAAAATAGCAGGCCTTGCTTCCTCTCCTCGTAGCTTTAGATGACTGCAATTTAAATATTAGTCGGCAACGTTTCTCCATCTCACAATAATTGTTACATGAATCATACTTTTATAAATAACGCCAGATATAAAAGGCGCCTCAGCAATAATGCGGGGTTCTCATTGCACAGGGCGGAGGTGTCTGCGGCATGTGTAATATGCCTTCGGCTGGAGCTGCCAAGGAGCCTGTGCTCCTGGAGGATCCCTGGGCTGCGGAGGAGCGGGGCTGTGGCACTGAGGATCGCACTTTGGAAACTCCCAGAGTCCCCGGGACAGGCTGGGAGCTGATGGGCGGGGTCAGGAACTGAGAGTGTCCTGCTTTCCAGTTTCCTGACACTAACATGGCCTTTACGTCCAAGATCATGGTCAGGGCAAGGCCTCAGAGGTCGGAGTGGGGCTGACCTCAAAGAGAGAGGTGAGAGGTCTCCAGGCTGCTTCTGAGAAGGATCCCAGCTGACGGGGAGGGGAAGGGGCAGGTGGTGGCCGTGGCCGTGGCCTTCTGAGAGCTGGGTAACTGAGGACATTGGACCTCCAGTGACGCTGGTCACTGAGCCACGAAGCAGACCCGGATCCTGGATGTGGGGCCCAGTGGGCAGGACCCCAGCCGGCATGTGGGTGTGCCAGGCAAAGACCTGGCCAGCTGCATGGGAGCCCGGGCAGGGACAGTCCCCGGGGAAGTGCTACAGGGCAGGCGGGAGGGTCAGGTGCGTGGCAGGCAGCAGGTGCTGTGCTGGCTTTCATGGGGTGCCCTGACTCCCGTCTCTGCACCACGGTTCACAAGGCAAGCGAGGCAATTGTGCTGGGAACTAAGGGCTTCCTGGGCGCAGTGCTGCGTGCGGCGTGCCCTTGATGGACAGGTCTGGCACGGTGCCTCAGTGACTATCAACGACATCTTGTTGGGGAGACACACAGCAGCTGCAGAGCCCCAGTGTGGGGAGGGGGCCACAATGGCCACAGGCCTGATTTCTGCTCCAGGACCGCAGAAGGTGGCTGATCCTGAGAACAGCCGAGGGACAGTGCAGGCTGAAGGACAGCCTGGCCCTCCTTGGTGTCCAGGAGAGGGCCCAGCAGCTCAGAGAGCAGCTTGCAGGTCCCTGGGACAGGCCCTCAGCTTGGTAAGGAGAAGGACTTGGCTCTGGGCCTTCTGTCTGCTGAGGTCACCTTCAAGGTGACCTTGACAGCCTCATGAATGGTGTGCACTATTGATCCAGTTTCACCTGCAGCCCGGTCGCCGAGACCGTCTCAGACCGTCACAGTGGAAATGACCTGTGCCCACCTGGCTGTGCCTGCTCAAGGGTCTGCTTTCAGTCCCTAAGGCCAGCACCAGCTCCTCCTGGAGCTGTCCTGGACACAGACAGCTCTGCCCGGCTCTCATCCTCCACCACAGCCCCAGGGCTGAGGGCTGAGCTGGCGCCCCCTTGCTGCAGGCCCCTCTTTTTCCCTGGGTGGGACTCAGACCCATCTTTGCAGCCTCCAGGGCAACGCTGTCAGGGATGGATGACCACTTGGTCGGAGTGGGTGGGTCAGGCCTCGCCCTCCGCTCTGCCTACTCAGCTTCCCCACCCACCTCTCAGCCGAGTTCTAGGTTTCTGCTAGACCCCCCTCCTCCGAGATGGCAGGCGTCCCAAGATCCCTGCAGATCTCAAGTTACCAAGATAGCCGCCTTCAGGGAGCACAGCAATTACCACCAGTGTGACGGGCACCACGGGAGCCTGGGCCGCATGGTAGGGCCGGCCGCCCTCCCTCCACAGGCTGACCCCGATGGAGCATTTTTCTAGATCGTTATGAAATGGTGGATCTGAGTTTGGGGCTAGAAGATGCCTGGGTGGGTCCATGAAGAGTACACCTCAGGGGTCACATGAGGCCTCAGCGGGTCACCAGGTCAGCAGCCTGGGAGAGGTGGCTTTGGGTCAGAGGCGGAGCGGACTCCCGCTCTGCGGGGTGGGGAGTGGCTGAGCGCCCCTCCTGTGCAGCACAGCAGGTCCTCCCTCTCCAGCCTTGGGGTCTGAGCCGCCACCCAGTCCCTCCTGTGCAAGGTCCTGCAAGGTGGCCAAGAGCCCCCGAGATTTTCAGGTGGCCTTTGCTTATTTGAAGCACAGAGCAGGGCACCCATGTCCCCGGGCTGCACGTGGAGAGCTGACCCTTCTACGGCATGGCCTCTTGTCCACATGGGGCTGGGGAGGGTCGGGCTCTCAGTCCTTAGAGCGGGACAGTGGGGAAGGCACTGCCTGCAAGTCCGAGTGGCTCAAAGTGCTGCCCAGGGCTGCCGGGTGCTGGCAGCTGCAGCAGGGTGCAGGGAGCTGGGTCAGGCGGGGCCACAGAGCCTGGCCTCTCCACGTGGGGAAAGGGCAAGAACAGCACCCACCCAGAAGGAGAGTGTCCATGGCCAGGGTCACCCAGAGAGCGTTCACGGAGCACCAGGCACAGGGAAAGGCGCTTCCCATGGGCGAGCCGGGGGGCCCTCTGGGGGTCTGGACCCTTCCCTTCCCCAGGAGCAGCTTTCCAGCTCTGCCTGCCTCCACTGCAGCTCCCCGGCCACACTGCAGAGGCCAGGACCACCCCAGCCACACAGGGCCCGGGGGCGGAGGACAGGCTGAACCCCCACCCAGCAGCTCCACATGGCGACTTAGCACAGCTCAAGACCACTGGAGCAGCCACAGTGACCGACCTACAGCCTAAAGATTCACATCCCCAAATCTGAAGCCCCTGTCCCCCACGTGATGGTTCCTGGCCATGGGACATGGGAAGTGATCAGGTCAGATGATGTCACAGGGTGGCCCCTGGAGAACGATCCCTCGCCACGTGAGGACACAGAGAAAGTGGCTGCCTGCAAACCAGGGTGAGTGCCTCCCTAGACGCCAAACCAAGAGCCAAAGGAGGCCAGCACCCGGGCCTTGGGCCTCCCTTGGACTGAGACCAACACGCTCCTGCTGTCTAGACCACCTGGTCAATGGTCACATTTTTAAAGTAGTGGGAACTGAGGAAGACACCACATGTGGCTGACAGCACCACTCTCCCCTCCAGGCCTCAGGGGCCCCACACCATCACCTCACCGCCCTGCTCTCCCATGCTCCCCGTCACCTAGCTCCCTCTCAGTCACAGAGCCTTTGCCTCTGCCACAGGGTAATTAGGTTGTTGAGGGCACTGCCCTGGGAAAGGATTAACATAATCCTGGGACCCTGGTTGGCTCCTATGAGAAGGGTTGTCTAGAGGAAGACTGGCTCCTCTCCACTCAGGCTTCCTGTCCCACCAAGTGACCTGTCCCACACATGCTTGTCATTGTGATGTCACTTACTATGAGGCCCTCACCAGAGCTTGTTGGACTTGCATCCTCCGAAACTGTAAGATAAATTAACCTGTTTTCTTTAGAAAGCACCAGTCTCAGGTGTTTTGTGATAGCAACTGAAAGGGATTAAATGTACCCCTCTTATTCTTTATCTTTGTCTTTATTTTCCTTTCATTACTTTGATCATAACTTCAAGTCACATTATTTATGAGTTCTCTTGTACCATCTTTCTCCCACCAGTAAAATGCGTGCAAACAGCAGGACTAAGTGTCTTGATCACCACTTCATCACCAATATGGAGCCCAACTCCCTTCAAAATGTCCAAGATGCTCTAATAAATGAGAAAATAGAATGAAGGCTTTCCTGCCTCCCACCCTAGACTCAGCGATTGATCCCTGTCTGCCCCCTTATCTGAAGCGTCTATTTCCAGAACTCTTCCCACCATAACTCCCCCCCCAAAACTGGGCCTTCTGGAAGGAGTGGGTCGGGAGGGGATTCATGCACCCTTCTGTGCTCTGGACAAACACCAGACTCAACTCTGGACACACAGGAGCTCAGGAAAGCTCCTTCTGGTTCCCATGGGCCCTTGTCAGCCCACGTCGACTTCAGAGCCCTCTGTGCTTCCACGGGTTGTGGCTCTCGTGGGTCACAGGCCGCCTTGCCTGTCTTGGCATATCTAGTAATTTCTGATTCCATGATGGACATTGGTCTGTGGTGTTTTAGAGACTCTGGGCTCTGCTATCCTCCTCTGGGACGTGCTTTCCTAGCTGGGAGGAGCCCGTCCTGTGAAGGCGTGGTTTAGGCTGTGCTGGGGGAACTCTGCTGCTTTGGTCCTGGTGGGGTTCCGACTCCCAGGACCTGTCCGATGCTCCTGTAGAGAGCCCGGGGTGTTTCCCGAGCCCCTCCAGTATGGCAGGACTCCCCTCTGCCCAGTCTCCCCCATGATGGGTGCCACTGAAACCTGCCCTTGGCTCTGAGCTTTGGGCTTCCCACTGGCCCCGGGACTCAGCTCACACACACAGCTCAGGAGTCTGTCAAGGACGTGAAGGGGATTTATGTGCAGATATCGGGGTGCTCTTTCCAGGACTTCCCACCTCTCCTTCCAGCCTTTCAGGCAGCCCTGACCCCAACCTCTGAATCCTCCACCCAGTAGACTCTACTTGTGTCAGGAGCCCAGACAGATGTGGGCCCCGCCTGGAGGTGTGCTTCGCTCCAGGGTCCAGCACCCTGAGTGCTGTCTTCCCTCGGTTGCCTGCTGACATCCCAAAGCAGCTGTCGGTATTTATAGGCATTTTATCCAGAGTTTGTCACTGTGATCAGCAGGAAGGTATCTGCCAGGAGTGACTCTGCCTTTGAGGAGTTGGAGGTCACGGGCTCCTGACGGCCCTGGGGACGGTGTTTACTGTGCACATGCATCAGGAGGGGAGGCCGGCTCCAGAGGTGCCCCCATCCTGAGGGATAAATGGCCTGCAGAACAGGAATGCTGTTTGGAGGTCCCTTGGTTCCTGGGGTGGGGACTTGGCTTCGAGCAGGGGCAGGTGGGGCAGGGCTGGGCTGCTTCCCCCTCAGTGTCTTCTAGCACATGATCCCTGGAGAGGGCAAGTGGATCAAAGCCGAGGAGGCCTTGCCACCCACGTGAGCCAGAAGCCCATGTAGCCAGGAGGGCAGCCTTCCTGGGCCTTGGGTCCCTGCCATCGGGAAGGAGCAGAGCCTGCTTAAGAAGGTTTATTGGGACACAAGAATTGAGCTCGTGCAAGAACTCGATTCTTCCAGCTGGGAGGACCTCAGGAGGCTGGAGGTGAGGGCAAACCTATCCTTGGTCCACAGAGACTTGGGAGAGGCCACGGCCCAGGCTCAGAGCAGAGCTCCTGACTGCCCAGGGAGGAGCCTCTGCCCGCTTTACCCTCCTCAATGGATCCAAATGCAGATTTGCATTTCGGGCTCTAATTAAGGCCCAGTGCCTGATATAACCTGCAAACCAATGTCTTCCAGGGCCCAGCTGGCGGGAGAGTTAAGATTAGACACGACAACAGCCCAGGAAGGCCGGAGTCTAGGAAGAACCAAACCTGCAGGGGAGGTCTGTGGGGGGATGGCCAGCCAACTCTGGAGGGCTGGCCAGTGGCCAGGGAGGGTGTGGGACCCACCGCTGGACTACCACACCAACCCCAGCCTCACGCCCACCACCAGGGCAGTGCTGGCCTCGCGTGGGGTGGCTGCAGGGCCCTCACTGCTCACCTGGGAGCCCCTGTGCCTCCCACAGCAGAGGCTGGAGGCTACATAGCACGCAGAGGACATCAGCTCCTAGGTGGGGCTTCCTGCTGCCCTGGCCTCGTTCCCCACATGCCCAATGGGGTGGAATGCCCTCCACGATGTTCATACTGCAGGACCCAAGGTACCTGTCAGCTCTGGGGAGGACCCTGGTTTGAGAGGAGACCCTGGGCAGATCAGAGGGTCTGGACTGATGGCAGCTTCCCAGGGGCTCCACTGGAGGCACAGACCGAGGAGGGCAGCCCTGTCCTCCACACTGACCACACATGCCAGGGCACGCCAGGGCAGCCCCTTTTGGGGCAGGTGCCCAAGGGGACTCAACTCCTGCCATCACTAGTGCAGGGCTGTTGCAGGCAGGGGCCTGGGAGGCACCCAGGTGACTCCAGCTACGGGGCCTCCTTCTTGGGGGCCGAGGATGGGCAAGGACCTGTGTGTGCTTCCCAGGCTGCAACCACCCAGCACTGGGCGCTTTGAGGGGCTCAGGTCAGGCCCCCCCAGCCAAGGGGACTCGCCTGTACCTCCCGGGAACAATGCTCCCATCTCCTTCAGAGAGGGACAAAGGAGGCGGGATGTGGAAATGAAACAGTCGTCACAGCGACCACACGTGGCTGCAGGTGCCACCTCCCACGTGCATGCCGGCCCAGGGCAGCTCCAGCCCCGCCGCCCGTGTCCCCTGCTCCTCCCATGGCGCCTCAAGGTCCCTGAGGCCCAGAGCAGTTCAGTCTCTTCCGGAGGTCACACAGGCCACAGTGGGCTGGGACGGGCCCACGGGCTCCACCTTTGGGCCCCATCACCAACTCAGGCGCAGCAGGAGGGCCTGGCACTCAGGCCTCTCTGGGCGGCCTCTCTGGGCAGCCTCAAGGGCCGCCAGGGTGATGGACCCTCCCACCTCACCTCAGTTGGCCAGTTGGCTCTGCAGATTCAGGTTCCAATCTTCAGCCCACAGGGCCGGGGGCATCTGCCGGTTCCTGTTCCTCCTGCCCTGCGCCCCCCGTGTCCAGCGGTGTGACATGTCCTGACAGCCCTTCACACCCGCCCTGACTCCGAATGCACCTGTCTGCTCCAGCTGCTCCCTGTCTTCCTGAGTCTCAGTCAGTCACTGCCCGTGCCCACCCATCCCAGCCGCCCTTCCCACCTGGACAGGCGACCACGCTCCGTCAGGAGAGGTCTCCTGGGATCCTGGGACAGCCTTGTTCCCGGGACTTGGCCAGCCCTCTGAGTGTCTCTCCCCTGACCCTGGGCTCCAGAGGACAAGGGCAGTCCTGTTCCTCTCCAGTGCAGGGCCCCGTGCCAGGCCTCTATACCTTCCGTCCTGCTGTCCAAGCCACCCAGGGACAAGACAGTGCCAGCTGGGCAAGTCATGAGGCAGTCTCAGGAGCCGCGAACGGGTCTGAATCCCACTCACTCCTGTTGGTAGAATTAGAGGGTGGTTTGCCGCCGCCTGGGCTGGGGCCGAAACACAAGCTGGACGGAGAAGGATGCTCGCGGAGTGGAGCCCACTGCCACCGGGGGCCACGGACCTTTCAAAAGCACTTTAGTGGCCCTGAGGTGGTCAAAGTACAGGCCATGGAGGCCAAGGCTACAGTGGGGAGGGGCATTGCAGGTGCCCGACCTGGTTAGCTGTGCAGCTTGGACAGGCTCCATAACTTCTCTGGGCCTATCTATTCACAGGGCAATGGAGCTGGAGTACCTCCCTTTGTGCCTGTCCCCTCCAGGGGCCCCTCCACTTCAAGTGCAGGAGAGAAATAGGCTGGGGGCGGGTGAGCAGCCCTGCACTGACCAGTACCTGCCCTCGGCCACATGACACCATATCGTAGGGCAGAGCGGGACCTCGGGCTCACGAGCCTTCATTTCATAGAACCTGACTCCATGCAGCTAGCCCAGTGCCCCAGAAATGGCCAGGACCTGTCCCAAAGCTGCAGGAAGCACCACTGGGGGATCAATTGGACTGGGAGGGCAGCCAGCGGGGCCCCCACACCCCGGCCACAAGACTGCGGAAGGCCACGCCCCTGAGTGCTTCTCCCCAGGGTGTCCTCTCAGCCAGGGGACAGGAGGAGGGAGGGCGGCTGAACCAAGACCACCGCGAGTCATTATCCAGGAAAGGCAAATGGCTGCAGGCTGGGGGCTCGGAAGGTGTCTTGGGCCTGACTGCACATTTGTATGAACAGCAGAGGTCACAGGGACAGTAGAGTACCCTGACTCCTTTGCAAGGGGCGGGGAGCAAGCTCTGCCATCAGAGAAGTCACCGCCAGGGTCAGAGGGTCACTTCTCCCTGGAGGAAGGTTGAAGGGGACACAGGGACAGTTCCCTCCTTTCCTCCTGGTGGAAAGTGAGGCTTGCACAGAGACCTTTGAGAACAAAACAGCCAGCATGTCCCCCGGCCTCGTGGGCTCACTGGCCAGGTGGCTTTACCTGGTGCCACTGATCCTAAGTGCGATCGCACACCTCTGTGCGGAGCTGCCTGTACCTGCCCTGAGGGCGGGCTGCATGGGGGCCGGAAGGAGCAGGCTGAGGTCAGGAGGTCGAGGGCAGAGGCTGGGTGGGCTCAGCTCTGCAGATGTCCAGGGCGTGTGACTCCTGGCGACGGTGACCAGGACTCAGTGAGGCAGGCTGCAGCCCCTCGGGGGAGACAGAGAGGCCTGCAGAGTGGGAGGGCGGGCGAGCCTGCTCGCAGGGGGCTTACGGACAGGAGTGTCAGGGACCGCGTCAGGTCACCAGGGGTGTCAGGGACGGCGTCAGGTCACTTCCAGAACCCAGTTTTGGAGCCCTGAGTTCTAAGGTGACTGGTGAAAGGGCCTTGAAGAGGTGACTAAATCAGAGCAGCCACCGAGGGCCGTGAACCCCCTTCCTGGGGAATGACGTTTCCCAGGCCCGATGGGGGAGCCCTGCACTCCTGTGCACCTCGCTCCTGACTCGGCCTCTCCGCCTCCGGTTCGCCTCATTACCACTCTGCTTAGAGACGACGCCCTCCCGTGCCCCACTTTCCCATCTGGGTTATCAGAGCAGTCGTTCCTCCAGGAGGCCGGGGCTGCTGCCACCGGGAATCGCCCCGCTGTTGTCCTCTCGGGCTCCCTCCCGAGCTCAGTCTCCCCGCCTTCTGAGGACCAGGAGGGTCAACGCGCTGAGCACACTTCCCCCCTGGCAGGAGCGCAGCGCAGGGCAGGACTCAGACGTGCAGGGAAAGGCTGGAGCAGGGGCAGGCGGCATGCCCTTCATCCCCAGGCCTGCGTCCTTACAGCCCAGCCGAGTGCTCTCTGGCCCTGGCTCGTCCTCCTGCACGGGCTGCCGTCTCCGTCTAATCTTTTCTATTCCCAGGAGGGGCTGGCCAGGTCCCGGGGCCCGGCATCTCTGCAGCTTGGACACACTCGGTGGATTGCTTTCCCCTAAAGAGGCAAAGGACCAAGCCACCGAAGCAAATTTTCTCTTCAAACAGAAAATGAAATTCTTTTCTAAAATGAGAAATAAAGAAAATGTGTGTCAACCAGGGGGCAACAAACTGAGAGAAGCAAGGCCACCGGGCACCAATAAGAGCGCTTGCTGCTGCGGTGGGTTACCAGGTGGGGTCCACTCAAAAGGACCCTCAGAAGCAGAAGTTCTCCCTTCCAGCAAAGCGCAGAGAAACGCACTCTGACAATATCAGGCTGCTCTGGATCTCCCAGTGCACACATCCCCCGGCTCAGCTTCCTGAACTTGCAAGGGGCTGGCACCCTGGACAGGGCTGTCTCCAGCGGGCAGCGGTGCAGGTCCTTAGAACGGCGAGGGATCAGAAAGACCAGGTCTGTGCCCAAACCACACGGAGGCCCATGCCCAGAAGCCTGACCCAAGACTGGGGAGACGCAGAGGCAACTGGATCCCCAAAAGCAGGATTTATGTGACTGAAAACACAGAGACGCCTCACGAAATGAAGAATCAGGCAGAAGCCCTCAGTGAGCAAACCCACATCTCCCGTCAGGACGGCGGGAAGCAGGCGGAGCCGAGCCGAGGGGAGACAGCACGTCCCTGCTCCTGCGTGCTGCTGGAAACAGACGGGGAGGTGTTGGTAGCTCAGCACATGCAGTGGGGCAGCAGGGCTGCCCAGCAGGGGACACCCAGAGCCGTCTCGCTGGTCCATGACCCCTGGAGGAACCTGTGGCCATGGCAGCCCACAGGGTCTTGGAGCACTGAGACGGCAGCGGGTCCCAGGCCATGAGGTGGCAGGAGAGCGAGCTGGAGCCATGGGTGTCCCCCAGCAGGTGCAAGGCCATGCTGGGGGTCTCAGAGACACCAGCCCTCGGCTCACTGGGTCACTCATGTGTAAATGAATCATGGCAAGGATAGTATTGGAGGGCCCTGGGCACCTGTCCACAGGCCCCAGGCCCGGGCCTCAGGACCCCACGTGCATTGGGGGGGCCAACATCAGCACGCCCAATACCAGATGCACCTGACGAGGCAGGTGGTGACTCCCTCCCTCAGGTCCCCAGGAGGCACCCTCAGCTCAGAGAGGTTCAGCAGCCTGCCTGAGGCCATATGCCTGGGGAGAGCTGAGGTCTGCTGTGTCTCCCTCGCTGTCTCTCCCGCCATCTGTGACATGGGGGTTGGAACAGATCCAACCTCCAGAGGGAGCCCTGTGCAGGGAGTGAGCCCACCACCCCAGCCCCTGGTATGGGCGCCTCTGAACGGGTGAACTCACCTGTGTCCACGACAGCAGCCACTGAGTGCTGCTCAGAGGAGGACAGGACCTCAGTAGGCCAGGCGTGTCCCCTCCCCAGACAAAATCCCTAATGTTAGGGATGGGGGTGCAGGCCCACACAGCGGGCAGGGACCCCCACACTAGCTCATTAGCCTTCCTTCAGGGCCCCTTCATGGGCCCTGGGGAAACCGAGGCCCCTGCCTATGTTCAGGGGCTTGGCTGTGCCACTGTGGCAAGTTGGGCTCCCTGGGAGGTCGTCCCCTCTACCCACTCTGGCATGACGAGGTCTCCTCTCATGGGACTTCCATGAGGCTCCATGACAGGCTTCCCCAGTGCAGCCCGTTGGCAGGGTGGGGAGGGTTGGCAGCCACCGGGGCCTCCACTCTGTGTTTTTAAGCAAGTAAGAAACGCCAGGAGGCAAAGCCGTCAATCCAGAATCTGCTGTCAGTGTTAAAAATAGGGGGGAGCGTGCTTGGCTGCCAGCCGGCCAGGAGGGGTGCCCCAGCCCACTGCAGCATTTTTAATTAATGTGACTTGCTCTGGAAAGGGGACGACGTGAGAAGGCCTGAGCATCCCCGGTGCTTGGCAGCAGCCCTTGGCAGATGCCTCGTCCGGCCTGGGAGTCGCCAGCCCCAGTCACTGCCTGATTAACTCGGCTCACAGTCCTGTTCACAAGCAGCACCCACCATGCCAATGCGCCCACGGGCCTCAGCTCGGCTCTGCCAGTGGCAGCCCGCCCACTGAGCCCTCGAAGTCTGGCCTCCAGCCCAGGGCCTGCCCAGGAAATCCCAGACCAGAGATTGGGGCAGGACCAGGTCACTGTCCTCCATGGGGACTGGACAGGAGACCCCTTCTCCAGGGCTGCCTGGCTGTCAGAGACTCAGGGGAGGGGAACAGAGACATAAGAGCTTCCTGGGCTTCAAGGGCACCAGCAGTGGCAGGGGGGCTTCTGTCCCGCTAAGAGATGTGTTTGGCCAGGAAGTGTGGCTCCACTGGCGCCCCAACTTCCAGAGGCACCCAGGCCAACAAAACAGAAGTGGGGTCCCCTCGGGACAGACAGCTCTCAGCGCCATCTCAGCTACAGCAGCGTTACTGCAACTTTCTAAAAAAGAAGCCAGAACCCCGGATTTTTTGTGTGAAATCTCCTGATTTTAAATACCAACGACCAGTTCCTTTTTTATCAAATTGTGTCTTACAGTATGGCTGAAAGACTCTGCCCCTGAGCTGCCAGGAACTTGAGGATCTGCAGGAAGGGCATCTTTCCAGCCTGGTGGGAGCACCTGACTCTCCAACTCCCTCCCCAAGCAACCCAAGGAGGCAAAATAGGCAGCCGGCCCTGCCTGGGCCCTCCTGCCCGGCCTGCTGTTCCCAAGGCAGCGCTGCTCCTCAAAGTGCATTCCCAGGACCGGAGACGCTTCAGGCAGAGGGTGCTCCTAGTCCTGTGTGGGAAATGTCAGGTTGTACAAAGCGTCAGTTCACGGATGCAGGACGTACCAGGACCTTAAATGTTCTAAGTGCATCTTAAGGGGTCCAAGAGGGAATAAAGTAGCCCAAACTGCTGTTAGAATTTGACCCCGGCCTGTGTTGCAGAGCAGAGGTGGAGATCCCCAGAATACAGCCCTGGCACCTGAGCCTTGTGAGCACGCAAGCGGGGGACTCGCCTCCCGGGCTTGCTCTGCAGCCAGCAGTGACACAGGCATGAGCTTTGGGTACGAGCTCGTGTTTAGAACAAGAGGCCCAGACCTCCCCGTGAGGCCACAGCCAGATGCCAGCCCGTCTGGAGTCCCTGAGGAGTGTCACCTCCAGGCCTCTTAACTGCGGCCCTGCTGGGCTGAATGCCATGGACAGGAGTCTTGGGAGGATCAGAGCAGTGTGGCGGGAGGTCATGGCAGCCAAAGGTCAGGGTCACTGCTGCAAAGGGCCAGGACCCAGGCTCTGAAAGGCCAGATGCAGGAGGAATGGACCACCTGGGCCTGACAGTGAGGGGAAAGGCAGACGCAGACCCAGCCCACCCTCCTGCGACCTGCGGCTCTGCTATGGCTACTCGAGGCCTGGACCAGGCTGCACAGCCCCAGGGTCCTTCCCTCTATTGACCAGGGCCTGGGCAGGCGGCATAACAACCAGGGGCCTGGGCTCTGGTCGGAACCTGCGTCACCTCTGTGAACCAGAGTCCAGCGAGGGCATCAGGCTCCCCCTCCGTCAAATGGGAACTGGAGGCTGGTGAGGCCTTGAGAGATGCCTGCGCAGGTCATCCTTGAGCAGCAGGCTCCTGAGCTCCCCCCTGAGGTTTCCCACCCTGGCAACCATGTGGTAAAATTAAAATGAAGCAAGAAACACACCCACAGAAGCCTCCTGCCAGCCGGTGATGGCTGCCCAGCTGGCAGTCCTTGGGGTGGTGCCAGAACAAGATGGCTTCCCTGCACCGTCCTCTTGAAACACAGATTCCCAACTGTGGTGAAGCACACATGACATTCCCCTCTTGACCCCATTTAACACATGGTCCAGGGCACTGGGTGTCCGTCCCCACCTCCACCTCTAGGGCTTCCCCACCTCCCCAGACTGTCCTTCTAAGAGCAAGACCTTCGAGGACACTCCACACCAGGATGTAGGATCCTGCGGGGTGCCCTGAGGGAGCCTGCAGGGGCTCTGGTTTAGGCGGGAGCACTGAGCCCCGTCAGAGCAGGCAGCCCGCTGCCCTGCTGTTGCTGAAGCATCTGGAGAGTGGACTGTACGGACAGCGAGGCAACCCGCCCTGCACAGGCGCTTTAGCAACGTGCATCAGGGCAGTGAGGACAGCCTGGCCGGAAGCACCTCATGGCCCCCGTGGAGGAACAAGCTTCCCCAGAACGGGATAGCCTTGCACCCTGCCAAGGTCAGGGCACTGCATCTGTGTCCCACAGGGGCCAGGTGGGAGCCTGCAGAAGAGCAGGAAGACCGGGTATCGGTTCCAAGGAGGACAGGGGGACAGGTCTACACTCCGTGGAGCCCAGGCTTTCTCAAAATCCAGGACAAACCGAAGGGTGGGGTCACCTCCCGGGCCTGAGTCTCCATGCCAGGGCCAGCAAGGGGCAGCTAAGGCTCCCTGACCCAGCAGGTCAGCCAGGAGGTGCTGGGGAGCCCCTGGCCCTGCCCTAGGGAACCCGAGACCTCAAGCCCATGGGGGCCCTCTAGGGTGCACATGGCTGAGCCATTGGGGTACATGGTGGGACCAAGCCTTGGCAGGTCCACCAGGGCCTTGCAGAGCCCATGGGGATCCAGGAGAGGACCAGGAGAAAAATCCCTCTGAGCCCAGAAGCAGCTCGTCTGGAATGTGGACTCTGAAATCCTAGTCAGGTGGCTCTCTGGCCCCCCATGGGCCCCAGCAGTCAATGTATAACCTCTGGGGAGGTGGGGGCCAGAGGGAATGTCCACTCTGGAGCCCCCAAACCCCCATAAAGTCCAGGACATCCCATCACTGGGGACACAAAGACCCTGAGGCTCCAGCAAAAACCTTGGCCTGAGTCACACAGAGAATAAGGGAAGGAAGACCTCGGGCAGAGCTGGCTGGTGGCCAGGAGCTGCCTCGCTGTCACTCCCAGTTCTCTGTGGCCAGGGGGCCCTCGGGACACCTCCCAGTAGGTGTGACAAGGACGAATGTCTCATCCATGGCCCCTGTCCACCTGGAGTCTCCACATGGGGATGGCTTCTGGCATCTGCTTAGACTCCAATCCAGGGTGGAGGTGCCATGACACGGGGCCTGACCTCTGTCCCTGTGGCTGCAGTGACAGTGACCACAACCAGGTACAGACAGCTAGAGTGTGATCTCTTGCTGTCTCGCAGGCTCGCTCCCTCCAGGACCCCAGGAGGACTCCAGGGTCCAGGTGTCCTCAGCTTGTGACTGTGTCACTCCAGTCTCACCCCCTTCTCCACGTGGCCCCATGTGGGTCACTACCATGACTCCAGACGTGGGGCTTAGGACTCGCCTGATCCTGAGCCACTTCATTGTAACGGAACCTCTTAAATCTGCAGAGAAGCCACACTTCCAAGAGAGGCCACCTTCTGGGGTTCTAGTTGGACAGGAATTTGGGGGACACTTTCAACTGTAGAGGAGATGGTGCAGTGTTAGCCGCTATCACCTCTGGCGACAGGGTGGAGTGATTCTCATACTGCCTCCCTGTAGCTCCGTGAGGACCAAATGCTGCCACAGGTGAGCAATACGAGAAAGATTATTTTAACACAGAGTCGAGTCATTTCAGGTCCCAGAGCCCTGCTGACCACCTTGAGTAGGAACATTGCCCCCACCTGGGAATGCCTGGGACAGCTGGCACGTCACCACGGGAGTGGCCAAGAAAGTGCCTTGTAATTGGCCACTACTGCCACCAGTACCAGCCCTGCCCAGCCCCAGTCAGGAGCCCAGCAAGGGGAAGCTGGCTGGTGGCCAAGAGGCAGCCCACGGGGGTCACGCAAAGCCCCAAGGCTCTGTCCCAAACAGCGTCAGCAGGCCTGGCCAGGGAGCGACGGCGGGGCCAGGGGAGCTGCGCCTGGTTCAGGCACTACCGGGGAACAGCCCTGGGAAGGGAGGTGCCGAGTGTCCCACATGGAGGACAGAGGCCACATAGCAGAAGGCCGTCCCGCGCTGGCAGCCACACGAGGCCCCGCTGGGAGCAGACCCTGGCATCAGGCTGCAGGGGTGACACCCTGCTGAGCCTTCCCTCTTCCCTCCAAGAAGGCCACATCCCCCACGACCTTCGGAAGCCCAAACCAGGTGTCCTCCTTACTGTCTATCGAGGAAGGAGGTCTGGGCCTGGCCAGCTGTCCTAGAAATCTGGGCACTCTCAGGGCCTCAATAATGGGCAGGGACAGTCACTTGGCCAGATGCCCACAGGTGGCACAGAGGCGCCAGCTGTTTGAACAGTGGGCTCCACGCTCCTCACAGACTCCATCACCAAGGATAATTAAAAATGCTCTCCCCACACTCCCCTTCCAAATCCAATCTGGTCGCAGGACAGGAGCAGAGGAAGCACCCAGCACGCCGGCCCCAGAGGTGGCGCTGCACCCGCAAAAGGGAGCAGGCCGCGGGCTCTGGGTCTGAGAGCTGGGCTCTGGGCAACTCAGGCCGCCATGGTTTCAGAGCCTGTCCTCCCAGCTCCCAGCTGCCGCCAGGTGGGTCTCCCTCAGCCAGCCACCTCTTGCTCCCGACCTCCCAGAGCTGCAGCCCCAGGACACCTTCAGGGCCCCACATCAGACCAAAGCTGCCCTGCCCATCTTCCCCACCTGCCCCAGGTGCCATCCTACCTGGGCCCTGGATGAGCCCACACCGTCCCCTCTACCACCAGGCAGCTGGTCCTTCCCATCCCCAGCTGGGACCTCTCAGGAAGCACACACCAGGAGGAGGGGTGACAGTGGGTGACTCCTGTTGAGCACGGCGGCACTGGAGGGGTGTTTCTATGAGCGCTGGCTATGGTGACCCACTCAGTCCCCAAGACAACCCAGGAGGTTGGACTGTTACCACAGGCACGTGCACAGAGGACGTGCATTCCCCAGGTCACATGGCTCCCGGGGGGACCTGGCCTAAACCCTGGCAGGACCCAGGGTCCACCTCCCCAGGGACCTGCCTACCTTGTCACCCTGCGAGGACAAACCAGGTACACAGGACTCACGGGAGCAGAGTCCTCCTCCACCTCTGCCAGCCCTCTGCAGGCGTCCCTAAGAGGAGCAGGGTGCGGCACAGGCTCGTACACAGGGCTGCCCATGGACAGCCCGAGAGTATGACAGGAGGGACAGAAGAAAACCTGAGCACCCTCATCCTGCGGGCTGCCCCGATCCCCCAGGGCCCAAGTGGTGCACACCGACTGCAGATCAGGCCTGAGCTGGGCTGCAAGAGGTGAGACTTGTCAGTGGTGCAGAGAGGAGCATGTGGAGTGAGGAGCTGCAGCTCTCAGCTGCCCAGCCTCGACCAGTGTGCAACCCAGCACTGACCACGGCCCTCCTCTGGTGCGGGTGCAATGGTAAGAAGACGGGTGGGGGAATTCCGGCACCCGAATCCCAGCTCCCAACATCACAGGAGGCAGCAAGCAAGATAAACGGGCAGCCCCCCAAACAGGAAAGCTCTCGGTAGCACAGAGTATGGCACGTAGGAAGGTCATGGAAATGTACCAGAAATGAAGGAACTGGGGAAGGAGGGAAGGAGGAAGCAGAGATGGATGGGTGTGCAGTTGGGTGGGTGGCTGGATGTGTGAGTGGGTGGATGGGTGGATGAGTGAATGGATAGATGGATGGATGGGTGGATGGGTTGATGGGTGGGTGGGTAGGTGGATGGATGGGTGAGTGGGTGGGTGCATAGATGGGTGGGAGGATGGATGGATGGATGGATGGATGGATGGATGGATGCGTGGGTGGGTAGATGGGTGGATGCATGGGTGAGTGAATAGATGGGTGGATGGATGGGTGGATGGATGGATGGATGGATGGATGGATGGATGGATGGATGGATGGGTGGATGGGTGGATGGATGGATGGATGGATGGATGGATGGATGGGTGG
>CM053399.1:3055265-3130611 GCA_028644305.1 Xerus rutilus | reverse complement strand
ATGGATAGAGTGAATGGATGGATGGGTGGGTGGGTGGATGGGTGGGAGATTAGATGGATGGACAGACATATGGATGGGCCAATAGGTGGATGGGTGGATGAGTGCGTATGTGGATGGGTTCTTGGATGGGTGGTGGATGGATGGATGGATGGATGGGTGGACAGACGGACACACATGCCAGCTGCGTGTTTAAAGGCAACACTTCTCTGCCTCTATGGTGTGAATCTAAACCTTGATTGATGCATTATTTAACTGAAAACTTCAACAGCCCTGCGAGGGAGGCCTCTGATCTCTGCTTTGCTGGATGGGAGCTGGAAGAGCCTTACAGAGCCCCACTGAGGAAGCCAGTGTGAGAGGCGGACCCAACCCCAGCAGTGCCTCTGTGTGTCCTGGACCCTCTGCCCAGCAAGGCCCTGCCTCTCTCTGCAGCCTCATCTTCACTTGGACCATGGACAGTCACTGCCGAAAGCGCTGGCCGCCCTTGCTCTGTCCACCGTGCCGAGGCCCCTGGTGGAGTGCATGCACAGCCCTCACTGCGGGATCACGCTCCGCCCACCAGCCTGCCTCCCAGCAGACATCCATGCCACAGGGAGAAGGTAGGCTCAGCCAACACTTGCTGGCAGTGGGCAGAGCAGGCAGGGGCTGCTCTCCAGGGCAGGTACCGTGTTGGAAGCACTCCAAGGCCTGGGCCTGAGCGCCCAGTGGGGCCCCAGAGTGGCTGACGGACAGGCCAGCCAGCCTCAGACTCGCCTGGAGAGTAAGGTGGCGAGCAGCGCCCCCAGACAACTGCTTTAAGGACTGAAGGAGTGACACACAGGGCCAACACCCCGTGATTTACCACGGCAGGCTCCCACATGGCTGCTCCCAGGAGAAGCCTTCTCAGCTTGCCCGCCCCTCCAGCCACGCCCTGCCCTCCCAGCACGGCCAAGGTCAGGAGCTCTACATAGTGACAGCGCTGAGTTTGGTGAGTGGCTGCCTTTTCAAAAGGCTTCATTTCCAGATCAAGGCCTGGTGTCTTCTGCAGGTATCAGGAGTCCGTGCTCCTGGTCGGTGCCCCAGAGAGCACTGGCAGGTGACAGGGGTCCTGGGCTGCCCTGTCATTCAGCTCTTCAGTTGACATGAGGGCCCAGCTCTCGCTACTCAGGGTGGCCTGGAGCTTGAGGGGGACCTAAGTCCACAAGGCAACGGGAGCTGCCAGGGTAGCCTTACACCTGGTGAGACTCCCACGGCGACGTCGCAGGTACCGCGCATGACATCACAGGCTACACTCAAGCCCTGCTAATTCCCTAAGAAGCATCACGGCAGGACACGGCCACACGCTCTGCCTGTGAGTCACGCGCCTCCTCAGAGGCTGAGGCCACGGGCCCCAGTGGCCCACAGTGCCACCACAGCAGCCTGCACCCTCATCTCTGGATCCCCGCTCTGCAGCCCCCCTGGGTCCGTGGCTCCTTGCAGACACTGCCAGGGCGGGGCCACCCCATCGCGGCGCACTGGGCCTGTGCTTCTCAGCTCCCCCCCAGCCCGAAAGTGCCAGCAGCTAAATTGAAGGTGAGGGCTGCCCAGCCTGTGTGCCATCGGAGTGCACTGCTGCAGAGGCCACCCCGAGTGGCTGCTCCAGCTCCCCTGATGCCTGCCATAATGCACTGTGAATGCAGTCGTCGGAAGTCACTGCCACCAAGTCTGCAAGAGCTGTACAGCTGGCCGTGCTTAATCCTGCTGCACTTAATCCCGCGCACGGCGGGCCAGGGGCTGGGGCACAGGCCCGGTGTGCCAAGCCGCAGGAGTGGCAAAGCCTGTTCCTCCTCTGGTTGTCACCGACTGCCGTGGGCCCTGCCAGAACCCCCGCAGGGCTCTATACACACTGTGGCCTGCTGCGAGGTGGCTCCGCCCTGCCCACCATGGTGTCTCCTCCTGGTGTGGACGCACTGCCTCCCCAGCTGCCCGGAGGGCAGGAGGCCCATGCAGCAGAGCGCTCTTCCCAAAGCTCCTGCCACAGTGTCCTCGCTAAAACCCCTCGAAGCTTCTCATCCAGTCCAGAACGGAGCCTGGACTCCTGCTTTGGACCACGAGGCTCAGGAAACCCGGTACCTGGCTCCACCCCACCTCTTCTCCTGGATCTTGTGCCCAAGTTGGACACCCTGGCGTCAGGAACCCAGGCACACCCTGTCCTACCACAGTGCCTGGCAAAAGCCATATTCAGGAATGTGCTGTGCACACGTCCTGCACGTGATTCCTGCACTGAGTGGCTTTCACCCGCATGGCCTCTGTGGAGCCCTCTGTGGAGCCCTCTGGGGCCCTCCCCGAGCAGGCTTCCTACTGGTGGGCAGCCGTCTCCCGTGCCTTCCACCACAGCACTAGCACTGAGCCCAGGTTCAGAAGGGACTGAGCACACGCTGCTCTGCATGGAGGCACGGGGGGAAGGGGGCAGGTGGGCAGAGGATGAACAGAGGAGGGACAGATGGAGGGGGCAGGTGGAAGCAGAGGGGTGGATGAGGGGTGGCAAGTGGACACAGGCATGGGGAGGAGTGGTGGGCGGGTGGGTCCATGGGAAGATGGACAGGAGTGGGAGGGGTAGATGAATGGATGGAGAGATGGGTGTAGGAGGGGATGGATGGGCTGGGGGGCAGGGGATGATGGGTGGGTGGGGGAGGGGCCAGGGGATGGATGGATGGGGGAGGGGCCAGGGGATGGATGGATGGGGGAGGGGCCAGGGGATGGAGGGGCGGGTGGGGGAGGGGCTGGAGGATGAACGGGTGGGCGAGTGGTGGGGACACAAGGGATAAACAGATGGAGGTGGCTGGCTGGCTGGCTGGCTAACATCGCCCCTGTTCTGGTCAAGGCTTCACCACTGTGCCCAGAAGACCTGACAAGAGCAAGCACAGGAGGGAGAGGGCATCTGGGGCTCAAGGTTTCTGGGGTCTGAGGCCATGAGTGGCCGCTGTGCGGCTCTGAGCCAAGGCGAGATGTGGTAGGAGGGTGTGGAGGAGGGGAGCCGCTCGGGATGTGCCGCCAGGGAGCAGTGACTGCCCTCCAGGGACACACGAGCCCCAGAGGCACGGCCCTGGGCCCCAGCTCCTGCAGCCACCTCCCCGTTGGTCCTACCAGGGGATCGATTCCCTGATTAGGTCAAGGCTCGGTCAATCCCCAGGAAACCTCCTCACAGAAGTTGACGCTTAGCTAAGACACACACAAAGACGGTGGCAAAATTTCGGGGCCGACCCTGGACAGGCAGGCCCCACCACCGCCCCTCACCACGCACACTAGAAGCCAAGCTCCCCATGGCCAGCAGTTGGAATGACCTCTGGGGCATCCATGAGGGTCCCCAGTTCCGCTCTTCAGGCGACCCCACACAAGCCCGAGCACGCAGTCACCTGTAAAGGTCCTCCATTCATCCCCAATTCTGTCCCCGCCCTGCCCAGAGCTCAAGAATCGCCTTCTCTCAGGAGCTGCTCTGCCACAGACCAGGCTGAAGAGCCTCCTGACCCTGGCCCCTGTGCGCCCCTCACACCTGGACAAACTCTCCCCTGCCCACCCCCTGGGCCAGGAGCTCCTCAAGTGTCCTGGGTGTGGGTGGCCCGGGAGGGGTGATGTGTGTGCACGTGTGTGGGAACGCTCTGCGGGTCTCCAGCCTCACGGTCAGTCACAACCCCCCCCCATTCCCCACCCAGAAGATCCCATGCCCATAGAGAGACTGTGGGCCCAGCTCTGTGGCAGGCCCTCGGGCAAGTCCTGAATGACTTCAGCCTTCCAGAGAGAGGTATGTGGCCAACCCTGAGCCTCTTCCTTCCAAACCCTATTCCCCAGGATCCCAACCCTATTCTCCCAGGGGACCCTGGGAGGAGACTTTCAGCTGTCCCTTGACCTTCAGCTATACCATGAGCAGCATCAGCCCCTCCAGGTCCTGCTTGCGTGCTGGCAACAGGGCAGCCAGGTCCGTCCCAGCACTGCCAGTCCAAGGTGGTAAATACCACAGGGCAATTTAACCAGGCCCCAGGTTAGAAAAAGCCACCGTGCCACCAGGTCTGGCCCTGTGGTCGAAGGTCGTGTGTGTTGATGGCCCTGATTCCGCCTGTTCCCACTTGAACGTAAAGGGGCCTCAGAGCTGCTAATGGTGTTGTTCCTCCAACCTGTCCTCTGAAAATGGGTCGGGAAGGACTAATGGTCTTAAAGCACTAGAAACTAGGTCTGCAAGCCCTGAAAGTGCATTAGGATGGAGATGCGTGTGTTCCCACACTGCGCCCTGGGAGCACACGCTCCAAAACAAGAGGTGGGATAATTGTGTGTTCTGCCAGGAAAATCCCAGCCCAGCTGGTACCTGAGCTTGTATCACAACATACAATTTTAATCAAAATTCTCATCAAAAGTCCTATTTGGTGAGAAGCAGGCTTTTTAGATTAAAATTGGTGTTACAAAAAAATCTGTGCAAATTCCCATCCCAGAGTTAACTGCCCTGAGCTGGCCTCACCTCCGAGCCTGTGAGCCCCACACCGCTCAGAGCAAGGGCCTGTTCCTTTGAATATTCAGCCAGGTGCAAACACAGCACCCCTGGGCGCCTCTGCAGGTGGCAGGGTCTATGCCCTGTGACAGTCCTGGCAGATGCAGGCCCAAAGGGTCTGTAAGGGGCAGCTACATGTCCTGCCCACTTGTCCATCCAGACCAATGTGGCTGAGGGTCCTCTGTGTGCCAGGCATGCGGGATCCGCTGGATGAAGTCCCTGGCCTCATGGAGCCTGGAGTTAGAGAACAGAGTGTTCAGACCAAAGAGCCCTGGTCGTGAAGCACAGGGATGGGCCCACTTTAGATACCATAGTCCTGCATGGAATGCAGAGCAGGGCGGCCTGGAGTCAAGTGAAGGCCAGGGTCAGAGCTGGTTGCCCAACCAAAGTCACCAAAGCCTGAAGGACTCT
The DNA here is from genome assembly GCA_028644305.1 of Xerus rutilus. Taxonomy (NCBI): domain Eukaryota; kingdom Metazoa; phylum Chordata; class Mammalia; order Rodentia; family Sciuridae; genus Xerus; species Xerus rutilus. Next base: position 3,125,705 of record CM053399.1, on the reverse strand, counting down.
GGAGCTGATGGTCAGCCCACTACAATGAAGGGTTTCAGTGGGAGGGGGTGATGTAATTTATTTTCTTTCTTGAAAGATCCTTCTTCCTGCTGGTGAGGCAGAGGCTGGGTTGAAGACAGGAGTAGGAGGAAAGAGCCCTGCTGGGAGGCTACTGCACAAGTCCGTGTAGACCATGTGAGGGATGGAAGAACACGGATCTGGGTACAGATGGTGGAGTTGCAGAGGATATGCTAGTTGGGGTCTGCAGATGGGACAGGACACAGGGTAACAGACAGGGAATCACTGATAAGGTTTGGGACCCTGTCCTAAGACACTGGGTGGGTCACGGAAAAAGAGAAAAGCCCAGGTGCCTGGGCGGAGATGGGAGTTTGGCTCTGGACACACTGCCATGGAAGATGCCTGTGGGAGCCCCAGTGGTAAGCTGGGCATCTGGACACTGTCTGGGGCCCAGTGAGCTAGAGGTAAGAACTGGTGGAGTCAGCTCCAGAGCCAAGCCTACTCACGTCTAGAGGCTCTCAGTCTGCATGGGATCGGAGCCACCCTGTCTCAGGACTCAGGTGGCCGTGGCTCTGCAGGTGTGGGCTAGTAGGCAGGGCGAGGACTCGAGGAAAGGGAGGGGAGGCTTCCACAGCAAAGGCAGGGCTGGGGTAGGGTTTTAATCTGGGTTCCCCCAGACGAACCCCGGACACTGTCACACTGCAGAAGCCAATTGGGCAGTGGTGAGCGAGGCCTCGGTCAGGAAGGCTGGCCGCCTGCTGCTCCCGGCCCCTCTGCCATGCTGTGGGAGTCCCGTCTGTTTCTGCTGACCCCAGCACCTCACCCTGAGCTGGAGCCGTGGATGCTCAGTTCTGCCACAGCCTGGCACAGTGGGCCACCTGATGCTGCTCACGTCTGCACGAGCCCCAAGCAGCCTGTGAAGCCCAGCACGGCTGTGAGGCAGGAGTCACGCTGGACGTCCCCCCGTCTGGGGTCAGCCACCTGCTCCCAGGGCATCTCCCCATTTTCCATGCCAAGTTCCAGTGGCCGCGTCTACATCCACGCGGGCTGGTGGGAGCAGGGTCCTGCCTGCTCTCTATTTCCTCGCAGATGATACCTGGGTCTTCCCTGCCTGGAGCCCTGGGTGGCCACCACAGGGAGGAGATGATGAACACCAATTATTGGGACAGCAAGGGGTCAGACTCTGTCCTGTCCCCCAGATGCACACACTGGAGTCAGTACTGACCCCGGGCCTCAAGATGGGACCTTATCTGGAAAGGTCTTTCCTGGACCAGCAGGTTGAGGTGGGACTGCAGGGTTGGGCCTTATCCAGCATGGTACCATCTTAAGAGGACACTGGAGCGGTGGTGGCACCACACGAGATGAAGGCCCGTTCACAGCCATCAGGGCCTCCAGGCCCAGCTCCAGGCTGTGAACTTCTGAGCTGCAGACTGTAAGGAGACAGATTCTCGCTGTTTTAAGCCCCCAGTTTGTGATGCTTCCCGAGCAGAGCAAGACAAGGAACCGTGGTAAGAGACACCAGTGGGCCTTTCCTACTCTGTTCCCCTGGACACCCTGGAGAGGACAAAGATGGACATTCTGGCTCTGGCTGCCCACACACGTCCACTGCTCCCAAGGATTCTGGTCACCCAGCCAGTGAAAGGAGGGGTGCGTCTAAGGGACTGTCATTCACAAAGCCAGGACCAGCTCCTGTTGCTGTGGCAACACCACTGGGCTCTCGTGTTTGCACATTTGGAAACTGAAGGGCGGTGAGAGGGTGAAGGAGATGGGGTGTCGGTCACAGGAGAAGCCAAGGCCAAAGAGGTCCACGAAGAAGCTGCTCGGTCTACACAGGCCTGGTCCAGAGCCAGCCCAGGGTGCTCAGCGTTGTCCACGCGTCATGGTGGGCAGATCAGACGTCAGCCTGGGTCCTCACCATCAGATAAGGAAGAGAAGGGCACCGGACAGGAGCACCTGGGACCTCACAAGGGCCTGAATGCTCTGCCCCTAAATGCACTCAATGAAATCCTCCCTCCAGGGGACGGTACTGGGAGGGGCCTTTGGAAGTGATCTGGTCATGGAGCTGGAGCCCTCCTGAAGGGACTTAGTGCCTCAGAAAAGGGACGTATGGAGCTCTCTGCTCCCGGGGCCTTGGACTTCCAGCCTCCAGGACCATGACATAATCTGTGTTGCTTAAAACCCACCTGGTCCATGGCCCTTGCTCACAGTGGCCGGGATGTCCAAGTGCATCCTCTTCCAGACCCCAAGAATGTCACTGCAGGGGTGGATCCTGCGGACCTTGAGATGCCCCTGAACGTGTGGCCGGGTCAGACTCACTGCCCCTCAGAGCGCCAGGAGGGGGCAACTCATGAGGCCGGGTGGGGTCCTGGCCCACGACTTCTCTCACAGGACAAGCAATTACACAGGAGGAAAAGACACTGCTGTGCTGGCAGTGTGTAAATTTAGCCTGACCAAGAATCTAGAGCATGTGAACCCTGAACTGCTGTTCTGGGGGGACCCAGAGGGAATGCAATGGGCCGAGGGGCAGGGGGCATCTTGGAGGCGAGAACCCAGGCAGGTGGTTTTCAGAGTGCCCAAGGCGGCCGCGAGGGAGCCTCCATAGGGAGCTTCCGGCCCCGCAGAGGGCGAATTGCGGCCAGAGCCTCCTCGTCCTCCAGAGACCCATCAGTACAGGCTGTCCTGGCAGCGGTGGGCAGGAGCAGCAGCTGGCGCATCCAAATCTACTGCCCTCAGAATCACTGGAGCCCCCAGCCGGGGGCCTCGGGAGCTGGGCCGGCGCCTGCCTTCTGAAGCAGAGCAGAAAAGCAGGGGGTTTCCTGCAGCGTGGGACCCCTCCAGTGTCTCCAAGAGAGCGTCAGCTTGTCCTTCACACGTTCATTCAGAGCCTGGGCTGGCAGCAGCCCTGTACCGGGCGCTGCCACCCTGAGGACCCAGCATCGAGAGAGATGCCCGAGATCCTGCCCTCACGGGTCAGGGACCCTCCTCATAGTCCAGCCCTGGCACGGCCCCCACCTGTCCAGCTGCTCACGCGGGGCCCTGCAGGGCCCTCCTCCTCTCCCATCGCCCCTGCTTCCTACAGCTTCTCAGCATGGGGCCGCTGCCTGTCCCCTGGGCTCTGGTGGCCTGCCAGCACAGGGGTAGTCACTTCTCTGCACTGACCCCCATCTGAAAGGCCCACAGTGGTCATCGTTTTCTGAACTTGATTCTGACTCACATGCCACAGGGAGGTCTGCTCAGGTCTGCACCTGCCCAGCAAGACTTAGACCCCCAGGGAGATTAAAACTCCAAGGCACCAAGTCCAGTGGCTTCCTTTAGGCAGCAAACAGATGGTGGCTTTGGAGCCACCAAACGTGCAAGAGAAGGGGAGCCGGGAACCTAGGTCTGTTGCTTTGAGAGATGAGACTCTGGGGAGAGAGGCTCATCGGGCGATTAGCATTCCATGGTGGCGCAGAGAAGAGAGAAGCCACCAGGAGGAGGAGGATACATAGGCTGGGACACCCGGAGGCAGTGTCTCCCCAGGGGGCGGCTCCCGCATTCCTCCTGCGGATGCCCCCAAGTCCAGGCTGTGCGTTGTTGCCCCCTCAGCGACCTTAGCACCAAAATTCATGCCTGCACCTGGGGTCCAAGGACAGCAACCGACACAGAGCAGGGACAAATACAGGGCCGGCCTGGCAGGAACGGCTTTCCCTGTCCGTTCTCAAGGGGGGAGCAGAGCAGCCAACAGGCTGCAGGAGACTGGGGGTCTCTAAAGGGCCTTTGCTAGTTTCCTGTCTCCGTCTGGCAGATTTCCACCCCGCCACCAGATGCAGCACCACAGCCAGTCTCTGCCCCAAGGTGGTGCCCCAACGCCCAGAGCACCAGGAGTTCCCACAGGCAGCAGTGCTGGCTGCAGAGGGCCATGGGAGGGCTGAGGAAGGGCAAGGCCCACACCCTTCCCTCCCATCGCCCCACCAAGCACCTCAGGCCTGGTGATGAAACCTGCCGGAGGCCGTGGACACAGGGACACGTGGCCCTGCACACAGGGCCATGTAGAGTCATTTACAGTGACTGAGCCTGCTTGGTGCAGCAGGCGTTGACCGCTGACCAAGGAGGCCCTGCAGATCGAGCTGTCCTCAGCCCTGGCTGCCTCTGTGCCGCTCTCAGGCCACACTGTCAGCTGGGATTCCTGGACCTGCCTGGTTCTGGAAGCTGACCGGTCTTCTCACCGTATCTGCCTTGCTTTGCCCAAGTCAGCGCTACTGAGTCTCATCAGCCCAGGGAAGGTGCCTCCAGCGCTGGGAAAGGCCTCCCTGGGCTTCTCCCTCCCTGACCCCACCAGCCACAGCCAGGGAGGCCTTTAATATTGTCCTCTCCCCCCAGAACTGCTCCAAGGGCAAGGGCCTCGCTTCCCGTCTTGGTGAGCAAAGCCCAGGACACCGGCAGGCCGGAGGGGGGCATACCCATGGCACTGCTGTCCCCTTTTTCTGACGATGGCTCAGGTGACAGGCAGGACAGGAGCTCATGTTTGGGAAAACACACCAGCCACGAGTGACCGATGCATCTGGACGTGGCCATCGGCAGTACAGATGGGCAATGGGAGCTCACAGCCCAGAGAAGGGGATCAGCTCAGTCCCGGGCACGCTGAGACTCTCCCGGGTCCTAGAACAAGAGTGCGCCAGCCCAAGTCCAAGCGTGTCCCGAGAGGAAGCCATCTGGGGAAGGGCTTGCTCGCTCGCATCCTTGGAAGAACCCAGGACAGGCGAGACCAGGCGGGCTGCTGGAGCTCAGGGCCAGGTCCCCCACAGGAGGATAAAGGCCAGGGGGGTGCTGACGGCTAATGGCCATGTGCACCTGCAGGGGACCCTGATGTGGGTGGGGAGCTGAGGGGCTGCACAGGACAAGCCCAGCTGCCGTTCCTGTTCTGTGTCATGAACATGCTTTTCCTGCTGTAAGTTCCTCCCTGAGCCACCAAGCTGCAGCCTGAGGGACAGGTCAGCACGTGGCCTCTGGGAAGAGCCCCCAAGGTGTGCATTCCCCACGCTAGAGTTTAGAGCCCTCCAGTGCACAACTCACCCCGGTCACTGCTCCCACTAACATCTACCCAGCAGCCTGAGCCATTATCCTGAGCCCCCTCTGACCTTTCCTGTAATGTTGTGACGCTTCCCAAGAAATTCTCAGCCCTGAGCACAGCGCCCTAGGCCACAGTGGGCAGCAGGCTCCTGCTGTCCCTGCACCAGCCGCCCTCGCTCTGCCCCCATCTTTGGGCACGCAGCTGGGTCTGCATTTCACGTGCTGACGGTGTGCCTGCCCCAGACCCATCAGGGCCGATGCTGGGCAACCCTGTGCCCACCTGTGCTGATGGTGCAAATGACCCTCACTCTCATGGAGCCAGCCTGACACACGTTGCCTGAGCTCGGCATTTGATAGCGGAAATGAAAACAGATGGAAACGTAGCAAAGTGCTTTCTTTTCCCAGTGAGAAACCCCCTTCCTCACTTTAACAGGTTGGGCCAGAGGCTGCAGGGGAGGGAGGCGGCTCCGGAGAGGAGAGGAGGGGTTCAGGCAGAGACGATGTGCCCACCTGTCCTGCACCTGAGCTGCTCTCGGCAAACCGGGGATCAAACCCGATAAGCCAGGCCAAGTCACAGAACACCCAGGCCTCAGTGTCTCCTTCTGTGAAATGGAAATACACAGTGACCATGACAGTGCTGAGCCCCCTATCCTCACTGCTCCAGGCCTGGCCCACTGGTGCCCCAGAACCACATGAACATACTGACTTTATCCCAGTCATACAGAGAGGCAACCACAGCACAGAGCAGGTAGGTAACCTGTGCTAAGTCACACGGGCTATAAATGGCAGAGTCAAGAGGGTGCCTTAAGCTGGGGTCATGTCCACATCTGATAGGACTGGTTAACACATCCTGTGTTAACACATCCTACTAGCCCCTGGCCTTGCCCACACAGGGAGCCCATCACAGGAGGGAGGGACCAAGCCTGTCCCAAGTCAGACCCTCCAGGCGAGGGCTCGGGCAGAGGGCCTTGGCAACACTGCACCCCCTCTCGTCCATGGCAGTTTTCCGCAGAGCCACCTGGATTCTCAGCCAGGGCACGAATGTACCGGGGCCAAAGCCTGATACAGGCAGAGGCCACATCTAGGTAAGCTCCAGAGGCGGGGCTGCATCCGCCCCCTACCAAGCCCCGTGAGGAGGCCCTGGCCCGTGTCTCGTGTCTCTGAACATGACTTACTGTAGGAGCCCTCCCCATACTTCAGCCCCTCCCTTCCCTCTTTTCCCACTCTATGGTGATGAAACGCATGCCCAGCAGAGCGGGCCGCATTGGTTGTAACCTCGAGGCCGTGATTGGTCCGAGGACCCTATATAAGCCTCTGTACTTCCTGGATTAAACGGGTTCTGCGTCTCGTTCCAGCGGAGCAGTCTTACCTACCCCTTGAGTCTGGGTGGAGTGACTCCGCGGACCGTCACCCCTGACTTCGTCCCGTGAGACCCCACTTCGTCTTCCCCGAAGACCCCTTTTTGTCTCCCGGGACCCCAAAGCCTCATCCTGTGAGACCCCACTTTGTCTTCCCCAAAGACCCCTTTTCGTCTCTCAGGACCCCAGCTCGTCGAGGAGACCCAAGAGGCACGACCCCAAACAATAACTTACTAGGCGACATAAACAAGCTCATTAGTGTGGACATTAAGCCAACATGACTAGTGTCCAAGAGGCCATCTGGACAGATGCATAGAGGGGACCATGTGAGGACACAGGGAGAAGATGCTGTCTGCCAGCCAAGGAGGGGCCTCGGGGGAGTGAGCCTGCGGCACATTGGTCCCGGGGTTTGAGCCCCTAGGACCTGGGACAGTGGTGTTTAATTGGCCCACTTGTGGAGCTTTGTCACAGGCGCCCAGCAGGCTGGTGTCCTGAAGAGCCTGCAGGACTCCACAGGCTGGCTCCTCTGGGGGAGGTGCATGGTGCCCCAACCTGCACCTGAGGAAACCCCCGGGGACTACTGAAGTTCCCTGTCCCACGCGGGGACCACGAACTCTCCCCACAGGTGTGCAGCGCACTGTGCAGCGGGGCAAAGATCTGTCCAGACTCCTGGGCTGGCCTGGCCTGCTCTGCCCACCTGAGGCCCAGGGCCGTCCCTCCCAGCCAGGCCCGGGGTGTAGAGCCCCTGATGGAGCTGGGTGTCCTGCCACCCGCTGTCTGGGGCCACAGGCCACCTCCAATGGCCTTTCTTGGGGTAGGCGTCTGGGCTCAGTGACCATGGCACATCACTGCCATCTCTTGGAGGTGTTCTCTCTCAAAACTCAGGGTTTGACAGGACATGGCCTCGATCCCTGCAGGTGCAATTAGTAGGCACAGGCCGGCATGGGCTGAGGGTGGCCCCCAAGGCAATGGCTACTGGCCCTGTGAGGAGGAGTGCCCCAGGCCACCTGGAAGGGTTTCAGGATGAGCTCAACAGCAGAACCTGTGTGGGAAGGTCGCTTAGGCAGGAGACCCCATGCTACTGTCTGTGCGACCAAGTATGCAAAGCCAGGGCGAGACCCTCGGCTTTCCGCCACAGGTGGAGGGAGCAAAGACGAGAGCTGGAAAGATGCAGAGAGCAAGTGGGACTGGTGCCCAGTGGATGGGCAGGGCCGGCAGGGGCCAGGGACACTCTGCAAGGCCACGGGAGTTGCTTTTCATGCCGTGACTGCAGTGGGCATGTTGTCCCTCTGTGTCCTGTTGCTGCAACAAAACGCCTGAGTCCAGGTGCTCGATAAGGCAAGGAGGTCTGCTTAGCTCAGTTTTGGAGGCTGAAAGTCCAAACAGCATAGGAGGGGCTCTGATGAGGACCCTTTGCTGTGTCACATGAAGATGGCATCACAGTAGGGAGGGACATGGGAGCAAGAGGTCACGGTGAGGCAGGAGGCCAGAGACCGGAGAGGGGCTGGTTTGCACCTTTATAACAATGTCCTCTCAGGAACTAACCCGGGTCCCATGAGAACTCCCTGATCTCTTCCAAGGGTGCTGCACCCAAGCCCCCAAGGCCATCTCTTCAAGGTGCCCCTACTTCTAAATGCCAGCACACTGGAGACCAAGTGGCTACACACAAGCCTTCAGGGGACACGCCACAGCAGAACCAAAGCAGGTCCAGCAGGTGCTGTGCTGGCTCATTGGGGCTGTGGCACCCCTGACCCTGGTGACACACTCCACCATGTGTCTTCTCACGGTCCACAGGCTCAAGTGATAGCAGGCGGCTCTCCCAAGGCCGTGGGGAGACATCGGCCACTCCTCAGCTCCTGGGGCTGACGGCTTCTTGGCTGGAGGAGTTTCACGTCATCTCTGCCTCCACCTCATCTGTGAGCATGTGTTGCTCTGATGCCCCTTCCTAAAGGACACCAGTCACCTGGGATTAGGGCCCTTCCTGAGGACCTCACCTTAGCCCGATTTCTGTTTCCTGATTCCAAAGAGCAGTCATATTCCACAGCCAGGGGGTTAGACCTCAACATGTCAACTCCAGGGACACCTAACAAAGGGCACCTGGGAGGGTGGGCTCTGGCCAGCTGGGTGGACAGGTCTTGCAGAACTGACACTCACAGGGGAGGCTCTGCGCAGGGATTGGGGGGCATGGTCAGCCCCTAGCAGGGCTCTCAGATGGTGGAGAGCTGGAGGAGGCCCACCCTGGAGAGGGCCCCATAGCCCAGCAAGGGCCACACTGTCGCTCACGGGGGCTCTGTGGGGCTGCATCCGGACCCTACAGATTCCCCAACATGTCTGCTGAGCAAGAAGAAGGGAAGCTGAGGTGAGATGGATGGAGATGACAGTGTCCCCAGTCGGGAAGGAGCCGAGAGCTCACACTGGAGGGCGCTGGGGCCCAGGCACGCCGGCACCCCCAGGGCCCGGGGTTCTCAGCAGTGTATGTGGTGGTGGCACAGCAGCCACCACGGTGGCCACATCCTGGACAAACCCTAGTGGGGGCCCTGTGAGGGCAGGGCAGGGCCTAAGTGCAGCTTCTGTGCCGTTTAAAGCAGATGCCATCACATCTTTGTGGCAGCACCATCTCCAAAGGAGCCTTTGAACCACTTAATAGGGACACCAGGGCTGTCTGTGGTCACAGCTCTTTGGTCAACGCATGCAGATCCACAGTGCCACACTGGACACCTGATGTGCGCTGGCACCTAGCCTCGCTGGTTCTGTGACCATAACACGCACATCATGCTCACGTGACCCCGCCCACATCACCCAGGCAGTGGCTCTCGCAGGGAAGAGGAGACTCGCGGGGACGGCAAGGATCACGCTAAGTAGGATAAATAACGACTATAAATAGCCGCAAATCGGTTCAGGTCAGGTCTGCCAGGAGTTCAGGAGAAACGTGCACTTTTCAGATCTGTTTCAGATAAAGGTTGGAGGAGAAGGCACCTGTCCGCTGCAGGGTGACGCTCAGCACACATGTGCACGTGTTAATGTGTCGGTGTGAGCGCAGTGTGTAGGTGCCTGCACGTGCGCACACATGTACATGTACAACTGTGTGTGCCTGTGTGTATGCGTGTGTGCACGTGTCTGTGTGAGTGTGCGTGTGTGTGCACACGCATATGTGTGAGCATGTACGTGGGTGGACATGCTTGTGTATATGAGAGTATGTAAGCGTGTGTATAGGCGTGTGTATGTCTGTGTAAGTATATGTGAGCGTGTATATGTTTAGATGTGCATGTGTGCACGCAAGCGTGTGTGTGTTCTGGGGCGGCCATGAAGCCAGCGTCCCTGTCTTAACACCTGCAGAGGAGCCGGGTGCACAGGGAAGGAACAGCACAGGCGGTTGGGACAGGCTAGGGGCTGGCAGCTGGGGCAGGGGAGCCCGAGGCTCCTTCCCTGGTAGTGTGGACCAGGCACACCGGAAAATGACATATTATCCCATTTTCTGTCGCTTTAATAAAATGCGGGGTTACTTTGTAAAGGAGAAGAGGTTCCATCAGCACAGGTCTTAGGTTTGAAGGACATGTCACCGGCATCATCTCAGCACAGGTGCCAGCCTTGGGGCAGATGGCATTACAAAGAGGGCAGGGTGTATGTGCATAGGAGAGATCTCATCACAGGACAGGAAGCCAGAGAGAAGTGGGGCTGGCAGTGGCCTCCCGCCAGGCCCTATCTCTGAAAGTTTCTCAAAGTGGCCACGGTGGGAACCCAGCTCCCAATACGTGCCCCTCACACTAGAGCTGACCACAGCGGAGAGATGTGCAGAGTGGCTGGAGAGGAGGGGTGTCCACCAGTCACGGGGGACTCTGTGGACCTCAGCCAGGGTGCACAGGGTGCCTGAGCCCCATGGATGGGGCCGTGAGGGGGATGTGGCCCTGGGCCACCTCCTCTCCACCTCTGGTGTGGCTCAGGCCCTGGCTGTCACTGGCTTCATTTCACTTTCCCATTGGACAATTAAAAAGGCATTTCTAGCAACTCTGACCACTGTGCCTTAAGAGTCCCGGGCTCTTTTGCTCTGTGCTGAAGTCTGGGGCCACCCTGGGCCTGGTGCTGCTTGCCAGCTGCAAGGGAATTGTGGCACCTGTGGAACCCAAATCCTCAGGGCAGGAGAGGCACGTTCCCATCGTCTGTCCCCTCAGGACTCTCACAAAGTCCACGTTCCAGCCCGACCACAAAAACGCTGATGACGGTGACAGGCACTCATGGAGGGGAGGCGTGGGCAGTCCCTGTCCATCCTGAGACTGCTGGGTGGCGGCCCCATGGGTCTGGACCCTTGCAATTTACAGGATGTTGGTGGTTCCTCAAAGACAAAGAACCGTTGTCAGGGCAACTGCAGCATCCTGGTGCTCAGGCTATTCTGAGACATAAACAGTTAAGTTTTACTTTCCGAATGCACTGGGTAGGATTCGCTTCCAACATGTTAACATTCTCGGAAAACCCCATGGGCAGGGGCAGGAGAAACGGGGACAGGCTGGGATGTCGGCCGCTCACGCCAGTTACGCCACTTCTGAGACCAAAGGGAGCAAAGGCTGAGGCTTTCGTTTAGAACATTATTAGTAGTAGTGGTACACAGACAAAGGGCATGCAGGTCACGGGTTGGGTAATTACAGAAGCAAGCAGGCCAGCTCCTCAAAACCAAACCTTGTCAAAATTCACATGATAAAAAGAGTAACGGGAAAAATCATCAGATAACTACCAAATTTTATTTTTTGGAGGTAGAAAAGTAATAGTTTTTAAGAAGAAATTAGATGAGGATTGACTATAATTGCTTTTATGGTGTGATTTGATAAACTGATTATCCCAGCGCATTTTGATAAAGTGAGAGAATGGAGGTGGTGGACAGCTTTCCCTGACCTTCCACCGATGGCTCAGCCTGGGGAAGCCCTGCTAGCACCCTCGCGGGACGCCTCACCCTCGGGGGGACGCCTCATGAGGAGACACGAAAGCCCACCTGGGATCTGGGCTAGTTCTTCAGGGGCCACTTCAGAACCGGACCTCCTGGCTCTGCAGAGGAGATGGACGCAGCCACTGGCCCCGCCATCCTTCACTTCCCCCATATCCCAAACTCTGCAGTTTCCTGGGAGACAGTGCCAGAGCTCACCGCTGACTCATGGGTTAGGGTAGCGTGGTAATGCCAACAAGCAGACAAGAGCCTCCGTGCCCAGCTCAGCCACCTGTCACCAGCACCCTGGGCAAACTGTCCTCAACTGTAATAACATGAATGGGGTGACCAAGAAGGGGACAGGACATGAGCAGGGCTGGGGCAGGGCTCCCCAGAGACGTCCTGACCTAGGGTGGGGTCATGGCCCTATAAACTCATTGTGATTTGAAAATGCATCAAATACAGCCGCCCTGTACCTTCCAGCTCAGCAGCGCAGCCCCACACAGAGGGTGGTGTGCCCCTGGCGGTCGTGGGGCTGACAGGAGCTGCCCGTGGCCAGCACTGCAGGAGTGGATGAGACTGTAAATCACCAGCCAGGGAAAGACGCAACACAGAATTTCAAGTGTGGTTTCTACTGAAGGCGCATCACTTTGCAAGACTGCAGTGTCAAAAAATTATGTTAAGCCACAGTAAGTCAGGGACCACCTGCATGTGTACGTGAGTGGCAGCCGCCACCTCCTCAGTGTGCACAGTGTGCCAGGCCCCCGAGCGGCTCACCGAGTCAAGCATCCCAATCACAGGCGTCCCCAGCCTGGGTGACACTAGAGCACAGCTCTGCAAACGGCAAGATTATGTTCAGTAACAGACACGTCATGCCCACTATTTCCTTGATTTAGGAGTTTGTTTTAAAACAAATCACTGCAACACAATCAATGTCAATGTTAAAGCTATTACATAAATCCAATAAAACCCTTTACATTGAGCACCGGAATCGGCATTGACTAAAACAAATCACACCTTGCGATGTGCACCTTCTGCTGTCTCACGTTAAACACAAACGAGAGCCTGGCCTCCTCAGACAGCTGGTGAAGGGGGTGTGCCCGCCGGCCCCAGAGCCACTTGCTCCCAGGTTGGTGCCCACCACCAGCCCTCTAGACCTAATCCGTGTCCAAGGAACACAGCTGGGTCCACGTATGCCTGAGGACCACGGTGCAACTAGTCACGCACTGCTCAGCGACAGGACACCTCCCAAGAGATGCGTCATGGGGCGATTTTAGTGTGTGGCTCATTCAACCCAGAAGAGGGTGGGTCAGTGGTTGGATGTGGCTCTTGATACAGTTGAGACTTGATGGGACACAATGCTCCCAGCAGACCTCTAGAGCTAGAAGGACCTGCCCTAGAGGGACAAAACCCAGCACAGTTGAGTCGGGCTGGGGTGGAGCTCAGCTCTGGGTTCAAACCCCAGCACTGAGGAGAGAAAGAAGTACAGTACATAGACAGACCCGTGGCACGGCACTGGGTCACATGACACAGGAGGACGTGCTACTCCACAGCTCGACACAGCTGTGACATCAGCAGGCAATGGGAGTTTCTCAGCTCCTCAGTGACCTCGTGGGACCACTCTACACAGTACATCACTGACCAGGGCGTCATTACGGGGCACAGGAATGCATGACTGGGGTTCTCCCAAAGAAAACCTTTGAAAAGGCGTTTGCAAATATATTATTGAAGCTCAACTGCGTGGGACTTGGACCAGCTCCTGAGGAAGGAGCACTTTGTCCCTGATTGTGGAAAGTGGTGACAGAATGGGAGAGCAGTGTGTGAAATAGGGGTCTTAGATGACCTCATGGCTGCAGCGTGCTTGGTACCAGGGAAAGTTCCTGTGCAAAGGTGCGGGATGCCTGGCTGCTGTGGTAATGCCCTCCATGGGGAGGCTCTGTGCTAGAGTCTTATCAGCCTCGACCTTGCTCTCAGGCACAGCTCCTGGGAACAGAGGAACTCTCTTCCTAGACAACCACCACGTTTTACCAAGCTCTGCTGCTCCTGAACCTGTGTAACAGTAACTTTAAACAATGGACTGTCTTGAGAGCTAAGCAAACCTCCTAACATTGCACATTGCAACTCTGGAATGTAACTGTGGAAAAGCTACATAACGTTGCAAGCCCTGGAACTTCCCTGAATACAAACAATAATGCTTGCCTAGTCTTAAACCTGATGATGAGACATATACAAAGATTGCTGGCGTAACTGTTTAGACCTGCTTCTCCATCAGTGGCTCTTTCTCTCCTGCACCAGCAGAAGAACAGGTCAGAGGAGCCAGCAAGTCCACACACCTTTACTGAGAGTCCCTGGGTGCCTGGCACTGTACTGGTGGGTGCGGGGATGAACAGACCACAGCCAGGCCTCGTGGAGCTGGAGCCCTTGGGTAAACAGCCCGGTGGAGGGAGGAGCGGCGCAGGGGCAAGGCTAGGAGTGGGCGTCTTTCCCAGCAGGACGCTGGCCTGGCCCGATGGAGGCCGCCACTTCCATATTCTTTTGGAAAGCAGAGCAGAGCTTTAGCACCGTTTCAAGCCACAGTGAAAATACACAAGGGAGCCACCCCAAAGGACGGACAGCTGCCTGCTGCGCATCTGCCTGCATCTTCATGGGGGGTGGGAACTGAAGCCAGGTGGCCACACGCCTTCCAGAGGTGGGTCCCTGGAAGGACCAGACCCCAGCACGAAGCTGAGACTCTCAACAAAACCTCAACTTCCCCTCCAAACTTGGAGGAGAAAATTCAGAGCAAAGACAGAGGCACTGTGTGAATGCTCCCGCCCAGTTGTTCCGGAGCAGCCCAGCGTATTCACAGAATGATGCTCAGGAAGGTGGTGGAAAACCCAGGTCTGCAGGATACGCCCTGCCCAGCCTCCAGCTCTGGGGATCTTGTCCTCTACAGCGACCGACCATGGTGGCCTTGGCTGGGCGTGGCCAAGGAGAGAGAGCGGCAGAGGAACGTGGTGCCTTCTGCTCTCATGCCACCTGAGGAACGCACGCTGGGCTTGCTGCGTGAGGGCAACGTCCTCTGCTCGTCAGCTGTCCCTCTCCGGGGCTGCCCAGGGCTGGCAGCAGCTCCCCTCACTGACTCCTGGACTCAGCGCAGGGCCATGAGGACGTGTGCACAGAAAGAAGCCGCCTCCGAGCAGGCTCTGTGCGGGGCAGCAATAGGCTGCTCCCCGCTGCACCCCAGCGGCCCCCAGCTCTGACCTCCAGTCCCTGTGATAACCTTCCTGTCCTCCCCCAGGAAGACATCTCGGGGATCTTGGCTGGAGCGGGAGAATGTTGGGGGCAACTGATCACCTTCATGACCTCCATGGTCAGGGCAGCCACGTGGCTGCTGGCTCAGGGGACAAGAGTATGCTGAAGTCCGTGTCTTGTGCCCAGACCCAGCTCACTCAGGACTGAGCCGCAGCCCCACGGAGCCAGGGCAGGGATTCTTCTCTGCCTCACTAGCTCTTGGCCTTGTCCCCTCTGGCTTGGCTAAATCCGCACCACTTGGAAGCACAGGAGTATAATTCTCTGACTACGGCCTCCGCGAAGTCTCCCTGCTGAGACTCATTAGGGCCAGAATTAGAAACTTCTTTCCCATTCCACTGAGTTCCACCACGACACTCTCCCAAGCCCTCGGCTCCTCTGAATGCCTCAAATACCTGCAATCCCACAAGGAGCTTCAAGAAAGAGCTATCAGTTCTCTCTGTTTGCATTTGGGCTCAGCTCTAACTGAAAGGGAATCCTAAATGCAGCCTCCGCGGGGGTGGGACCAGGAGAGGCGATCATCCATGGAAGCTGCTGAGGTCCAGGGAGACGCTGCTGCAGCTGGTCCAAGATCGCCGGAAAATTTTCGCCTAGAACCTGCATCCTTCTGGGGTTGGTCTCATGCTTTCTTCTGCAGCCCCACTGTCCAGCAGCCTTTGCAGACTAATAAAAATTAACATTTTGGGCTGAGGTTGTAGCTCAGTGGTGAAGCATTTGCCTGGCACGTGTGAGGCCCTGGGTTCGATTCTCAGCACCACATATAAATAAATAAATAAAATAAAGGTCTATTGACAACTAAGAAAATATTTTTTAAAAAATCAAGATTTCTCGAGATATTTCCTGACTCTGGTGTGAATGCTTCAAGTGGCTGTATGCATGGAAGTCCAGAAGTTCTGGAGTCGGTGCTTTTCCCCCAAAAGTCACCTGGGGCTCCACCAGGATCACTGAGGGCTGAGGGATCTTCCCACAGGACACAGGGAGGGGCCCTCTCCCCTAGCAGAGGCCTTGTCTGGGGTCCTCCACTCATTCTCAGGCCTGAGGACTGGGGGACGCTGCCCCATTCCCCAAGCCTGGTGGTGGTCAGGATGGATCAGAGTCACATAGATCCTGGGACCCTCCCAGGAGTGGTTTAGGAACCTTGACAGGTGTCTCTGGGGCTGCCGCCTGCTGAGAGTCAGGGCCTGCCATTCACCTGCCCTGTTCAGTGAACCCTGGCTGCGGAGCTCTCAGTACCAAGCTCAGGAGCCCTCTGCTCTGTTTCTGGGACAGTGAGCCATGTAAGCCTGGCCCTTGACTCCCCAGCTGGCCCAGGGATGAACTGTAGCCTGTGACTTCAAGGAAATAAGCCCCTGTGCCAGGGTGGACAGGAGGGTGCGGCCCCCATACGCCTGGGTGGAGTGGGCTGCGGCAGCTGTGGGAGAGTCTGGGAGGGGCCTTGGAAGGCAGGTGGCGGGGCAGAGGACAGCCTGGACAGGAGCCCAGGTGGCCAGGGCTGCTGTGCTCGTGGCCCACGTGGAGGGGCTGGAAGAGGGCGAGAGGAAGGAGGGAGGGCCACAGAGGCCCAGGGGGAGGCAGCCCACCGACGAGTCGCCCGTGCCCTCTGTGGGCCTGCAGGCCTGTCCATCACTCTCCTAGGCCCTGCCTCTGGCATCAGGTCCCACCAGACTGTGCAGCTCACAAGAGGCCCTGCCCCTCTGAATCACAGACCCCATCCTCACAATGGAGGGGACCCATGGGGCAGGGTGTGAAGGCCGTGAGGACAGGCCTCCTCCTCACAGGGAGACTCCTGGACTGCAGGGGCTCCATGGTGGTGCCAGGATGTCTGTGAGTCTCAGGACTGATGAGGGGTCCAAGGTCCTCCAGACCCACCCACATTGGAGCCTCATTTCTCAGGGTCACTGCTGTCAGCGACCAAAGACAATGATGTCTGACAATACCCTGAGGTCATTCCACGGCATCCAGCTGAGGGCTGGGCAGGGGCAGGAGGGCCTAGCAGCTGATCTAAGGGGCCCAGGCAGTTCTCCATACCTCCACGCACTCTCCAGGGGTGAGGATGCACTGGGATCTGAGTTAAGGGGCTGGTCATTGTCATGGTGCAGGGGGACCAATAACATGGAAAAGCAGACAGGGGGGAGGGGAGGAGAGCGGAGGGGGAGGGGAGGGAGAGAGGCCTTGCTGCCCTGGCCGAGCAGGCTGTCCAGCCCAGGGCCCTGCCTGCAGCTGGGAGGTGGGGTCCAGCGGCTCACAAGCCAGGGGTAGAAGCCACCTCAGAGCAGCAGGGAAACAGGCTTCCAGAACAGAAGTCCCTCGCGAGGCAGCCCAGGTCCTCCTGCTGGAAGGGGCAGGTTCCTCCCAGGCTCTGATACGCACGGTGGGCCAGTCAGTCTCCACTAACTAGGAACCCTGGGAAAGGGCGTGAGACCGTGGACACAGGTCTGGGGCACCAGGCTAGAACCCATAACGTGCTAGTGAACTCAGTCAAAGCACTGGGGGCACGGGGCCAGGGACAGGGCAGGGACTTCAGGGCCTCAAGTCCATGGGAGAGGTGCTCAGTACGAGTGGCCCAGACTGGCCCAGCTTCCCGGGACCAAGAGGGGCTGAGCAGCCAACCTGAGCCTCCAGGAGGGCAGGACTGTAGAGGTGAGCTCGCAGGCCCGAGGGAGGTGACCAGCTGGTCCAGGTGGGCAGCTAACTTCAGGGAGAACCCCACCCGCAGAGCGTAGGATGCAGGCCAGGCCAGCCTGAGGTCTGCAGAGGGCGGGTGGATGGGTTGAGTCTGGGAGCAGAGGTGGCAGAGGGTCAGGGCTGTGGAGTTGGTGAGACTTGGTTCACAGCATAGCTCCCTGCCACCGCCCTGTGGCCTGGATAAGTGTCCCAGCTCCAGGTAGCTGGTCCTGCTCCTCTGTAGCAGGGGCGGGTGAGGTACCTGCCTGACAGGGCCATTGGCAGGGCTGAGTAAAACCACTGAGCACAGTCCCAGCCCGGAGAGGGCCAAGGTCGTGGAGCCATGGCTGCTGTTCAGCCAGGGCAGCCTGTGGCAGCCCCCAGAAGGCACTGGCACTCCTCAGCCACTAGGCCTCAGCCCCCAGTGCTGACTTCAGCCCCCCCCGCCCAGTAGCACAAAGGTGCTTCATCTGCAGGGACCCGAGGTCAGAAGTCCAGCTATTCAGGCAGGTAACAAAGTCCTGGTCCCTGCTGAGCCCAGACCTGGCCCAAGGCCTTCACCAGGGCAAGAGAGGGACTGAGCGCTGAAAAGCCGGAATCTGGCCAGGAGAACAAGGGAGGGTGGGAAAGTGGGAAAGGGCCAGGCAGGGTATGGGGAGGCCATAGTGGTGTGGGGAACAAAGCAGAGGCAAAGCCAGCCACCCCCAGGCCCAAGGGGACATCTTTCTCCCTCTTAGAACCAAGTTGGAGGTGGAACCAATGCAGAGAGGAAAGCCAGGTAGCCTCAACTGGAGGTGGCGCTGGTGTGGATCAAAGTGGGCGAGGCTAAGGAAGCACAGGAGGCTCAGATGAGAGGCTGGGGAAGGAAGGAGGCTCAGGTGAAAGGCTGGGGAAGGATGGGAGGCTCAGGTAAAAGGCTGGAGGAGCACAGGAGGTTCAGATGAGAGGTTAGGGAAGGAATGAGGCTCAGGTGAGAGGCAGAGGAAGGATGGGAGGCTCAAGGGAAAGAAGGGAGACCAGAATAACCTCATAACCAGAGGTGAGAAGACCAGGACCCAGGAAGGGGGATTTCCTCATCTATGCGCAGAGGGCCCCAGGTAGGAGCTCAAAGACAAGGGAGAAGGCGACGGGAGCAGACTGGTGACGCACGGACCACCCTGTCAGAGTGACCCATCCGCCATTCCTGCAGACAAGAGTCGGCTTACCTGAGTGGCTTCCACTGGCTGAACTACAAACACATCAGACTCGTGCCCTCAGTCCCAGGAATCCCCAGGAACAGCCCACCACAGACATAAAGAACATGTTCTGTTTGGTTCTGAACTTTACTGAGAGGCGGTCACCCCTGGCTGAGCATGCTGAACCCCCGCTGCATGGGCTCTGAGCTGGACGGTGAGTCTGTGAAGGGAACAAGTGCCTGGAAAGTCAAACCTCAGCTCCACACACAAGACTGATCTCAGACAGAGGAGGACCCTTGGGGCCCAGGGCACAGACGGAGCCCCAGAGGGGGATGCAACCATCCGGACAAGCCAACCAGGCCCGTGCACGGACAGGCGAGACACACGCACACACGTGCCCACAGGCCACACGTAAGCCAGGCTGCCCAGAATTCACAGCTCCCCAGCCCTGCAAAGGGGAAAAGACGAGAACGGGACCAGCCCCAGCCGATGGGTCACGGTGCCGGCCAGCCCGCACCTGCTGAGCACAGCCGGGTCAAGGGCTTTATCTTCCTCCCTCCACACTTGGTTAGGAAATATTCCCCCAGAAGTCAGCCAGTAGCTGCATGATTGCTATTTAATTTTAGGTGATATATCATCTTGACTTTCCCCAAGAGAGCTTGTAACAGGGGCCTTGGCAGTGGCCCCCACCCACCCACCCAATGGAAGGAAAGAGTTCGGGGTCAGAGACTGGGGCTTCCCCAGCCTGGCTGGGTCCTCCACACACACAGGGCACCGTGATCCCCTGGAGCATCATCTAGCACTTCATCGGAAGTGGCACATTTCACAGTCAAAATGCCAAGAAAACAGAAATATTCTCAGACCTGTTCTATTTCCCAGCAGGTGGTAACCGCCAAACAGGTACGTGCTTGGAGGAACACAGCACAGAATCCACCCGGATTTTACCTCCTCACCCACAAACACACACACTATCACGTTCAGAAATCTGTTTGAAAACACCACCCTCTCTCCACCATCTCTGCGCATCCACAGCAGCATGATACAGCCGCCACCGGGGCTGGAAACCTAGCAACCGTATCCAAGTGCTCCTTCCTCAGCGAGGCAGGCGCCCCAACTCACGCACCAGCTCCATCCGCGGCGTTCCAACAAACGCACACCCCTCTTCTCGCTCCATCGCTGCAGAAAGACAAGATGCGTGAAAACAAACCTTGTTCCGCCGAAGAACAACCACCCATGTCATTTAATCCATCTGACAGTGCCGCTCCCCACAAAGCCAGGCAGAAACAGAAACAACAAAGACCCTGAAAGCCAGGCTGACCCGGTCCAGGGCTTAGCACTAGCAACATGCTTAGTATCTGCACGACTGTTTCAGACGCAGGCTCCCCAGCTCCCCACCAGCCTTGCTTTTGGGGACTGCCGTCCTACAGAAGGCATCTCAGAGCCCTATGGCCAGCATGCGTCCACCCGGCTGGGCTCAGCCGCTCAGCCCCAGCTGAACGCCGGATGGCAGCAGGCAGGGATGGACTCTGGTATTCACGGTTGCTCCCACACCGTCGTGGCCTTCGACGTGGCTGATAAAATAACACAACGGAGGTCACATTTAATTTTTTAAAAAGGAAGGGGGTTGAGGAAAGGCAGTACAGGATCAGACAGGGGCAGCAGACGCACTGGCCGGCTCCAGAGGAAGACCGCACAGCATCCATGCGGCACCCGGATCCATGTCTGGATTCCACAGCCCTCAGTGCCCACCGGTCGCCCTGCTCTGGGCACAGGCTGCTGCAGCCTCCTGGGAGTACCAGCACCTGGCAGCGTACTTCCAAGTCTGGGAAATAAAGATCCCTGGGCTCTTTCATCTTTTAAAGGGACTATACAGAAAGGCACCTCACGGAGGAGCCACGTGCCAAGTCAGGAAGAGGTTCAGTGTTTGAGTCCACACACTTGGACGCATTGACACTGACCCCTTCCTACCTGACGTGTGGCGTGGGGTCCTTCCTCCATGCCTGTCTTCAGGAGCACCCCAACACGACAGGTGAGGGGAGTCTTACCCACATTTCCTCCAAGTTCAGAATCAGGGTTCTCCAAAACAGTGTCCTGGCCCCACTCACCGTCTGGTAACGGATCTCTGCTTGTGAGCAGAGGGGTCTGCTCTAACACAGGCGTGAGGGTCCACGGCCTCAGGTTAGGTGAGTGGGTCTCTCTCCCTCCCTGTTGTTCTTAAGCTGCTTAGGTGTCAAGCTGTCTAAAGACGCCGGTGAGGTGCAGCCCCCATCTCGGCCTCTGCCCACCCACCCCTGTGATTCCCAAAGGATAGGATGAACGGCACAGGAAGGTGGCTAGAGACCCAGGGACCCCTGCCCACTCCGCCCTGGAGGTCAGGCAGACAGAAGACAGCCGCGACCAGGAAGGCCCCAGCTCATCCTGGCACGTCAAGAGAGCTCTGTGCAGAGGGACCGAGCGACTAGAGTCGGAGGGTGACGTGGACACTCATGATCTAGCATCACAACCCTGGAAACACCCGGGACAAGGGCAGGCCACATTATGTCCAGCACACCCCCAGCAACGCTCCAGAGGGACCACATGCTGTGCTCAATCCAGCAGGGATGTGCCAGCGTGTGCCTGCGCCCCCAAAGCCACCATGGGTAGGCAGGGGTGGGCAAGGGCCAGCCGGGGAGCCAGGCCCTGTGGGGCAGGTACCTCAAGCACCCAGAGAGCAGTGAAATGCCCTCTGGTGGTTTAAATGGCGGCCCCAAAAGATATGTCCAAGTTCTAATCCCTGGACCCTGCAATCGCCACTCTATTTGAAAACAAGATTTTTGCAGATGTGATGAATTTAAGGATCTCAAGATGAAACCATCTTGGATTTAGGGTGAGTCCTAAGTCCAGAGACTGATGTCCTCATAAGAGAAAGGCACAGGAACTGTGAGGCATGGACAGAGGAGGGCCACAAGGACGGAAGCGGAGCCTGGAGCCAAGCCTCCACAGCCCAGGAGCGCCAGGGTTCCGGCCACTGGCACCAGAAGCTGAGAAGTGAGAACGGCAGGTCCAACCCCTGGGGAATCCAGAAAGAACTCGCCCTGCTGACACCGTGGTTCTGGACACCCAGGCTTCAGAACTAGGAGAGAACAAGTCCCGGGTATTTTAAGCCACACGGTTGGTGGGTATTGTGGTGGCAGCCCTGGGAAACCACCCAAGGCCATGTTCAAATTCTGCACAAGTCCTCGGGAGGCCGGCCTCGCACCCAGCAGGCTGGAGGGTGGACCTCCAGCAGCAACCTCTGGAGGAACCTGGAACTGTGATTCCAGAGGCCCCTCAGCCTGTGCCAGACCCAGGGCCCTGGGCAGCTGTGCTCTGTGCCAGCTCCCAGGGGACTCAGGTGCCCCAGACCTGGCACGCCCTGCAGGGCAGTAGGAGCCTCAGAAGCTCCACATGGGTGAGTAAAGGATGGCACAGGGGTGGGAAGGAGGAGAGCAGCTTTAGGTCTGTTTTGGGACCATGGCCAGCCATGTGAGGACTTGGGGGATGAAGAGGCAGCTGGGACACTGGGGACCAGGACGGGGGGCAGCAGCAGCCTAGGAGGCCAAGTGTGCAGGTGCCCATTCCTGAGCAGTCACGCCCTGTCTCCCGCTGAACAGCGACGAGGAGGGCACACAGGTCCACAGTCCTCTCAACACCACTTGTAGGGCCTGGGGGTGGGGTGGGGACAAAAGGGACTCTGTCCTCCTTGGTCATCTCGCCGCAAAGAGCCTGCACATGTTTCTAAGACCTCAAGTCAGCACAGGGCCATTTCGGGGGAGGTGGTCAACACAGGGATGTCCAAGGGAGGTGAAGACCATGGAGCCAGGCCTCCTGGGCCCCCGGGGACGTTCCAGCTCAGCACAGTCTCTGTGCTCCAAGGGCACACCCGAGAGCCCTCAGGAGTTCCACGCAGGAGGAGTGCAGCTCCCCTCCAGATGGGAGGGTGTTGGCCGTCCTTCTGGAGCCTGGGACTGTCACACCTTTCCTCGGGGCTCCCAGAGAGGACCCTACACTCCTGCACATGGGTCCTCAACCACCTCCCTTTCACCACAGAGCCGGTGCCCCCGTGTGAGGCTTCCCAATGGCCCCAAGGCCCTCCCTGACCCCCTGGCCTGTGACCACTGCACAGCAGGTGAGAAACGTGAGGGAAGCCGCTTCTCTGTGCAGGTGGACCTGAACAGGACATCCGAGAGAAGCCCAGGACCTGGAGGGAAAACATCCACTCTGCAGGTGAGAGCTCACTGGGCCCTGGTGAGGACAGGATGGGCAGGCTGGTGCCCCCTGAACCCGACTAAAGTGTGACTTCTCCCCCCGATGCAGGGTGAGCACCTGGCCTGCTGCTGGTAAGAGGTCATGAGTGGCAGGACCACCTCGGATGCCAGCCTGCTGAGCTGTGGCCTGAACCTCATCCTCCATCCCAGCGGTGGACCCCAGATCCAGCTGCCTGCCGCTGGTCTGTGGCTGCTCTGCCCTCCGCTGCCCTCTGTGTGGAGGAGGCTTGGGCCTCACGGGGTGGGGGCTGTGGGGCTGGTGGGTGAGAGGCCAGCCTCAGGGTCAGGTCACTTTGGGCAGGACCTGGCTTGCCCACTTGGACCAGCATGTGCTTGTGGAAAGGCTCTGCCTGCAGACGCCTCAGGCCTCCCTGCCTGAAACCCCAGGACCGGCTGTTCCTGCACAGGGGCCATGCACCCTGCAGGCACCTGCAATTCCCCGAGGGGCGTGTTCCCTGGCACCAGGAAGCGCCTGCACCAACCATGGACGTGAAATGAGTAGACGCGTGAAGTACGTCACCCCATGGGGCTGCTCCTGGAGGACCCCGGAGCCTTGGTGGCCCCTGACCGCCTGTCCTGGCATTCCCCTTCCCCACTGTCCCTGATGCCCTGGGGCCTCCTGGCCTCAAGCTCTGCTCCAGGGGAGGCCGGACCTCCAAGGCCACGCCTCTGCTCAGGTTCTTCCTGGGGAAGACCACACGGCCACACCAGGAGGGGAGTCCTGAATGAATGTGATATGGCACACGAGACGCTGGCCCGCAGCACTCAGTGGGTGCCAGCTGTTTTCATCATGGTTATTCATTCAGCCAGAAGCAGTGGCTCTTGGACAACAAACACAGACACAGGAGGCAGCGAGGCCCAGGCTGGTCATGGGAACAGGCACACCAGACGCTCCCATCATACACCCAACCTCTGGCCTCCACAGGGAATAAGGGATGATGGAGAAGGGGGTAGCCAAAGCACCACGTGGGTTCAGCCCTAGAGATCTGTTAGGTGTCGAGCCAGGAGTGCGGCCATCAATGGCACATGGTGTGGAGTCCGAGTTCATAGTGGACCCATAGCCTTCACACCCTTCATGCTTCCCCCGGGAGATTTTCAGCACAATTTTTATGGCACAGTTTGCATTGATGCCAGTTTGTTAGTTCACAATTATGAATCTCTGGAAAGCTCAGATGAAAGGAAGTCTGGTTTTGTAGCTTCTCTGGAGATGCAGAAGGGTCCCTATGGAGAATGCAGACTTTCTAAACTTCCTTTCTCTTTTGGGCCCCAGGAAGCCCCCAAAGCAGGTCACGAGAGACATTGACTCCCTGTCAACTGCTTGTAAAAACCACCTCGTCCCTGGGATGGGCGGTTCGCAGAGGTAAGGAGTGGACAGCTCCTGCTCAGCCCCCAGTGGGCTCTGGGCAGGGCGTGCTGTTTGAATACTGGACCAGCATGGGTCAGTGACTCGCCCACAAAGGGGCCTTCACTTTTATAACAACAATAAAGACAGCTCAGGTAGGAAAGCTAACTTTCTCAGAAGTGAGGACCGCCATGCCCCTCCTCAGGCTGGGTCCTCAAATCAGCAGGGCTTCAGGGACTGGGCACCGTCGCTCTGGCCGGAGGAGAGTTTGGTGGCTGGTGCTGGTTTGTGGAGGGCAGGGCTCAGGGCAGGGCTCCACTCAGACCAGGGTGAGGATGCACTTCCTGCCTCTGCCCGGCTGCTGGCCTCGGGCAGGTGGGCAACTGAGCAGCAGGACAAGGGCAGTGCAGAGCTCCTTGTGGGGATGATCCACGGACCTCGGGGCTCTGAGTCCAGGGAGGCCAGGGGCAAGACCCGTGCTGTGGGGTGAGGCCTGTGCCCACTCGTGCCCACCTCCTGCTGGGGGTCCAGCTTGCCCCGGTGGCGGGGGTTATGATTCTGAGCCCAGCTTATCCTGCTATGCTGCTCTCTGGCTTGGGGAGGTGGCGGGAAGCCAGTCTCCAGCACTGAA
The DNA here is from genome assembly GCA_028644305.1 of Xerus rutilus. Classification (NCBI taxonomy): domain Eukaryota; kingdom Metazoa; phylum Chordata; class Mammalia; order Rodentia; family Sciuridae; genus Xerus; species Xerus rutilus. The sequence continues at coordinate 3,101,000 of CM053399.1, read as the reverse complement.
AGCTTGGTTTGTTCTCTAAACGGTTCTGCAGACACCAGCGCGTGCATCTCTATAATGCGTTCACGGGGCGCTGGCACCATGGGGTGCAGGCCTGGAGCTCAGAGCAATTCGGTGCCTTGCCCGGCTCACAGACAGGATGCATCAGCATCCATGCAGCCTCCAGGAGCCCTGGTGCCCAGCACAGGCTGCAGGGTGGTGCCAGCCAAGCACCCAGCTCCTATCACACAATGCCCAGAGCAGGGCAGGGACAGCCAGAGCTGTGCACGGCACACTCGACACAGAGACCTGACAGCCAGACACATAGCCCACTCTCTCCAATGCCCAAATGGGGTGAGGGGCACAGGCCATGGGGGGCAGACTCCACTGCTGCTCCTCAGGGCCCCCAGGAGCCCACCCGACCCTGGAGGGACAATGCCATCCTCAGAAGCTCACCACTGCTGGTCCAACGGGACTGCTCCCCGCTGCAGGTCCTGTGGAAGCCCGGGGCAGGAGGGACCAGGCCAGCGGGCTCGTCCAAGGTGCAGGACTGGGCCCAGCCAACGGCGGGGCGATGGGGGTAGGGAGGAGCCCCGGAGACTGCCCTCCTGGTTGGCACAAGGGGAACTAAAAAGGGGAATGGCTGTCAGCACCATCACGGGGAGAGAAGGAGGCACCAGGAGGGGCAGGCGAGGGCCCAGGGCTCTGCTCCCTGTCCAGGGGCAGAGCGGGGCCGAGCTGTACACAGCCTTCCATGAACACACCTACAGAGGCTGAGTCTGATGCCTGCTGAGAGCCAGGCTTGCACCCCAGGCCACTGCGGGATGCTGGGCAACCTGCCGGCCTCCCTCCTTCCCTGTCTTTAGGTGTTTATTTTGTTGTTTAGATTTTTTTATGATTTTAATGTTTAGAGTAGTTTTAGGCTCCCAGCAAAGCTGAGAGGAAGGTTCAGAGATGTCCCAGCCCCACAGGTGCTCAGCTCAACACCTGCGATCCACATCTCCCTCCACGGTGGCATGTTGGTCACACCCGAGGAAGCCTCAGCAGTGCTCGAGGTCAGCCACGTACACGAGGGAGCACCCCCGCGGCAGTGTGTTCTAGAGTGCGGACACAGCATGATGGCATGTGTCAGTTTTCTACATTTGGGAAAATCAAAGACATAAATCAGGTGGGGAGTCCTAGACCCAGGTTTCAGCAGAGGCGAAACATTTGCCCTCTCAGAAGAGACCTGAGCACCCTCCTCCTGGAGAAGCAGGTGGTATGTTTCAGGTGGCCCAGTGTCTAGGGTCTCCTTTGGCCTCTCTGCTGCAAATTTAGGACACACAGGGCCGGGGGGCGGGGCAGGGATGCCGCGCGAGGCTCTCCACGCAGTGCTGCTTGGCTGGACCCTGCACCAGCCCCGAGCAGGCGTTGGAAGGCTGGCACACTTGTTCCCTCCTGGACCAAACGCGCACCTACTCACCAATGTCTGTTTCCTTGTGGTTCTTGATGTATTCCGCCAGCTCGAAGTTGCCCGCGATGATCGCCACCTGTAAGTGGAAACCGCATGAGGTCAAGAGCCAGCAGCAGAACGAGGAGTTTTACTGGCTTTCCGTCCTGGGACGCCCAGTGCAAAGAGGGCCCAGCAGAGCTCTCCCAGCTGGCAGCGACCCACATGCTCCAACCTGCCCAAAGCTTGTCCCAGAGCCCCTGGTCACTTGGTCACAATGTTGTCATTCACTAGGACCATGGGAGCAAGTGCGTCTGTCCAGGGGGCAGTGAGGGAGGTCATCCGACCAGCAGCAGAGAAGTCAACAGGCCACAGCCTGGACCCCCTCCAGGGACTGTGTCTTATGCTCCCAGATGGCCTGCCTGCCCATGCTCGGCCCCACCAGTGCCCACAGCTGCAGAGGGCAGGCAGAGCGTGTCAGACTCCAGCTGAGCAGAACCTTCTGCCCCAGGTGGGTGCACACTCGGGGGAGCATCTAAAGGAACCCATGGGGAATGGCCCTGAAGCCTACAGAGCAAGATCCAGACCACACAGACAAGCTCACAGTGCCCAAGGGGACCCTGGGTGCCCAAAGGACCCGGGCAGAGGACACCAGCCAGGACATACACATCTACATCAAGTTGACCCCTGGTGGTAGCTGGGGTGGGTCCTGCGCAATCAGTCGGGACGCAGCCCTCAGCCTGCAGCTTCCGCTCTGCCCGAGTTTCCAGCAGCTCACACTCAGACTTGCCAGCCCACGGCCCCAGGAGCAAGGCCTTACAGGACCCTTGGTTCTACACAGGCTCACGCACGGGGATGCCCCTGACTACGCGGGGTTTTGTGTTGATCAGCTGTGAGTCTAAGACACCGTGAGCTGGAGACACACTGACAGCCACCTCCCAGCATCACAGCCTCGCACACGGCATCAGTGCTCGCTGCCACCCTTGCGGGCTGGTGGGACTCTGCGGTCGCCATCACCGTTAGCATTGCAAGAGAGTACCCTGGTGCACGGCCAGCCCGGGAAGGACGGAGCATTGAAGTCTGAACAGTTTCCACTGAATCATAGCATGCCCGCACCGCCATGTGGGAAACCTGCAAGCGGAACCATTGCAAGGCGAGGACCGCCTGCACGTGTGTGCGCACGCAGGGGAGCATGTGCGTGTGTGTGTGATGCTGATCTCTCTAGAGGGCCCTGATGAACCCAGCAGTCAGCGCCAGCAGCGTTGTGCTGCTGTAACAAATGTCCAAACACGTGGAGCCAGCTTCAGGCCTGGACGGAGGGCAGGCTGGACGTCTGAAGGCGCCTCTAGAAATGGGAATGATAGTCATTCTGGGAAAAGCCCCACTGGAAGTGAGGATCCGCTGTGGGAATTGGGGAGAGGGATCCCCGTGGAGTGGAGAAGGACTGTCTCACTGTGCTCGGCCCTGTGGCAGGAAACAGCAAGTGCAGACATGGGTGTGGAGCCGGAGTCTCCAGGTGACGCGTGGGAGAGCAGGAGAGGGAACAGGGAGGTGCATCCGGGAGGACCTGGTCAGCAAGAGCTGGAGGCCCTGTTCCACAGCGAGGGCCATGGGGGACCCGGCTGGAGCGGCCCTGTTGGCTCTGGACTGCCTGGAGCCCGGGGCCCCTTTCTCCTCGCTCTCACCCTTCCTGTCCCACAGGGCACGCTGGGAGCTGTGACTGCTTTGGCTTCCTGGTTTCACTGTCAGAGGAATCTCACCTCAGGAAGAACTGAGCCTCAGGTGAGTCTCTGCACTTGATACCTAAGGCTTGGACAGCTTAAGGCTTTGGGGGTACGGGGATGAACTGGTGATTTTGTCTCCAAGGGGACATGAATTCTGGGGCAGGGCAGAAAGCAGATTGCCATGGACCAAACTGTGTTCCTCGAAATCGTATTGGAGGCCTGAGAGCTGCTGGAGCATATCTGGAGGTGGCCCCAGGGAGGACATTAGGGTAGATGAGGTCATGACGGGGATTAGTGCCTCGATATGGGAGGGAACTACTTCCCTTGCTCTGTACCATGTGAGGACCCAGTGTGAAGGCCACTGTCCAGTCAGGAACAGCCCTGGCCAGAAACAGACCAGAATGGGCCCTGGCTCAGACTCCCAGCCTCCTAAACGGGGGAAAACTAATGCCTATTCCTGAAGCCGCCTGGTCTGCGGGGCCTTGCTATGGCAGTTAAGGCAGCAGGAAATCATGGGTTGTTCATGCCCTGTGCCCACAGAGCAGGGAGGTGGGAGGAAGGAGCCCGTACGTCCCCTGGGGATCAATAAGCAAAACGTGGTCCACCGTACAGTGGCCTCTCACTCATCCTTACAGGGGAAGGACATTCCGAGACCTGCTGTGGTGAGACGCCAGGCACAGGGACATACACTGCTCCACCCTCTTACAGGAGCCCCTGCAGCCGCCAGAGGGAGGAGAGCCGAGCCGGTAGGGAGCAGTGTTTGATGGTAGGTTCCAGGCTGGGAAGGTGAGGAAGCTGGGGTGGAGGTGGTGACGGCAGGCTGAGTGTGCCCAGCGTGTGCACTGGACACGGTCAGGATGGGAACTCGACGCGTCTTTAAACAAGCCCACACACGGAAGACAGAACTCCCCGGTGTGGCCCACCAGGGTAGAAGGTCCACATGAGAGCTTGGGATCCGCCGCCAAGAGCCGGCAGGTGTTAGAGAAATGGATTCCATCTGCCAGGGAGGACAGTGCACCTCTGAAGATGGCCAGTGAGTCGGTGGCCTCGTCCTGCTGGCCCTGGGGTGGTGGCCCTCCTAGGACCCACCTCTCTCATTGTGCGACCTCATTCTCCAGAGTCACTCCCACTGGGCCTGAAGGTGGGAGGTGCACCTCCCGTCAGAGACAGAAGCCCTGCCCACCGGTCCCTCAGACTTAGTGTCCAGATCTCAGCTTGAGCCACATGGACCCCTGGCCTGTGCCACCTCCATGGCAGCAGGAGGCCTCTCTGCCTGAAGGGCATCTCACCCGTTCCCACAGGCCAGGCCTCGGCCCAGTGCTCTCTGCTATGGAGGCGGAGGGCTCGGGCCAGGCCTCAGGCTGTGGAGTGCAATTTCCTGGCACCCACTGTGAGGCCTGGGCTCTGTGCTTAGCCCCTGGGCCTCGGCTTCTCCGCTGTGAAGCGTGTTGGTGCCAGGGCTGAGTGTAGCCATGTGGGCGGGTCGGGGTGGTGCCGGGCACGTGGTGAGCCCGAAGTTGTGTTCCTGTCACGGTCCTGAGGATGACGGCCAAGACGGCTCCGCGGAAGCGTGCAGTGCTCACTGCAGAGGTCACCTGAGCCCCCACCCGACCCAGGGCACCCCCAGGCCTGCCCTCCAGCGCACACCCAGAGAGCTGCTCAGAAAGACTGGCAAGAAGACCATCCTGCATCCGCTCCCTCTCACGCTTCCCCAGAGAAGCCCTGGTGTGGTCAACTGAGCCACCAAGGCCCAGGCCACCGCACTGCCAGTGGAAGCCACGCTGCCCATACACGATGGGGACACTGTGGACACAGGACTGTGGCCACTGCCTGGCTGTTTCTCCCCTGACAACGGTCAGGCTAGAAAAGTTGACCTGGGCAGCAGGCAGCCACCCGCCTACCCCAGCACTGCTGGCCCCACACTCGGCCACATCCTGAGGATGTCTGCAGGAAGCGGCCAGGGGCAGACTGGACGGCCACTCTTTGTGCAGCTGGCTGTGGCTTGCTGGTTTAGATGCACCAAGGAGGCGGGCTTGGGGTCAGCCATCTAACAAGAGCTAGCGGTCACTGACGACACCAACAGGGGGCACAGGCAGGGAGGGCTTGCAGCCCCATGCACTCTGCGGGGACCTGTGAAGTGGGCACCAGAATCTACGGGACACATGAGGAGATGGAGGCACAGAGAGGGTAAGTGACTGCCCAATGTCACAGAGCCAGTCTGTGCCAAAGCCAAGACGTCTGCTCAAGCTGCTCAGTTTGGACCTTCACCTCATCGTCACGGCACGGGGCACGTCTGTGGAGGCTTCTCACAGATGCCAAAGTTGTTTGACGATTAGCTAGTAAGGGTGTCGCGTCTTGAGAAAATTACTCCCAGCCCTCTGTCCTCTGAGCACCAATCTGGGGTTCCCTGGTCTCAGCCCCTGTGAGGCCTGCCGTGGACCCTCTGCTGACTCTGACAGGCCCCTCCTGAGGCCCACCATGGGAAAGGCAGGTGGGCAGACGGGACCTGATGCTGGGCCCCAGGTGCTCAGGCCACAGGACCCCAAGGATACGGTGTTACCAAGGGTCCACGGGGGCCTCCCTGCGACCAATGCACCCAGGGGTGAAAGCTCCACCTTCCCAGCATCTGCTGCAGGAGGAAGGGAGCTTCAGTCTGTTTCCATAACTCAGCAACTGATAGCTGTGCTCTCCTCGGCAACTCCAGCAGTGGCCCTTGACATTGATCTAGTCTCACACTCTCTGTCACTTGCCTTCAAAGTCCAGATGACAGTCACAGCCAACGGGGAGCCAGGATCATGGAAGGAGACGGCTCTCATGTTGGAAAGTGCCTGGGCAGAGCCGGCAGACTCAGCTTGTTGGGCAGAGGCACCCAAGCCCCTCCCAGTGGAGCAGAGGCTGGGCCAGACCTGCCCCCACGCCACGCCTGACCATCGCTGGCAGCCCTGGCTCTCACACCACGGCAGGACCACAGCATTGCAGTGCACAGGTCCCACCAAGCCCAGCTGTCGGTCAAGCCCTGAGTCCTCCTCAGAACCCCCAGTGCACACCTGACGCTCTGCCTAAGTAGAGGGAGGCCCATTCCAGAAGCAGCACCCCAAATCCCAGCACCCTGAATCAGCTCCTCACGCCCAGAGCTGATTCCAATCCTCTGATCCGTTCACAGGAGGCCATCTTGTCATGCCCCAGTCCCTGTGCCCACCCCGTCCAGGCCTCAGTGTCGGGCAGCCTGGGCCCAGCTCACCTTGCCCTGGCTCCATGCCATGGTGCAGAGCTCCCCAGAGACCCAGGAGTAAAGGACTCAAGGACAGGCAGCAAGCAGAGCAGGGCCCCCCACTGTGGGGCCCAAAGCTTGTTCAGTTCTGGAGCAAAGGGCATGGGGGACCTCAGGGGCCAGTGTGTTCAGGGTGCTCAGGTCGGGCACTTGCAGGCGCAGCAGCTAGCCATCTGCTCGGGGCCCCAGAGGAGGTGAGAGTTGCCGCCTCCGCCCTCAGGAACCCGCTGCTGCCCCGTGCCTGGCTCCGTGCGTGCCTAGCCATCACACACAAACCCCACACTGCCCTTGGCGTCCCTCCCCCAGTGGCGTGGAGCCGGCACCCTGCTTGTGGACTCTCAGCCTCTAGAACCATAAGAAATGAAGTTCTGTGGCTCATAAGCCACTCAGAGTGTGATGCTTCTTTACTGCAGCTTGCAGAGACCAAGAGGGTGTCTATCCTGTCCCACCCACCACCTGCGCCAAGGCAGGAATCGACACGGTGCTAAACCCTGGCCTCCCACCTGGGGCAGGGAGAGGAGATGCATGTGAGCACCCTCAGAATGAAGTCACCAGGGAGCTTCGCTGTGGCCCCTAAATGGCCCTAGTTCCCCCTGCCCCAGCAGTGAGGAGTTAGCACCCTGAAGCCCCAGCCGCCTGCCGGTGCCCACAGTATCACCTGCTCTGATGCTGAGCCAGACCCGGAGCGAGGGCAGCAGCCGTCCCCTCACTACTTGTCTCAGCCTCCTGGGATCGTGGCCGAGCAGGGAAACCCACTGCCTGCCCCAAGGAAGCTGGCCCCTGCTACCAAAATGAGGTGCCTCCCTCAATCAGTGCAGTCACACGGGGTTCTGTGATCCTCGCCCTGCACCATGACGGGGAAGTGGCTCCTCAGAGATGGGGAGGAGAGCCCAGGGCTCTATCTGCCCACCTTTTGCCCTCCTTCTGGAGGGAATGGCATCATCTCAGACACCTACGGCCACTCAGGAAGCCACTGATACCCAAAGACCTGGGAGCTGGGCAAGGACACTTCAATCACAAGTGCTCTCCTCCCAGTGTGGTACCTGGCTCAGTGAGCTCAGGTTGCTGATCTCCATAAACACTCCACGGGAGTCCCTGCCTGTCTCCATGCTGCAGGCATCTGGAGGAGCAGTGGATGACCCCAAGGATGACCCTCAGGTTCCAAAGAGAACAGCTCCCGGGCTCTGCAAAACTCTATGGGACTGGCAGCCTTTGTGAATCAGTCAGCATGTACCACCTCCTCTGTAATGGGGGCAGGGATTCAAGCTCGATTCTTCCAGGTAAGTGGATAAAACAGCTGTTCACTCTTAGCAGACCAAATGCAGAAATCTCCATGCGGAGCTGACATCCTTGCTGGGTGTGTTTATTTCAGGAATAAAACGGGATCTATCAATATGATTCACATCATTAACAGAACAAAAATGGAAATGTAGACATTCATCTTTGATAGTTGCAGCCTCTGATATCAATTTTGATAAATGTTTTATCAAACACATCAGATACAACAATATGGATTTCATAATAAAATTTAATAGACCAGGAATAAAGTTGAATGGAAAGGAATAAAGTAAACTTGGTCTGCTCCGGCATCCATTAATTATAGGCAGCCCTCTGCCCCTCAGGCCTTTGCTATAGATCAAATATATTCAGAAAAAGTGCCTCAGCTGCACGAGGGCAGGCAGTTTACCTGCTATTATCCCCTAAACAGAAGAGTAGGACCACGATTTACAAAGCACGGCCTTACGCAGGTGTTAAAAGTCACCTGGAGTGAGGTGCAGGAGTGGGTGGGTGGGTTGCCATTCTAGACAGGGGTCTTGAGCATCTGTGGATGTTGGCCTCTGCTGGGGGTCCTGAACTAACTCAAGGACGAGACTGCTCACAGCACCCTGGTCCTGAGGACGGGTGCTCTCTTGCCTGGGCAATTGCATCGTCCTGGAGGGCTGGCTGTGCGGACAGTGGGGCTCATCTGCCCCCTCCCATGCCTCCTCCTGTCTTCCACCAGACCACGCTGGCTTCCACACACTAGGGCCTCAGGGCGGGCACAACACACTTCTGGTACCTTCCACTGGTCACAGCAGGGAGCAGCAGGTTTCCTGGCTCACTTGTCCCTCTGCACCCTGGATTGCGTGGAGCCCCAAAAGCCACACCATGGCCTGGGTTTGAAGCTGAGCTCCGGGGCCCACACTCCTCAGCAGCGCACCGTGCCAGCTGGTGAAGGCTGGGTCAGAACAGGCACCTGTACTGGACAGGCGCCTTCCGGGGGGGCTGGGTTCCTTCCACTCTGGCTTATTCCCGATCACAAGGGAGCTGTGACACTGGCCCAGAAGTCAGCACAGGGACATCATTCAGAACTCTCTGACCTGATCGACAGGCAAAGTCAAACTGATAGGTAGCAGAAGCCGTGAGCAGTGGGACCGTGAGGTCAAGGGGCTAGCTGTACAGACTGGGCCTACTGTGCTGATCCACACATGCTTTCTTTTAAACACCTATTTACCTGAGGCCACGCTGACCCTGCCTGGTTTCATCAATAGGATGTGCTACATCCTCAGCAAAGAACCTGTTATCTGCAGGAAGAGTGCAGGCCCAAAGCTTCTGCCGGCTCATAAGAACACAAGTCACCTCAAGAGGGACTTCTGTGGCCTGTACACAGACCAGATTCTAGAACTCAGAGAGATGGGATAATCAGAAGCAAAGCCCCCAAGCACAGAATCTATAAGAACAAGTTCCAGTTAGAACAGGCGACCAGGGTTCCCTTGGATCTTCAGCATGTCCTAACGGTAGTCGATGCCCCTTCCCTGGGGAAAGACCAGGTGCACTGAGGCCTGGGATATCTGGTGCAATCCTGCTGCCTATCAATCAAAAGGGGAAAGGTGGACCTGGACAGAACTCTCTGGAAACTTCCCTGGGACCCCCAATAAAACAGGAGGGCAGAAGAGATGTTCTCCTCTCTGAGAGGACCCACTCTCTCCCCGTCTGCCTTGTGTACCCACCTCCCCTTCCCTAGATCTTCTACAAACTGCGCCTGCTCCTATGTGCAGCGTTCTTGAAATTATTTAGGCCACACTACAAGGACCAGTGGCTGCAGGACCCAGGGTCGCTCTGGCTCTGCAGATGGCTCATGCTCTGTAACTAAATGATGGTCCAGCTGGCCTACTCTCCTTCTGGAAGCTCTGCTGCCAGCCAGCCAGTGAAAATACTGGCCAGGCGGGCACGTTCCCGTTGTGACGGCCCACCTCCCTTGCCCCTGCCGGGAGAAGAGACTTCCAGACAGCAGCATCCTCTTCTCCATCGCGAAAAACGTTAATGGCAATCAAGGAAAAAGGCACCACCACAAACACCTGGAACTGTCTCCCATCGACCGATGGCACCTTCCCTTTCCCAGATGAATTTGCGAATATAATGTGAACTTCTCAAAAACAATGGCTTTGAAGGGCGCCCTTCATCCCAGAACTCTTGGTAGAAAGCCAACAGTTCTCCCACATCTGCAGAGGAAGTCTACATAGGCTCAGGTGGACCCAGATACAAAGGTGTGACCTGGTGGGTTGGGAGGTATTCCCACTCGGGCCCGGTGCTGGGACTCGAGGTACAGGAGTTCCCAGCCTGGCCCTGTAGGCTGAACCAGCATGGGGCACAAGCCAGCTGGTCACTGAGACACAGCTCCTGTTTGCTCAACAGGCACACAGAGCCAAGAGCCTGGGCACACGTGGACTGGCCGCATGTGGCCCACAGGAAGCAGGGGCCACAGAGGAGGAAGCGTCTTCTGGAGCTCAGGAAAGTGAGGTTTCCAGGGTCCACAAGGGCAGACCTCGTCCACTCAGCTCTGACGCCAGGGCAGGGGCTGCACATGTGCCTCCAGGGGTTGTCACCACAGACACCTGCTGTCCCCCGGCTGGGCTCAGCTTCCCTGTGCACAAAAAGGAGACGTGTGGAGATTTTTCTCAGAAGCAGAAACTGAGCACCGTTTAGGAGGCAGTGGCCAAAAAGAAATGACAGCATGTGTTAGTTTCATAAGGCCACCCTACAGAATGCCAAGCCGGGGCTTCAACAGCACCAGCCACTGTCCCCGGTCCTGGGGGCTCGATGTTAGGGATCCAGGTGCCGCAGGCGGGCTCCTCCGAGGCCGCCCTCCTCAGCTCGCAAAGGCAGCTTCTCCCTGCATCCTCGTGTGGACCTCTGTGTCCGTCCTGATCTTACAAGGACACAGCCATGGAGTGGGGCCACCCCAGTGACCCCATTTTAGCCTAATTGCCTTTTAAAGACACCACCTCCAGATGCAGTCACATTCTGAGGGGCCAGGGCTTGGGGGCACAGCCAGTTCAGCCCAGGACAACCTACTCTGCATGAGAGGAGAGAGGAGGGCTTCCCTTCCTCCCGGACACACAAGGTCCTGGAAAATGCCGGCCCGTGTCTGCCACCTGCACAAAGGCTGGTGCACACCCCTGAGTGAGCGCCTCCAGGGAGCGCGGGGCGGAGGCAGCTGGCCTAAGACGCTGCTGACACTGCTCCTTCCCCTGCCCCTGGATTTTGTCATGAAAAACACACGGAGAGTGGGAGGAAGGGCCACGGAATCCAAGATGGCCCAGCTAGCCCACACGCTGTCCAGGCGCGGCCGGCGAGCCGTGTGCACAGGCATGGACGTGAGCTCGGCGAGCTCCCTCTCCAGACACCTCGGCCTCTGTGGGACGAAGGGCATCTGCGCCCGCGAGGTCACCAGCAGGACACCAGCATTGGATCTGCTCACCCTCCAGGACACTCCACCCTCCAGCTGTCCAGGTGCCTCGGTCCCAAGACTCTTCGCATGGTTTCAGTTTGGGTGTGGACGTGCCATGAGATGCACGGCCGGGGTCCAGGCGGTGAGCTCTCTTGGCCAGGCCTCTCCGCCTCTCCAGCGTGCCAACCACGACCGAGAGAACTTCCTTCACCCCGGGTGCTGCCCGCGCCCCACCAGCCACTTCCTCCCTCCCAGGGACGAATGCCTGGCCTCTCACCACGAGTCACTGCCCTGCTGGCTGAGAGTGGCACAGGAGTGATCACGTCATGGGCTCCTGAGTGGCTTCTGCCCTTCCCAGAGCCACACGGCATATCACAGGCACCAGCATCTCCCCTTGTGCTGAATGTCCCACTGTGTGCTGCGCCCGCTGAGCCACCCGTCCTGCCTGGATGCTGGGCCTCGATGGGTGATGCCATGTTGTGGGCTCTCGCCTGGGGACACACTGGCCTCTGCCTCCCCTGGGCTGGCTCCCGTGTGCCAGGCAGGGCACAGGGTGGGCATCATGCCTACCCCACCTGCCCTCCCCTGGATGCCAGGTGGGCACCCACCAGCCATGGCCTGTCCACTCACTCTGTTGCCAGCACCGGGTGGAGCCCGTGTCTCACAACCTGGCTCTTTGGGGGGTATGAAGTGGACGGCTTAAGCTTCATTTGCCCCTCTCCTTTTTAACCGCATCATTGCTATCGTTAAAATAAAATTAACTTCCAACTGTCCCAGAAGTTTGAAAAAGCAACAGCTCGAGGACTCACACCAGAACCACAGCACCAGCTCCGGGAAGCTGTAGCTAAGGACCCGTCCCAGGCCACAGGCATCCAGGTGGGGCCACAGAAAGGCACCACGCTCACTCAGAAACCCAGTTCTTACTCCAGAGACGAGTGCAGGAGTAGGGATGGGTTCACGCCGGTGGTGGTTGTGCCCCCTTACCCTTGCAGACATGTTCCCACCCTGGGGGACACTTGACACCGCAGACAGGCCCCAACCCTGTGTATTCACAGAGAGCATTCACCTTTGCTCTGTGCAGTGTCTCTTCAGCATGTCTGGACACTATTCTTGCACTTTGGACCAGAAATACAACTGAGGGTCACCCAAACACAGCACCAGATACTGCAGCAGATACCAGATGGCTACTAAGCAACTACTGGGTGGGTAACACATACAGCATGGATCCGCTGGACAGAGGTGATTCTGGTCCTGGGCAGAAGACGCAGAAGGACAGAATGGTGTGAGATTTCATGGATCTACTAAGATCAGCCTGCAATTTAAAACACGTGACTTATTCATTTCTGGAATTTCCCATTTACTATTTTTGCAGAGGTTCATGTGGGTAACAAATTATGGATCCTGGCCACTACCGTTCTCACCAGGTTACCTCACAGACACATAAAATAGTTCACTTTATCCACTGATGGAGAGAACGTTTAACAAATATTGCGAGCTAAAGGGAAGTTGTGCAGTAACACACAGCTATGTGAAGAAAGTGGGCTCGTCGGCATTAGTGAGGACTCCTATGTGATCGTCTTCTACAAGGACCCCCATGTCTGATTTCATGGAAATCATAGCCACGGGGCACACTGGGGAACTGGTTCTGAAATACAAACCAAAGTGGTGTCATCCACGAAAGTGGAGATCGCCTGTGGCAACGGCCTTGCCAAGCTCAGGGGACTGAACTAGAGGTGTCTAGGCCCAGTGCTTGATTCAGCTGGTCCCCTCCCCACCCCAAGTCCTCAGCAAAGGACAGGGAAGGGAAAGCAAGCAAGAACCCTCCAGGCCTCGGCCCCTCCCGCGCCCCCTGCCTCCTGCATGCAGTCTAGGTCTGTCCTTCAGGGAAGTCCTCACACTGTGTAAGGCCCAGTGCCAGCAAAGAAACTTCCTGTCGGAGAGCTGGCCCCTCCCTCCTTTCCCTCACCCTCGATCACAGGCCGTGTGACCATAACTCAGCCGCCCAGCACACGTGGACTCCCAGGGGCTTCCAGCAGCTAGAATGCATGGGACGCATGAGAATTAAATTCCTCACAATTAAATAAGATGAAATTGCATTTCAATACCTTCAGGAGTAGAAACGAATCAAAGGATATGCACTTTGTTAGGAAAGCCTGTGGACAGGGACCGAGCTTCTCATAACACACAGAGAACATTGTAGGAAGGGGAAAATGGAGGAGGGAGGAGAGGAAAAGACGGCAAAGGGGCTTCTGGGGGCCTCGTCTCAGAGTCCCCATCTCCAGCCTCGCCAGGCCTGTCAGGTGGCTTCTTGATGAGGGTCGTTCCAACCAGGGTGTGGAACCACATTTTCCTGACAGCTACTGATGCTGAGCACTTTTTTTTGTACCTACTAAAGGAAATGAAGTCAGTGTTCCAGAGAGGCACCTGCATGCCCGGCTCATCACAGCACTAGTCACAACTGCAAAGATGTGGGGTTGGCCTGTGGGGTGGGTCTAGGTGCCTGTCCACAGAGGAAGGGACAAAGGACCCATGGAGTCTCTCCACTCTGGAGTACTAGTCAGCCCTGAAGAAGGATGAGATCCTGCCATTTGCAGCAAAATGGGTGGAACTGGAGGTCATCGTGTTAAGTGAAAGATGCCAGGTTCAGAAAGACAGGTGCCCCCTGTCCTCTCAGATGCAGAAGCTAAAAAGGTGACCTGAGCACAGAACAGTGATCCCCAGGGATTGGGACGGGTGGGGAGAGTTCTGGATTAGATCGACGTATGCTGTCTACACATGTGGAGGCGTCACAGTGAACCCCACTAATATGCACATCTGATAAGTTTATAAACATTTTTTAAAAGAGTCTTAAAATTTCTAAAATACACACCAAGGACCCAGAGTTCCCACCTAGGGATTTGGGGCTGAGGGGGTGATTCTGGGATTGGATGCTGGCTCTGAAACCTGCTCAGACTTCACGTGAAAACCCCACGAGGCAGCAGCACCCTGAAGGGCCCCGGCACTCAGGATCCAGGGTGGCAGCCAGCTTGCCACATCCGTGGGTGCACAGCGCGGCTCTTCCTGGATCTGCCTGTTTCCATGGCACGAGGGTCTCTGCCCGGCCGCTCAGCCCCTCCTGGGAAGACGGCCGGGCCGTGTGCCCTCGGCACAGCTGCAGGGTGTGTATTGCTCAGCAAACACAGCACAGGCTGTGGAGGATTCTGCTTGGACCGTGGGGCCCGGTGAGGTGACAGGGCCTGGGGAGGTGACAGCGCCCCAGCCAGCTCTGGCTCTGTGCATCTCTCCAGGAGCCTGGAGAGGACCCGCCTGCCTATCAGTTCAGCAGCCATTCTGGGCATCCAGTCGTGGCACAGAGCACCCCACTGCCACGCTGGTCCCCACCCCAGCTCTTTCCTCCTTAGGGACAATCCACCTGTCACCAGGAGACATGGAGCCTGGCAATGCCCTGGCCAGGGGGCAAGGGAGGGGCCCCCAGCACACGTCCCAGAGGAGGGGGAGGCCTGTGAGTGGGGATGAGCCAAGGTGTGAAGAGGAGGGACGCCCAGAGACAGCGCCCTCAGGGAAGCTGCGGGGTGATGGAGCCCTTCACCTGGGACGCCCTTGTCCAGCAGCAGCCCTGGCCTCATCTCAGGGAGGCGCTCTGCGGGCAGAGCCAACCACTGGGGCTCGCCCTGGCCTTCGCAGGATTGCCGGGCACCCTCACCTGCATGACAAGCTCGTCCTCAGGTCCTGATAGGAACGATCAAAATACTGATGTCTTCCTTTAAACACAGAACCTGGTCTCCCGGGGACACTTAGCTGCCACTGAGAGTCTCATCTCCAACATGCACGGCGGCTGTTCCAAAGTCTGCCGCACATGTTCGCAGGCTGTGTGCACCCCCAAATCCCTTAGCGACTGCAGCCTGCTGCCTAACACTTTAATTCCTTCGGCTCTGATTCATGGTGCCATCTGTGGACAGATAATGAGAGACAATAATCCGAGAACAGCCATGGGGCACGTGCTCAGCAGAGTCTTAGCATCCGCGCATCCAAGCTAGGGGAAGGGATGGGCGCCACGTGGGGGGTTGCTCTGCCCCCAGGCTCAGACAGGACCTGGATGGCCAGCCCAGAGGGTGCTGAGCCCAGCTCCGTGACACTGGGCCCCTGCTGTCCTCCAGCCTCTGAGGTCACCTGAAGTGGAGCTGAGTCCAGGAAAGGGTTAAAGGTGACAGGCCCCCCATCTGGGAGGACAGCTGGATGGAGGTGGGTGCAGGCCTAGGACAAAGGAGGCCCCAAGCCTTCGGAAGCCCGGCAGGCAGACCCCCGCATCTTGTGAAATCAAGGTCATGCTCAAGGACGTCTGGACTCGGCCTAATGGCACTCAAGCTCTAAACGTCCTTTTCTTTTTATAAACTCCAAAGGTGTCCTCCCTCCTCCTCTCACTTCAGGACGTCCCCTGGGGCCAGCAGGTGTGTTCGGACATCCTCCCCCTCACACCAGACCAGGCCTGTCCGGGAGGCCAACCACACCCTCTCCAGTGCTTTGCCCAAAGCCTGGTGAGCCAGCACACGTGCCTTCCTGTGAATGCTGGGATAGATGGCCTTGGCTGTCCTCTGTGTGATGGGCGGGTGGGCAGGGCACAGTCCTGGTGACCGAGTGCCTTGAACTCTGCAACATGTCAGGCTGGGTATGAGACGGGGCAGACTTAGGGGAGGGTGCTGACCCGGGGTCACACGTGGACAGAGGCAGAAGCTCTTGGCACTTCCGGACTGCAAATCCAGCAGGACGGGAAACGCCAAGTCCTGCAATCCGCCGCGTTCCGCCCCCGCTTCCCCAGTGAGCCTCAGAATTTTTTCCCAGAATTCTAACACTGTGATTCTCTGGAAGGAGGGTGCCGGACAGCTGCCCACCTGGCAGCTGAGTGGTGCCAGGCCCTGCCCTCTGCACAGTTAGCACAGAGATGGGCACCCCCAGGCCCTATCCCACCCCAGGGAGGCCACAGGGGCTCCAGGACTGCGGGCTCCTGGAAGCAGCCTGGGGAAGGTGAGCCTCGGTCCACTGGAGCCCAGGATGAGACAGCCCAGCAGGCTCCAGGCTGGGACACGCCACTTCCTCCCTCCAGGAGCAGACACCTCCCTCACTGTGCATGGGCCGAGCCAGGGGCACACCCAGCCACTGCTTGGGGGGCTTCACTTCATCTTATTTTAATGGAAAAGTGAGCCAATAAGAGGGAAAATAGCCAAGGTGCAGAGGGGCTGCTTGGAGAGGAAATTGCCCCTCGTCCCTGTGGACGCTGACACCTGAGCCCACTCGCTCCAGGAGACACAGGGTGAAGGCTGCATCTGCCTGGAGGCCACCAGGTGAATGTTGGGAGCCAACTCACACTTGAAATGGCTTCACAGCCAGTGCCTGGCCCGGGGAAGACACACAGCTGCCATAAAACATGTGCGCCACTAAGCTGCTGCGATGCAGGCACTTGGACCAGAGGATACTCATCTCCACACGCAGGGCCTCCAGCGGCCCCTGATGGGGCAGGGTTCCACTCAGGGGCTCCTGTGCCAGCATGGGGCTCCCTCCCGTGGGGATAAAGCCGAGCCTGTGGAGCTGATTGACAGAACCAAATCTGAGGATCAGAGGTCACCGCCCATGCTTAGAGCATCCTCTGTGCCAGGCACGGAGCCATGTGGCATTGCCAGCTGAAGAGAAACCGGGGGGAAAGATGCCAAAGATTATGTGATCTCCTTTCCCCTACTGATTTTTTTTTAAACATTTTTGTAGTTGTAGGTGGGCACAATATCTTTCTTTGTTTATTTTTATGTGGTGCTGAGGATCAAACCCAGTGCCTCATGCATGCAAGGCAAGCACTCTACCGCTGAGCTACAATCCCAGCCCCCCTACTGATTTTTTTAAACTGACAAATAAAAATGAATATGTCTATGATGATCACGGCAGAAGGGCTGCTGGTGCACATGCCCTCTTGCATCCCTCCCAGGCTGTTCTGTTGTGACGAGAACTCCCGAGTGCTACCCCAGCACTCTCGAGGACACAGCTGCTATTAGCACTGCGGCCAGGCTGCATCACCTGGTGAACACACTGCTCCCGTCCAGCTGGAATTCTATGTTTCCTGACCCGCTGTCCCCAGTCCCTGGTGACCACTGTTCACCCTCGGCTTCTGTGCGTTCAGGCTCAAAATGATCAAGAGCAACCAACCAGAGTGTGGCAACTGGCAGGTTCCAAGGCTACAGAGACTATGGCGTGGCAGTCTTCCTGGGATAAGGCCTGGCTTCTAGTTCCAGGTTCAAGGTCACCAGCTGTGTGGCCATGATACTTAGCATCTCTGAGCTTCTGTTTCCTCATCTGTAAACAGGGAGTAGCTGACCTGCGCCTTGGGGCCCTTTATCAATCATAGTGAAATCATGTGTATTTGGCAAAGCTGTCAGACAGGCGAGCACAGGGCAAACAGCGGCTCCTGCTTGCAACGATTATTTTCCAAGTGTTCTAAGTGAGAGAGAGATGTGTTTTAAAATATGTCACCTACGGCAAAGCAGGAGAGCAGAGGAGCAAGGAGAGGGAGGGTGCCAGGCCCCCACGTACGTAGCTTGTTTTGTAGACTCTACCTTAAGATAAAACAAATACTCCACGTAATTATAAACCAAAACTAAAAACTTCAAAAGCCTCCGTCAACAACCAAACTCAAGTGTAAACAAGGGCGCCTCAGCGTGCCCGCAGTGCTGGACAGCAAATATCTTTCAGACACAGTGGTTGAACCGCGCATCCCGACTGGGAGCCACTCAAATGACGAGGCCCAGCTGTGCATGGAGGCCTGCACAGTGACGCTGCGGAGGCTGCGCTGGGACTGGTGGACGGAGAAAGCCACCGGGAGGCAGCTGCTCCTGGAGGGCAGGGGGGCTATGGCCTGGCTGAAGGGGCAGGGTCCCAAGACCAGGAGGCTAAGGGGAACCTGTCCTGCACCACAGCAGGCAATGCCCAGGGACCTGCTACCTGGGTACCCCCACAGCCCTCGTGCTGGACACTCACGCCTCGAGCTGGGAGAGGGGCCTGACTAGAGACGCGGCCACAGAGTAAGCCATTATCCAGGGAGGGGAGTGGTCCCCGCGAGAGGGGAGTGTTGGCGGAGGGGTTCAGCCTTCTCTCGCCTTCCTGCCCTCCACCCTCCGCCATGGAACTATGAGGCATGGAGTCCCAGCCAGGGGCCAGCGCCTGCTCTTGAACTTCACACTCCAGAGCCATGGCCAGGAAATCTCTGCTCCCTAACGACCACCAGGCCTCAGGTATTCTGCCATGGCAGCAGAAAGTGGACCAAGACAATCAACATGTCTGTTAGCTTTAAAGTAATTCCCCTGCACGTGCATGTGGCCCCTGGGTCCAGGCTTCCCTTAAAAGGCTCCAGACTTCACAGGAAATGTGCCTGATCCATGTCTGAGACACAGCACAAAGCAAAGCACAAGAAAAGCGACCAGAGCAGCACGAGGATCTTTTTTTTTTTTTTAAAATATCCTCAAGTTGCTTTTTTTTTTTTTTTAAATATTTTTTTTTTTAGTTGTTGATGGACACAGTGTCTTTATTTTACTGCTTTGTATGTGGTGCTGAGGATCGAACCCAGGGCCTCACGCATGCGAGGCAGGCGCTCTACCACTGAGCCACAATCCCAGCCCCAGCATGAGGATCTTGTCATAGCATAAACTAAGGACGTTGCCCGCGACCATGGCCCGTGTCTGAAGGACACAGGGAATGAGCTAAGATCCTGGTGGTTCAGAAGGACCAGCTGAAGTCACCCCAGCAGATAAATCCTCCCACCAAGAAGACAGCAAACAAACAAGACAGCGTGGACCCCTCTTGGCAAGCATCAGAGAGCCCCAGAGCCACCCAGCAGAGACGCCAGGACCTCAGAGGGGCAGCTGCCCTTGGCAGATTGGCATCCCACAGCCGCTCCTCCTCTGGGTCCAACGCCTTCCAGACTCGGGAAAGGACTGAGAACGGGTCCTTGGGCCGACCCACCCCCGGGGCAGAGAAACCACGGGACACGCCAGCCGACACGGGGGCTCTAGAAACAAAGCCCACAGACCCGCAGCCTGAGCCTGGGACAGGGGCAGACTGAATGAGGTGCCTGTCACTCTTCCTTCCAGACTGACAGGGGTCCAGGCAAAACCCCAGGCATAAGGACCAGAGTTCATTGTGCGCCAGGGAGAGATCCAGGCTCCCAGCGAGGCCAGCGGGATTGGATCCGAGAGGGAAGGACAGGGTAAAGTGAGTCCTCCCGAACCAAAGCCCAGCCCGGCTCCTCTCAGCCTTGGACTAGATTAAGGGGGAGAGCCCCCGCTTCAGTCCCCAGCAGAAGAAAGATGAAGGGACGCAGCATTCTCTAGAGTCTCCAGAATCCCTTTATACATGCAATGGCTGACATTCTGCAAGCAAGGGCCAGGTGTCCCAGGGACAGCTCTGTGTGTTAAAAAGCAAAGAGAAAAACCCGCCAATAAAAACAGGCCCAGGTGATCCTGGTTTGAAAGCAAGCAGCAGAGAGCTAGCTGGAGGGAATAGCTAGAGACAGGAACTTCACCAGAGAGCGAGAACACGGAAGGAGGATCAACCACGAGCTCCAGATCCAAGTTCCAGGCTCTGTGATTATGGAGTCGAAAGGTGGGTGGAGATCAGATTCTACATGGAAGATGGACAAGGAGGAAGGACGGGAAGCACAGAAAGAGCTCCCGGAGCCTCTGGAAGGCTCTGACGTGCGTGGCTGGAATCCCAGGGCAGAGAAGTTGGAAAACAGAAGCTATGTGACCTTGAGCCTGAGCTGACCAGACACACGAACCCGCAGGCTCAAGAAGCTCTATGAAGCTCAGCAAGAGAAGTGCAGGCCTTCCTGCTGCCTCTGGGCTCACGGACGCTGAAAACCAAGGGCGAGGAGAGAATTTCCATGGAGCGGCAGCTGTGAGCACTGCCTACGATGTACCCTCAGCAGTCCTGACACTGGTGAGTGAGACGTCAAGGAAGGACACCCACCACTCCAGAATCTCTACCGCACGTGGTGAGGCCAGATAAGGACATTCAGGAGCAGGATCAAAGCACAGACTCCATCACCAGCATGACTTCTGAAAAGGAATTCTTTCAGCAGAGGAAAATCGATCACGTGTAAAATGTGGAAATCCAGACAGTGACCAAGGGCACATGTGCAGAGCAGCACGGTTCAGGGTGGGCATCCCCAACTGTGGCCAAAGCTGGGGAACGCTGGGGGACAGGCTGGCCTGGGGACCTGAGAACAAACAAAACCCAGAACCAATACTTTATATGGTTTATAAAACCATAAGAAAAACTAAAAGAAAATAGGTAAATTTGGGAGTGAATCTTCCTATCTGTAACCTAAGATTAAGTTGCAATACCTATTATTATATTATTATTTTACATATTATATTACTATAAACCCACAAGAAAGAGGCCCAAACTCAGACCCCAACAGGCGATTTCCTACCAGGGAGTCACAGCATCGGGTGGACAGCAGGAAGCACCTGCCGCAGGGACAGAGGGTGGGCCCTGCAGGGCTTGGAGCCTGGCAGGAGGGCCTGGCAGCTGTGCCCCACGGCTCTGGACCAAGATGACATCGAGGGCCGTGGGAGGCGTCACGCACTGGGAGGACTGCTGCGACCCAGACCGGCCCACGGACCTGCTCCTCTGCTTCCTGTGCAGACCTGTCAGTCGCTCCCCTGTGACCTCCCTGAGTGCCCCAGAAGACACCGCAGCAGGCAGGAGGCCAACCACACGGCCACCGGCATCCTCAGGGAAGGGCATGCCAGGCTGGGCACTGTCTGAAGGGCTTGCTCTTCCAGCGTGCTGGGTTCCGTATCCCTCGCACCCCATTACTAGCCCTTGGCTATGCTACTGGCGTCCCCAAGGGTCCAGTCTGGTGGGGCAAGGACTAACTGGCCAGACCCTCTGCACTGAGGTCAGGCCCCATAGCAGGTGTCTCCAGACAGGAGCAGAGTCAGGGGTGGGGAGCTGCGGCCCAGGCATCCCGGGCATGCTCCGAGGACATGGGCGGCTGCCTGTGTGAGGCCAGGGAACCAGGGGAGTTGGGGGCACGCATAAGGCCAGGACCTTCCCCTTCAGAAGGCCCGTCCATGTTTGCTATTTCCTGCTAACAGGACGCGGCCGGATTTAGAGAGAAGGAAAGTCTGCACCCACAGCCGGGGGCCGGGCGGCATGGACAGGCTGAAGGCCTGGCTTCTCTTCTGAAGTGTTTTCTGTTCCAGCAGGGCTTCAGTGGGGCAGTGACATAGAGAGCCACCCCCAGGCAGGTATGGAGACAGCTGTGACACTAGAGGACCACGGAGCTCTGAGACGTGAGACGCTGGCCTGCGGGCCTTGGGTGTCGCTTCTCTTCTGGGTTCTATCTTTTCTCTGGAGTCTGAGCCTTCACAGGCCATCGCCGCGGGGAGCCTGCATATGTGGGGCGCCCACAGCAGCGCTCAGGCTGGCTGGCGCCTCCCGAAACAACGCTGAGGACAGTCTTCTTTTTGGTACCAAGGACTGAACCCAGGGGTGCTTAACCACTAAGCCACATCCTTTTTATTTTTTATTTTGAGACAGGTTCTCACTAAGTCACTGAGGCTGGCCTCAAACTTGTGAGCCTCCTGTCTCAGCCTACAAGTTGCTGGGATTACAAGCCACATGTGCCTGGCTAGACAGTCTCCCACGGCTCTGTTCTCTGCCCTTCGCTGGCTCCCAATCCGCCAGGGAAGCTTCCCTCTCCCATTACCATTCCCTAGGAGGGTGGATGCTCCACAAATGGGAGTCCATACCCCCCCTACAGAATGTCTCTGGAAGTCCCTCCACCGCTGGCAGGGAAATACACAAGGCCAGTTATAACTGCCCCAGAGCAAGAGCAAAGCAGAGGGTGTTACATCTGCACTGAGCAGCAGCCTGAAGCCATCTGGAAACCCCAGCAGCAGCTCCTGCCTGCTTGAGAAAGCACAGGCATACGCCCCATTTCACCAGCAGCTTACAGAATAAATATTTCAACGATATCCTGCTACAGTCAACTCTGAGTTTAGAAAAACATGCATCTTTATTAAAACTAGATTACCTACCAAGGAGAAGGACGCCCTTCCAGTGTGTGCAGACAAGGCACCGGGCAGCTCCAGGTGCCCCTGGAAACAAGCCACCTCACAGGGCCATGCACCTTCTCCTCCAGTCTCTCCCTGTACCCTCCGCCCCACATGTCTGCAACCAATCAAGCAGGACCCCTTCCTAAAGGAGCCGTGCAAAAGCTGGAGGCTTAAAGCCCAGTAGAAAAACCCCGTGACCCCCAAGCTCTGTGCCCACATTAGGGTTTAACTATAAAAGCAGGCGCACGGCACAGGCTGGGTAGGCAGGGCCACAGGCTGAGCCCACAAGAAGCGCCCCCTCCGGAGGCCCTGTGAGCATGGCCTGCAGGCACTGGGCTCCTTCTGCCTGCCTGGCAATGTGCACAGAGCACTGTGACCATCACTGTGTGGACAATGCTCAGTCTGCAGTAGCTCTGGTCTGGAAAGCAGCAGGTCCTGAGTCGCTGCTCCTGGGGGACGTGCAGGGTCCCCAGACTCTGAGGGCACCTCTTTCATGAGCTGATGGAGACGCAGCCCAGTTCTATGTGTTTCTGTTTAACGGCACCTTCCCTGGTGAGTGGCGTCGGCCCCTTAACCCTGAGCTCACAGCCGCGCCGTACCTCACACCTGCACAAACACATGCTTGTTTTGTTTTGGTTTGGATTTTTGGCAGTGCTAGGGCTTGAACCCAGGGCCTTGTGCATCCTAGACAAGCACTCCGCCACTGAGCTGAACCCCAGCTCCTAACACACGCATTTTTACCCCAAGGTCCACCCAGCCTCCGCGCACCGGGACACCAGAGACTGCTTCTGCTCTGCCCTAGGGCCCTGCCAGCCAGCAAAGTTGTCAACAAAAGGCTCAAGAATTCAAAGAGGCACCGTGTGGGTTGCAGAAGGGACCCGAGTTTAGGGCACCATGGCTCCGGCAGCGGGGCGGGGAGGTGGGCGCTGCCCCACTCCGCCCAAGCTGCCCATGCTCTGGGCCTCCCTGCAGGGACCCGGACTTCAGTTCAGGCAAGTTCAAGGTGCAGAACCTAAAGATGAGGGCGACCCACCAGGGTCCTCCCTGAAGGACCCCTGGCCTGGTCCTTCCAGCAACGAGCAGGCAGCCCTGACTCTCCACGCTGCGTCCTGCTTGGTCCCTCCTCTGGATACTAACAGGAAGGGAAGCCCGTGGAGGGTCTCGGCACAGCAGGGAGAGCGGAGCCCCAGGCAGGTCTGGGCTGCCCCAAGGCCCCTCTGCACCGCCTTCCTGGCTCAAAAACTAAAGGCTCACGGCGAAGAGACGCAGACTCAGAAGGAACACACGAGACAAAGGTTCTTCTTATCTGTTTCCGAACAATTCTTTCCACGGTGTTAAGATAAATACGCATCCCTGAAGGTGGACTGAATTCCACGGAAACCGTCACCCCAGAACAGGTGTCAGTTCAACACTGCCAGGGCCAAGCCCCTTGCTCTGAGCCCAGGGTCCTTCACTGCCCCTGATGGCCAGCCAGTTGCAGAGCCTGGGGAATCTGGACCCAAGGATCGAGGGTCTGTCGGGGACAGAGGTCACAGTCAGCTCTGGGAAGAGAACTTGAGACTTGGGCCATCGCAGGAAGTAACCAGCTGCTCTTCTCAGAAGGGGTCAGCAGAAGACAGCAAGACCTGAGGACCTGGGGACCACCAGGGAGGCTGGCTGGGCCAGGCCGTCTTCTAGGCTGGGGAGGGTGAGTTTAAAGTGTCCGCTCACATGAGCCCTGGGGTGCCCAGCATTAGCACCACCTCGGGTGTGCCAGTGGGCCTATTCACTTGGCGGGTTCCCACCACCCCAGCCCTCTGGGGCCTAAAGAGAACCAGGGGCAGGGGAGTTGCTCCCCCGCCAGCTGTGACTGCCTGCGTGGTGACTCTCGCTCTCCTGCCCTCGGACTGCATCCCACACGCCCGCTCTCCCTGCAGGCTGGGGCTGCTCGGCCTCCATAAGGGCACCAGCCAATGCCCTTGAGCTGCCCCCTCTCCTTCCTGTCTCTCCATCTGACACTGTGGAGCAGAAATCCTCTGAGGAAGCCATGTCAGTGCCCAGTGCTGCAGACCGCCCGCCCTCGGCGGAGAACCTGGTGGCCATGCAGAGGTGGAATGCTGCAGGTCAACCCGAAGAGCCACCCGCCCAGGAGCCACCCAGGCGTGTGGACGGTGCATGGCTCATGACCCTCCTGGTGATGAAAGTTCACATGACGTCCCCATGTGACGTCATGGAAGAGGCCACCCAGGGCAATGGGAGGCTGGGCCCTCGGCCACGGTCACTCCTTTGGCTCAGAATAAAATATTTTATTTCCTTTAAAACATAGTCATTAGGGGCTGGGGCTGTGGCTCAGTGGCAGAGCGCTTGCCTTGCATGAGAGGCACTGGCTTCAGTCCTCAGCATCACATAAAAGTAAATAAATAAAATAAAGATATTGCGTCCATCTACAACTAAAATATTTTAAAAAATCATTGACATTATTTTATGTCAAGGATCACATAAATATATATCAGTCTCATCGGGTCTGTTTATTTCTAGAGAACTCTGCTCACCACCAGACTTTTCAACAGCAAGACGCAGGTGGACGCGACACCTGTTTCTGCTGTGCAGCACCTGGAGCCACCCCTCCACGGCCGTTCCGGGCGTCTCCAGGAAGGGCTCATCTGTTTGAAGGGAGAACAGTTATGGCCAGATGTTGAGGCAGCTGGTCAGCCAGCCGTGAAGCCTAAGGCAGTGGAGAGCGGGCTCCGAAGCAGCCAGGGCCCAGATGGGGGTGTGGAGGACCCTCCTAAGGTGCACAGATGCAGGTGCCCCAGCAACTCACCCCAGAAAGGCCCCCAGGGGAAGAACCGCTGGCCTCCCGCCGGCTCTCATCTGGACCACGGGATAACGGAGCTTGGAGAGTAGGGCACATGTGGCTCTGGGGACAGGCATCCACTTCAAAGCTGGTCTGTGGGGCCAGGAGGACTAGGAGCCAGTTGCCTCCAACAGGACCACAGGGCAGAACGGGACCAAGGCGGGAGACAGATCACCAGTCTGGCAAGAGCTGACTGTCGGCAGAGAGGGCAGTGCTGGCCAGTAACATCCAGCCGTGACCCTGAACCTGGATAGCAGGAGGTGCAGGTCCACCCCACAGCAAGCCACCCAGAGAAGAGAGTGGGGAAATGACACTCTGAACGGAATGGGGTCACCCAAAAGTAACTCCCCATCTCCCAGAGGGTAGCAGCAGCAGGCAGCAGACCAAAGCCACATTGGGGCAGCTACTGACGGGGCCAGGTGGCCAAGGGGAGCGGGTGGGTCCACAGGAGGAGAAACGTCACTGACACGGCAGTGTGTACAGGGCCTGCCTCCTCCTTAGTCTCCTCAGAGTGACACAAGGGTCTGAGCCACGCTCCCATTCACTAGCTGTCCCCCTGGGTGACCAGAGAACAGGCTCTGCAGAGGTGCAGGAGGAGCTCAGTGGGTGGCGAGGACACCCGGGTCTGAACACAGCTCTGTCCTGGGGTCACTCAGCCTGTGTGTGTGGCTTCCTCACCTGGAAAGGGGACCGTCACAGGCCTGCCTGGAAGGGCTGGGAAGGCCTCGGTGCCTGTGGCTGCTGCCACAGATGACCACAGATGCGTGAAGCAGCACAGACGGCTCTCAGTGCTGGGGGCGGGTCCTCCACCCTGGTGCGTCACAGGGCTGGTGCCTCCCGGTGGCTCCGGAGCAGGTCTCCTCCTCTTTCTGGGTTCCAGAGGCTGTGCCTGTCCCTTGGCCTGGGCCCCGTCCTCCATCTTCAAGGCCAGCGTATGACACCTCCAGGCATCCTTCTCTGACTCAGGCCCTCCCACCTCCTCTGCTGACCCTTGTGGCCACGTGGGGTCCCCTGGCTGGCCCAGGGTCATGTCCCGTCCACGTCCATAGACCTGGGGCATTAGGGTGGAGGCCTGTTGGGGGCATTACTGTGGCAGCCACAGCATCTAGGGCAGGCAGGTCCCAGCCAGAGGTGTCAAGGGACAACCCAGTAGTGACAACGCTGGTGAGGCTGGTGACCAGGACACAGGGCTCCCTCAGGGCAGCGGGCAGTTGCCTCAGCCCAGAGCCCCACATGCTCTCCCTCACGGCTACTCCCCTCAGCTGGGGCAGCCCCAAAGCAGCCACGGGCACGGCTAGCACCTGGGGTGGCCATATTCCAATAAAACTTCATTTCCACAGACACGGCCTGACCCTGATGCGGAACGTTTTCTTGTGTCTTTTCCTCCCGCAGTGCTGGGGATGGGACCCAGGGCTTGGGCATGCTGGGCCAGCCTCTACCACCGAGCAGCCCTGGGCTCCCCGCGGCAGCTGGCAGGGTCTCCCTGCAGGAGCAGTGGATGATTCCCTCCCCGTGGAGGCCAGGTCCAAGGCCCTCTGGTCTTCCTGCCTGGAGAACAGCAGCATCTCCTTCCACCTGGTTCCTGGGATGAGATGAAACTGGCGCAAAGCCATGGTTGTGTCCAGAGAGAGTCACCATATGGACGAAAGCCACCAGAGGTGTAGGATGTCACCAAGCGGAACTTGGTCTACGCTGACTGGCACGGTCGGTGTCAGTGGCTACTGTGCCCTTGTCTTCTTGTTACTCGGGCTCCTTCCCTGCCCCATCTGGCCACCGTGTATTGCTGAACCTAAGATGTTCCCAAGTCACTGCCAGGTCCGGGGAGGCAATCGGCAGCCGAGGCTGATCTTCCAAAAGCAAATGCATTTTCCAACAGGGTGAAAGCACAGGAGCCGCCGTGGACGTGTGGACGCACAAAGGCAGCCCCACACCGGTCATTGTTCACACGGGTGAGCGCTGATGTGCGCCGCAACAGGACCTGGAGAACACGGCGCTGCGGGCAGGGGCCACATACCAGTGGCTCCACTCATGGGTGCATAGGACAGAGGTGGGCTCGAGGTCACTCGTGGCTGGGGTGGTGCCGGGTTACAGCAAGAGTGTCCTTTAGAGGGGATGAGAACACTCTAGAATGGACCGTGATGCTGGCTCCCAGCTCTGCAAACACCGACCTCTGCTCAGCCCCTGCGCGTGGGAGAGCTCTGCGGTGTGCACGTCGGGTGTCAATCAAGCAAGTGCAGAGCAAGAGCTGGGGACGCAGGACGAGCGCCCCACCACCTCTTTCCCACCACTCCCCAGGGCCAATGGGACAAGGCACCCGAGACCAGGGGTCAGCACCACCAGTGTGGCCACCCTCCAGCTGTACCTGCCTAGTCCTGGTGCTGGCAGGGTCAGTGTGGTCTAGGTGAGCTTTATGACCTCGCCCGCCTTCCTAAAGGAGAAGGAAGTGTCTTGGTGCCAAAGAGGCAACCACAAATGAAAGGCACAGCTGTGCACTGCTGCCCACGGGAGAGGCAGGTGCCAGCCTCGCTGTGAGGTCGGGCATCTCCTAGGCCTCTGTCTGGATCGGCGGAAGCCTCTCCCGCGCAGGCACACGCGCCCCACCACGCTGCCCTCCTGGCGAGGGCCACCCTCATGCATTTTACAAGAGAAACAAAGAACATCATGCATCTTCAAGCCTGTAGAAATCCTGGACACTCAAAATCAGCATAATGAATATTTCGAAAGTGCTCTGAAATGGAGTCTCCCTGCAATCCTTACTCCCGATTCCACAACCACTGTCACTTCTCAGAACTGCCACGGTCTCCATGACGCCCTGTCTCCCATTGAAATGTCATTTCAAGTTAAAACTGTGACATTCTTGGAAGAAAAGAAACCATTTTGCAGACATTTGGCTCTGGACAACGCGTGGCTTCTGCCGTGCCAGGGAAATCCACCTTGAGATCCGAGCTGGGCTCCCAACTGAGATCCCAACAGGTCCCTCTGAGGAAGCACAGGCTGTGTCTTTAACGGGAGCCTTGGGCAGCAGCCATACCCGACGCACCTGCTCTTACCTATAGCCACGCCTCATCCCAGATAGTCCCAGACGCAGGGGGACAAGGGACCTCAGTCCCGCCAGCACCTGATCTTTGCTGGTCGATGCACCAGCCGTTTAGCCGGGAAAGCAGACCCTCAGAAATCATCCAGACAACAGGTGGCTCCATGTCACCAAGACTCTGGCCACTCCAGGAAACTGGGACCTGTTTTAAAAGATCTGAGCCACAATCATGAGCCAGGCCTCTGGCCTCAGCCTCCCATGGTGTAAGCAGGGAGGTGCTGGAGCAGGTCCAGGACTCTGCAAGCCCTCAGCAAACGAAGACCAGGGCAGCTGAGAGGCAGCCGATCTCCCAGAGCCTGCAGAGTCCACTGCCCAGGGCCTCCTCCCCACCCACTGCTTGTGCCATCCCCTCTTGACACTACTGTCCTGCTGCCTGTCACAGGCACAAGGACACTGAGAAATACATCTAAGACTACTTCCAAAACACAGCTTCACACCACTACGATGGCTATTTTTAAAAAGTAACAGAGGGGCTGGGATTGTAGCTCAGCGGTAGAGCACTTGCCTCGCATGTGTGAGGCCCTGGGTTCAATCCTCAGCACCACATCCAAAGCAATAAAATAAAGACAATGTGTCCATCTACAACTAAAACAAAAAAAAATTTTTTAAAAAAAAAAGCAACAGAAAATAACAAGTGTTGGCGAGGACACGGTGACCCAGAGCCCTTATGAACCAACTGCAGGAACACCGAATGGTGTGGCTGCTCCGCGAGGCATGGTGGAATGGCATGGGACCTGGAGATCCCATTCAGGGGCCACCTCCAGGAGGCCTGGGGCAGGGACTCGGGTGTGTGTACAACGAGGTTCACAGCAGCCTGTTCAGAAGCGTGGAAGTGGAAGCATCCCCGGGTCCATCAACGGACGCACAGCCATGCAAACTGCGGTCCAGCTGCCCAGTGGACCACGGTTCAGCCTTGAAAGGAAGGGAATTCTGACACAGGCTTCAGCGTGGACACTGGGGACACTACGCTAAATTGGACTCGCCACTCTCAACAGGACCAAAATGGCATGCGTCCACTCACAGGAGGCCCCGGAACCAGACGCACAGAGGCAGAGTGTGGGATGGGGAGCTGGGGGCTGCGGGGGGTGGGGAAGTTAAGTGGGGACAGTTGCAGCCTGGGAAGATGAGAACGTCCCAGAGCCGAACGGTGGTGACGGCTGCTCGGCCAGGTGAACGTACCCAATGTCCCTGAACTGTGCACTTGAAACAGAAAGATGGCCAGTTTCATGTTGTGTACACTTTATCTCAAATGAAAAATACCCGAATTTTTGAATTAGTGTGAAAGGCAGGAAGATCGGCAGCAAGGAGTTGTACATTTGTTGTGATTTTTAAAAAGAAGCAATGATATCCACAGCAGCCTCGCACTCGGCACAGGGAGCCCGGGTCCGACCTCGGCCCACGAGACACAGCCTGCATCCGGCTGCCTTCCACCCCCAGGCCCAACGTCCAACCAAGCAGCCCGTGGTCTGGGGACCTTCAAACACACAGGAGAGGCACTTTCTCCAGCCCTTCCCGGCTCAGAGGAAGAGGAGAAGCCTGGCTGCTCCCAAGGGCCAGCCTCAAAGACCCTCCCTGGCATTCACTGCAACAGGAATGACCACGCGTCATAATCCAGGCCACCATCAGCCACACGTGCTCATGATCTCAGGTGGGCGGCAGAAAGGGCAGTGAGGAGAAATCTTGACGATGCTGCTGACTCAATTCAGGCCGTGGAAAGGGGCCGTGCAGAGCAACCTGCACCCCCGCCACCAGCCTGCACTTACTCGCTCGTCCCAGGGGGCTTTCTGTGGAGGCCGTGAGAGCGGCGGCCTCGCCACCGTGGAACATCCTTCCCCAGGTTTCCGCTAAGGGTGTGCTGAATGGTGGACGAACCCAGTAGTGTGGGGGACCAGGCGGGAGACCTGGTGAGACGTGGCTGTCCTGAAGAGGGGCACGTTCCTCGGGAACCCAAGGGTCAAGTTCAGCTCCCGCAGCTGGGACGCAGCACAGGACTGCTGGCCAGCGCCGTATGCTGGGGCTCGCCTGAGCTGTCCCAGGCTCCAGCAGGGGTCTCGTGGGAGCCGGCTGACTCTTGAGACATGGAGCCAAAATGTGTCCTTTTGCCCCTGGGCCAGGCAGTGACCACACTGATTCACCCTAATGCTGATGGATGAATGACCCAAAAGGCCTCAAGAGCTCCGAAGAAGGGCAGAGCTGTCACCGTGTGAGAGATGGAGGACCCGAGGCTCAGAGGGACGTTGCCAAGGAGACAGCGGGTCCAGTGCAGCCGGTCTATCGTCCTGATGCCTGGGCTTGACTCCAAGATGGGGCTTCCTCCTGGACTCCTGGTGTCCTACCAGGGACCCAGGCAAGGCCACAGCAGGGCACTGTCACGTGGAGGAGGGACAGAGCTGGCCTGGACTCAGGCTCCCCACTGTCACGTGGCTGTGTGTTTGAGTCCCGTCCCTGGATAGGAGCACTGAATCTTAGTGACTAGCCAGGATCGCATGGTTAGTTGGGGCAACGGCAAGAGTCAGTGCCAGGCCTGTGGGCCAAGGGCATCGCAGAGCATCCAGAATCTCCCTCAGGAGGTCACCTCAGGGCCTGTCAATCTTTCTAATATCCTGCAACCTAAAATGACAACCGACTCTCTCCTGTCTGGAAACCAGGGCTTCTCTGATCCTGTGATAGCCCCATTTTCTTTTCATTTAACCAAAAAACACACCTAGTATGTGCCAGGCCCTGAGCTGTGTAGCTGACTATGATTAACTGATGAATAAAAACAAACTCCACTGGGCACAGTGGTGCACACCTATAGTCCCAGTGGCTCAAGAGTTTGAGGCAGGAGGATCATGAGTTCAAAGCCAGCCTCAACTTAGTGAGGCCCTAAGCAACTTGACAAGACCTTACATCTAAATTAAAAAAGTAAAAAAAAACAAAAAACAAAAAAAGGCTGAAGACATGGCTCAGTGGTTACGTGCCCTTGGGTTCAATCCCTGATCCCCAAAGAAACAAACAAGAACTCCAAGCTCCATTTTGAAAGATGCTTTCCCAGGACCTGAGAGGCCTCCCCAAGGCCAGCTGGGAAGTTCTTAAAACCCCACACATTCTCAAAAGCAGACCAATCTTCCTAGGAGTGCTTCTTTGTAATGGGAATGGGGTCTTCCTCTGCGCCTGGTCTCATGAGTCCTTCCAAATGCAGCAGGGATGTGGAGGCATCTGTCACAGGCAGGGACTCAGGCCCAAGGAGGACCATCGGAGCACGGCAGGGGCCACTCGCAGGCCCCGGGCTGCTGTTGCGCACTAATCGAGACCAACCTGGCCTCACTAAGGTAAGGCCTGGCTGAGACCCCTCTCTCTTGAATAAATGCCATGCCATTCCTCCTCAAATACCAGACCTCTGGGGCTTATTCTCAGCATGGTTTTTTTTCCTTTTCTTTCTTTTTGTTGTTTTGGTGCTGGGGATTGAACCTAGGGCCTGTGTGTGTGAGGCAGGCACTCTGCCAACTGAGCCACGTCCCAGCCATCAACGTGGTCTGTAAAAACACACAAGGAGACTCATGAACGACAGCCAGCCTGAGAGTTGCCAAATACCTTAAAGCAACAGGCAAAAGCCCACCGGTGACACCCACCCACGTCCTCCACGGCTACCGCACCAGCTTCCTCGCACACAGCCATCCTTCCCCGGCCTGGATTTCTGGGGCCCTTTCCTCCCTAAGGCTCCTGATTGATGTGACCTTTTTGAAATGTCACTGCCAGCTGTCACTCTCTAATTGGAAGCATTAGATACACATTTCTGACCTGCCCAAAGCCCAGTTCTCTGCTTGGACTTTGGACGTCACCCACTGACCCTGGACATGCTCTACACGGAACATAGGGCCCCTGGCTTTCTGCTCATGGTTAGAGGGGAAGTTTAACTCCCCCACATGGACATGCAGGTAATCTCATAACTGAGAGAGGGAAGTGTCCCCTGAGGAGAAGTCGCGACGGGGAGCTCAGAGGTCTTCCAAGAGTCCCAAGGCCATGTAGCCGCAGGAACAATATCCAAAATAAGCCCCCACACCCTTCTGCTGAGCAGGCCTGATGTGCTTATTGAGGACCTGCCCCGCGGGCCTGCTCTAGCCTCTGGATGGGGCTAGTGACTGGGTCATGGTCAGCCCCAGTGCCTCCCAGACACTGGCCTGCTCAGGGGCAGGGAGCAGGGTGCCATCTGCATACTATGAACAGCACCAGCTACCACTATGGCCGGGGGCTCTGTGTGCAGAGACTCTGGTGGTGCTGAGCTGCGTGACTGTGGCCCTGTGGTTCAACTCAGCTCTGCCTGTCTGTGGGGACAACAGGCACCATTCCTCTGTTGGTGGCCAGTGTGCCTGGGTGCTTGACACACCTGGTGCTCAGTTATTTTCTGGCAGGCAGACTCAGAGCAGCTGTGGGTCCTGGTGTCCCCTCAGCGTAGAGTGGCTTGCTCTGGAGGACACTGCTACAGCAGAGTGTTGCTGGAAACTTCCAGCTGGGTTGAACTGTCACGGAGCAGGATCCGGGGGGCCTCTAGGAGATGAGTGGGCCATGCGGGCGGCACCCCACGCCAGGACGAGTGCAGTGACCATGGGCGGCCCTGAGAGGAGCAGCTGGGCCCTGGCCTCTGTCCTGTACATGCGCGGGCCCCACTGCCACCCTAGGTCACAGCCCTTGGACGTGCCCACCTCAGGAAGCAAACAGACCACTGTTTATCAATCACCCTGTCGGTGGGTAGGAGCAAAGCAGACCAGACAACTGTGGGCGCCGGGGCCTGGCTCCACCCCAAGGCTCTCTGAGGGAATTCTGTGAAGTCTAGAGCAGGAAGTCCCACCTCCTGGGAGCCCGGGCCTCGTGCTGCCCTCTGCGGCGCATGTCTATCTGTCGTCTCCCTCTCTGATCCACACCGCCTGCTGGCTCCACGGCTCCCACTCCATGTACCTCCCGGCCCCGCCATCCCTCCTGCTGCCCCTGGTGGCCTTGGGGCTCTGGTACCTGAGCCAACGCGGCAGACTCCGTCTATCACTCGGCCTGGTGTAGGAAACAAGGCCAGAGAGGCCCAGAACTCTCCGATCAGATGAGGACGGGGACTGGCAGCGTGTGTGGACAGCTGAGGGTCAGCACAGGACACAGAGGGCCAGGAAGCGGCATGGGTGCGTGTGGGACAGGCTGGGTGCGTTCTCAGCCCAGGTCCTGCCCACACTGCTGCAGCCCAGGGCGTCTTCCCACGTGCAATAGCGTGTTCCCCGAACCTGCACTTGCCGCCGCCTCCAGCCTCCTGGAGACAGGCTGAGGGCCCAGAGGCCATGGAGAACTTACAGAAATCCATCCGTCCTGCCCACCAAAACTCAGCTGCTAAACAGACCTGAACTGAGGACCCCCTACATGGGGTCCAACCCGAGGAACGAGAGACCTACACGACATCCCTGCCTTTAGAAACCCACCGTCCACCCAGAGAGACAGAAAGACCCTGGAGGACGCCCAGGCAGGGCGAGGGCTGCTCCCCCTGGTGGTCCCAGGCCTCCCTGGGTGCTCAGGACGGCACTGAGCCATGGAGCCAGGGAACCACAGGACTCCTGTGCCATGTGGAACGGTGCCCAGCCACAGGGAAGAGAGGGTCTGGGGTCAGCAGAGCAGGCAGCTGGTTCCAGAGACACTGCAGGTGGCAGGCAGGCTAGCAAGAGCTTCCACAGGGAGCATGTGGCCCAGCAGAATCTGAAACAGTGGCCCTGCAGTGAGCTGCTCTCCGTGTCCTTCCCTGGCCCTGGGTCTAGCTGGCAATTCCTGGAGTCAGTGCCCTTCAGTTGAGAAGAGGCTCCCAGGGTGCAGCCCCTGCAGGGCAGGCAGCCCAGGCTCTAGCCCTGCCCACACTCAGCTCTCTGCCCCAGGGCTCCACGCCCCAGGGGTCTAGGATGGGCTGGCCTGGCCTCTCTGCCTCCCTGCCACCTCATTCCTTCCAGTAACTGCTAGGGAAGGCACAGTCCTATCTATACCCTTCCTGGGCATGGCTAGTCTCTTGACCTGTTGTGGTAGAAGAATAATGGCCCCAAAAGACATCAGGTTCCCACCCCGGACCCTGTGATCTGTGACCTCACAGGACTGACAGGTCTTGTCGAAGGAGGTGAAGTTGGCAATCTCTAGATGGGAGATTATCTGGGGCCATCTGGGGGGACCTGGTGTGTGACCACATGTCCTTGCACAAGAGGAGGAGATGTGACCCTGGGATCAGGGACCAGAGTTTGGAGTGAGGCTGCCACTAGCCCAAGACATCAAGATGGTCAGCCACCAGCCACCCAAGCCTGGAAAATACAATAGTGGAACGTCATCTGCCCGGGTTCTGGAGTGCCACCATGGCCCCCGGGCCCCCAACTCCTGGCTCCAGCACCGTGAGACCCCAGGTCCCTGCATCATCCCAGTCTGTCCAGAGGCCCCAGGACAAGCTGCTCACTTCTTCCCCTGTTCCTCAACTGTCCTTTTTCATCTCCGAGGATCCCTGATAGAAGTGACGGGATTGCTGCAAATCTGGGCTGCTCCCCAAAGCAGAAAGCGCAAATGCCTTCAACCACCTCGACAGGGTGAAGGTCACGGGGTGAAGGTCGCTCCTATCTTACGCAGCCCCGGGACACAGCAGCACAGGACAGGATGTGCAGAGCCTGTGGCTCTGGCTTCACGGGGGAGGGACCGTCAGGACACAGGTGAGAAACACCAACCTAAGTGACCTGGCACCAGCAGGGCCATAGGCATTGTGCCCAGTCAGGCATTGAAAGTGCCAAGCACCTTGGGTGCCACAGGGTGGGATGCGAGGAGGACGCAGGACTCAGCCTCCACCCTCCTGCTGCTGTCTTCCTTCTGGCGGGGACACAAAGGTCAACAGTCTCCTCAGCTCAATGCCCTTCCAGAGGTGGGGGCCCATTGGGTTTGGAGCCTGGTGGCCCCAATTTCAGTTCTGCCTGGCAAGCTGACCTGGAAAACGGATGTGTGGTGCTTAATAACACTGAGAGTCCGGGTCACGCCTGTTCAGAAGGCGCCCAGCCCCTGCAGGGATCCCGGGGGTGCTTGGGAAGCGAGGCTCTGCTCCTTCCAGGCTCTTGGAAGCTTCTGGAATGCTCCCTCATGAGCCAGATGCTGACCCACACGCGCTGCACAAACGCAAGTGCACAGACTCCTCCCAGAAGGTGACAAGGGCGAGGGCAGGTGACAGGGACAGTGAGAGCCCCTGAAACTGCAGAGCAGAGGCTCACAGGAGGCTGGAAATGCCTTGCCTCCTGGGCCTGGACCTGTCCCCGACCTGTGCCCGGGTCTCCCTGGACTGCATCTGCACGGCCAGCACCAAACTCACACGTGGAAGCCTGAGCCACATGGTGGCCTCTGCAGATGAGACCTCTGAGTCTCGGCATCAGAGGTCACAAGGTGGGATTCTTGGGGTGGGACGAGCCCCGCGTGGAACTGCGCTGGCTGTCTGTGGGCCAGGAAGAGAAACCGAGTCGGTCAGAGCCTCCATCTCGGGCTTCAGCGTCCCAAGCCCCGAGAAATCAATGCCTGCTCTTCACGCCACCAGGTGTGGCACTGTGCGATGGCCGCCACGCCTGCACTCCTGGTCATGAACTCGTGACTGAAGCTCAGGGAGATGTTCTTTAGGAAAGGAGCAGCGAGCTGCAGCTGGCTCCCGCCTCTACATTCACAAGCCCCCTCCCCTTTACCACATGGCACTGAGCCACCCTGGTCAACACTGCCCCCCTGTGGCTGACAGGAGAAATTGCCAGTCCACCCCATGTCCAGCCACCGTCCATGTGAACTCCCGTTACCTGAGGTGCCACTGAGGAACTTTGGGGAGAGGCTCAGCCAGGGAAGCAGGGCTGTGACCATGGCCCCACATGGAGAGGACCCTGGGTTCAGATCCAGGACACAGGGACACTTGGGAGATGAGCAGATGTGAAACCACTGGGTGGCAGGGACAGAGGCCGAGGGCAGGGAGGGGCCTGGGCCAGAGACACAGCTACCCTGGCCATAGTGGAGCTGGGACCCGGAGAAGCAGCTGGTTGGAACACTGCAGTGCAAGCTCTCGGCAAGGGACAGGGCAGAGGACATTCTAAAGACCTTTAAACAATAAAGCCAAATTCACACTTGTGTAGGTGACACATGGAGGAAGACAGTCTGAAGTGCGGCGTCCTTCCCCGCTGGTGGAGAGCTCCTGGCTCCCACGCAGCCCCTCCACGCCAGCCTTGGTCACGCTCAACCTCGGCTCCTTCATCAGCGAGGACGTCTGGCGCCACCCGATTCGTGTCCGCCTCAGTGCTGCTTACTGACCTTAGGGAGGACGAGGGCTCAGCTCGCTCACCAGCAGCCCGACACAGGTGTGTTCACGGCTCTGAGGAAGCCCCATGACTCTCCTGTGCTGCCTGCATCATACCTGCAGCCAGCACTGGAGGCCCACCATGGCTGGACTCTCCCCTGGGACCAGGGACATGTCTTAAGGACCGCCTGCCTAGTCACCTGTGCCTAGGCCGCAACCTGGTCTGGCAGAGGTCAGCTGTGGCAACATCCCTCTGGTCCCCCGCCCTGGCCTGTGCTCCTTCTGGGGGCTGCCGGCCTCCTCTGGCGCTGTGCCCTCCCCCGGGCCAGGTGTCCCTGCACCCTGGCTCCCCTGTCAAGTGCAGCCTGGAGAGACCTGCGATGAGCATGCTGAGCCGCTAGGTCGCCAGTGGGAAGGCTTCCCTGAGTGTGGAAGGCACGGCCGTGTCCTCGGGCTCGGAACCTCCCGGGTGGCTGCTGCAGTGCCTGAGCCCGGCCCTCTCTGTGGAACTTGATTTTTCTCCCCTGAAACTTTGAAGACTGCATTTCCATTTCTATCCCAGAGTCCTCAGCTCTCAGGATGCTTATGCTTGCTGGCACATCTCTCAGGAGTCACACCAGGAATCCAGGGGACCTTTCCACTGGGGACCTTGTGTGCCTCTGTGCATTATCCCGAACATCGCTGTGATTTTCTTTTCCTCCTCCTCTCAATCCCTCTGGAAATGGCCCTGTGTGGACGCTGCAGCTGCCCGAGGACTCTCACTTGTTCCAGGCCTGCATCTGCACTGCTACCAGATGTTTGGCTATTTTTTTTCCTTGCTGGGATTGGAACCAGGGCCCTGCACACGCTAGGCCAGCACTAACCACTTGGCTACACCACTTATTTTTGAGAGCTACTTGAATGCTTCCGTCTCCTGGAGGCTTCATCTTCTCCTCCTGTACCTAGGACATCAGGTGTAAATTTTGGAAGTTTTTTCTGTTTTCTGAATTGTTTCCACTCCCCCAGCATCTTTATTCTTGTTGTTCTGGCTGTAACTTTTGTGGTTTTGTTTTGATGGCCGCTGACCCTCAGCTGTCTGCCCCATGCTGCAGCTTTTAGAGAATGGCAACTGTGGGGGTGTCTGTTGACAGGGGGCTGCGCTTGGGGTACCTTCACTGCGGAGATGACCGCAGGGCACCTGGAGGAAGGGCTGTCTTTGCAGAGGACAGGGAGCCTTCCTCCAGGCTGCAGGTGACCTTCCTCTTCCCATCTCTCTTCACCTCCTACCTGGCCGCTTCCACCCTGCACACTGGGGCCCTTCTTGTCACTCTGTGGAGCACAGTGTCCATGCACTGCCTGGCCCCGACGCGTCCCTGGCGACTGCACCTGGGTCCTTGTGAGTGTGCTTATCTGAGCCCCTGGAGAGCACCGTCCTGCAGTCACACCACCTGCACACCAGCCACACACCTGCCCAGGTGTGCCAGGGAGGGTGGGCAAAGTGGGGACAACAGAGCCACTTCAGACTTGTGGAACACTGGTTCAACCCCAGCTGCAGGTGCATGGGGGGCGCTCCAAGGAGCTTCGAGGGAGATGAGGCACTGAGGGGTTCAAGGTAGAGCTCCAAGGAGCCCTCCACTGCCCTCCCGTGCAGAGCCCAGAGCCGCTTGTTTTATGGCCTGCAGCCCTCTGCAGTCAACCAACTTGACCTCCAGCCAAACCCTTCACAGGCCCCCTGTGCTTCCAACCACACCCCAGGCCCGCTCAGTGGGGCATTTCCCTGTCTGAGCCCACTGAGATGCAGCTCAGGAGGCTCCCCCACCACACACACACTCACACACGTAAACACACTCACAGACACACACTCGCACATGCAGACACATACATGCGGCACACGTAGACACATACCCACATGCAGACACGTGCACACATTCACACATGCAGACACATACACATAGATACACACACACACACACACACACCCCGGCCGCTGCACGGCTGACACTGCGGTGGCCCCAGGTGAAGGTGAGGGAGCTCCACCACACTGGGCTGAGAAGCCAGATTCCACAACGCTGCTCCCACGATGGCGGCCACCAAGCACATGCAGGTCAGGCAATGTGACGACGGGCTGAACGTCACCCTCTTTCACACAGCCCCCGTGTCTCGTGGCTCCTGTGTGGGACTGCGAGCTCCAGGACGCCCTGCTGAGCCCGCCCGCTCGTCCATGATGCTCTCGTCCTAACGCTGCTCTTTAGGGTGACTGTCACTGGCTGTGGGATGCGGGGCTGTTTTTGAGTTCTGTGAGGACATCAGCTAGACAGAACTTCGGCCTTCACAGTGCCTCTCCAGAGCCTCCAGGCGGTGCCCAGAATCTCCAGTGGCTGCCCTCCCCAAGGCCAGTGCCATCT
Source organism: Xerus rutilus (assembly GCA_028644305.1). Taxonomy (NCBI): domain Eukaryota; kingdom Metazoa; phylum Chordata; class Mammalia; order Rodentia; family Sciuridae; genus Xerus; species Xerus rutilus. The sequence continues at coordinate 3,062,186 of CM053399.1, read as the reverse complement.
TGCCTTCGAACGTGTCCTTTCTCTGGGTCGTTCTCTCCTGCAGTCAGTCCCCTGGGACTCTGGGGACAACAGGCCCGGTGGACAAGCATCCTGTGACAAGTTGCAAGCACCTGAGGCAGCGATGGCTCCCGGACCATGGACGAGGCCCGTGTGGCCAGTTTGAAGAGACCCTAGGCCGTGCACGGCCTACCCGTTCAACCCCGAGCTTTGGTCGGTCCCGTCTTCCCAGCGTGACCACACTGAATACCAAGCGCCCTGGCACCATAGCCTCACTATGCCACTGGCTGTTTGGGGGCAGTGGCTGCACCTGGTACAGTGGGATGCCCCCAGGTAGGGCCTTGCTGGGCTGGACTCCAGCAACAGCAGCTGTGAAACAGTCCCGTCCCCCTGGATATCTTCGCACGTTATCAAGTCCAAAGTGAGGATCAGGAAAACTCAACTACACCAGTGAGCGAGAGGCAGAGGCCACGGCCTGGACTTGCCACTGGAGTCTGGGCTGGGCAGCCGGGTAGGGGCTGGTGGGCCTGCACCCTCAACTGTGGTGTCTGTGCTCAGCCCAGGGAGTCGGGTCAGGCTGAACTGAACTGCAGGACACTGCTGGCATCAGAGAAAACCCAGCACTCCCGGTGCCAGCATCATGGTAGAGTATGGGGGACAGGGTCCCCACGGGCTTCTCTCCCTGGTGAGCTCGTGTGAGGCTCCCTGCAGGCCAGCGGACAGTGCCCAGCCCCCACCTTGTCCAACACCCCTGCCTGCTGACGGCCTGCCTCACTTCCAGCCTCTGTGCTCCGAGACCTCCCTCTCCTCTGGGCTGTCACCATAGGCTCCTCTATGAGTAGGTCTGACCTCTGGCTCATGGCGGATCCAGGCCTGTGGCTAATGCCAGCCAGGCTCAGAGAAGCAGGTGAGTGGCGGCCCTCCTCAGGGCTGCTTCCGGCTCTGCCAGCAGGACACGGCTCCTGCACTGGCTCCCTTTCTCCCATCTCACCAGCCTCCTGGCCCTTGGCCCCGCAGTCCCTGCTTCTCCCTCTCTGGCTGACGTCCCATCCAGAGGCAGACCACACATTTGGTCACCTAGAGCGGGGTGGGTGAGGGCCAAGCTGGATGGTCTTTGGGGCAAGGGTCTATCGTAGGCCATCACACCAGGGTGGCCCCCTGAGCAGGAGAGGTGGAGAAGGGAGCCCATGACTAATCCTGAGACGATGGGGGCCTTGGGCCACACTGCTCCTGGTGGTGGGGACATCAGTCCAACTCCTGCCCAGGTTGGATTAAGGGCACAAATTCCTCCAGAAGAGCCGAGCGTGTGCACACGCACAATGTGTATCTCACGTGGACTTTGCAACCTGCCTGCCAGCTCATGTCACTTGCAACACAGATGGTCACCCATGGAGGGCACATCCCAGGACCCAGCTCCCAGAGCCACGGGACAGCAGCATGGGACACTACAAAATCACCGCACAGGAAAGAGGCTCTGTGAGCGCCTGGAGGGAACAGGGAACCGGAGGCCCTGCCGGGCGGACTCCATGCTTCCCCAGGGAAACTGCCGCTTTCAGAACCGTGACGTCACCCACGGAGCCAGACAGACATCCTGCTGGCCAGTCCATCCGCTGAGCGACTGTTTCAAAAGGGGGTGATGAGAAGAGCTGAGAGCCTGGCCACGTGCAGAGTGCTTTGTGCCTCGGCGTCAAGTGCCACGGGTGACGCGGGGCGGCTTCTCCTCCCGCTGGCTGAACTGCTCGGCGGGGCTTATTTCCCAGCCGCACGCGGGAGTTCAGCAGGTGGCCGTGCGGAGACAGCAGAGGCTCAGACACAATGGGCCGTGCAGGCCACAGCTGCACACGGCCGCTCCATGCTGTCCACACGTGCAAACACGAGGTGCCGAGGCGGGCGCAGGGGAGCAGGCCACGGCCTCATCTTTCCAACACGCCGGAGGAGCCGGAGACTGTGATGCCCCCGAGAGCTGTGGCATAGGACACGGGCCAGGACCCAGCCAGGGATTCTTCCCCAAGCAGCGACCCTCCGTATAGCATGTGCTGCCCCTCACGCCAGCGTCCCCATGAACACAGGAGCGATCCCTGTGCTGTGACACTGACACCCTGGCTATGATGTCACCAGGCCATTGGAGTTTCCCAGCTGCATCGTGATCTTCAGGACCACCATGCGTGTGGCCCAAGTGGATAAAAACGTCCTTGTGCAGAGTGACGTACACGAAACCCCAGGGCTAGAGAACAGACGCCGGGACGTGACGTCTCAGGAGGCCACGGTCGTGGGCGGATCCTCCCCAGGGAATGTGTGTAGAAGGGCCACGGCCCCCAGAGCTTCGCCCTGGGGAACCACAGCATGAAGAACCCAGGAAACAGTGGTTTCCGACGGCCTCCGTGTGCACCTGTGAGCACCTGCTCTGCCTGTGGGCGGCCAGCGCTGGACAGGAGTTATCTCCTAACTCCCAAGAGGCCGCAAATTCTGCCCCTGTTTCTGGTGTTGGCTGTCCTCCTCTGTGATTTGCAGCACAGAGGTCAAGGCAAAGGACAGGTCTAGTATCCACCTCCCTCACGGTGTCCCCTATGAGCTGTGCCTGGGGCTGGGCACCCAGCTCTTCGCAGTGCTGCCCACAGACAGCCTGGCTCCTTACCCCGTGATGCAAGGAGGCCAGGTCCTGCCCTGCAGCTGGGCCTCGTGCTTCTACCTGTTATAACCAGACTCCTACGTCCATTCCCTCTTCTTGTTTCACACCTTCTCTCTGCTCCTGAGCATCTCTTGGCAGCTGTGGCCTGGAGATGGACACAGCAGACAAGCATGGGTGGGATCTCCCTGCCCACACGCAGGACTCACCTTGCACTCTGGGGACGCAGCTGCGGGGAGGCAGGAGCAGCCCTCGGGCCAGCTCCGCCGTGTGTCAGCCAGGGGCTGTGTACACAGGTGTGTGTATGTATGTGTGAAACATGTGAATACATACGCGTGTTTTTGTGTGTCTGTTACACATACAGACCTTTTTGCATATACACACAGACATTAATGATCCATTTTAAGGAACTGGATCATGTAAGTTTGGATGTCTGCAAGTCCTGGATCTGTAGGACGGACCAGCAGGTGGACATACAGGGCTGGAGCTGTAGTGTTGGGGCAGAATTTCTTCTCAATTTTTGCTCTCTGGGCCTCCAACAGCTCGGATGTCACCCCTGCCACATGGAGGGACCTCTTGGACCTCGGCATGCCCACCCGGCCACAGCAGCCCCACACTGGTGCAGGGGTAGGTGACTTGGTGCAGCACCCCGTGGCTGACATCTGCACCGGCCAGCCCCAGCCCGAGTCTACCTCTCCCTTGCTGCACCCTGCCTTGACCTGGGTCTTTTTTTTTTTTTTAACCTCTTCCCATTCCGTTTCTCCTTGTCTTCAGAATCAGGACGTTTGCCAGCTTGGACTGAACAGCCTGAAGCATGAAGGGTTCCTGGCGTCCACTTCACCAGTGTGCCAGGAAAAGCCTCCTGCCAGGGAAGCACCTTCCTCACTCCTGACCCCAGAGCCCAGGGCTGCAAGCCAGGAGGCCAGGCACACTGACGCTGCCACGCACCAACTTTGGAACTCCAGTCATCCATCTCTCATCTGCTTTTCTCCTATAAGTTGGAAACCAAAAGGCCTACTTCATTGGCGTTTTGCACACTAGGTGAGAAAATACACAAGCACTGGTGAGCTCCAGAGCTCACAGCCATGAAGAGATGCACCACTACTACCATCCTACCGTTAGCCAAGACTTCGTCACCACCATCACCATCACCACCATCACCATCATCACCACCACCATCACCACCATCACCATCATCACCACCACCATCACCACCATCACTATCATCACCACCATCACCACCACCGTCACCATCATCACCACCACCATTACCATTATCACCACTGTCACCATCACCACCATCACTGTCATCACCACCATCAGCAGCAGCACCTTCACTGGTGTTGAAGATAAACCCATTTTTAAAAAAATTTGTTTTCAGAGGGACGCGATACCTTTATGTCCACGTGGAGCTGAGGACTGGACCCAGTGCCTCACACGTACAACGCAAGCGCTCTACTGCTGAGCTACGGCCCCAGCCCCAAACCCCATTTCAGGTGCTGCTGCCCCTCCTCTCTTTTCTTGCCCTTGGATCACCACTTCCGTCTGGTGAGGGTGAGCATCCCCATCGGGACACAGATCAGACCCTGCCCCTGGAGGTTCCAACGCACAGGCGAGGGTGAAGCCTGAGGAACTGGCATTTCTCTCAAGTTCCTGATGCTGCTGGTCCAGCGTCTGGATCAAGTAGCAAGCACGAGTGTGGCCAGATGACCTCTGCTACGTCTCCCAGGTCCTCACGAAAGCCTGTGAGCGCCACGGCAGCCGAGAGCTCCGAGGCTTTCCAGCTGAGCATACCTGATCCCGCTTAAACGGTCCCTGAGGAACCCAGAGCTAAGTGATGCATTTTTCATAACTGGGAGGGGAGAACAGTGAATGAAAAGTGAAAGCCGAGGCCATCTTCCAGCGAGGGTCCAGAGCCAAGCAGCTGCCATGTGCCCCTGGACATGAGGTGGGGAGACGACGAGGAAACCGGCTCCCAAGTCTCACCGCCGGAGTCCAGCTGGACGAACCTAGCAGCGGGTTCCGGCCCGCTGGTTACATGAGCAACGTCCGGAGGGCACCAGGTCTGGCCAGTGCATCAGGATTTCTGCATCAGTGCCACTTACAACCATCTGTGGCATCTGACTGGTTGTCATTAGCAACAGAAAGGACCGCGCTGGCCCTGCACAGGTGCACCGGAGCTGCCTGAGGGTGTGCTAACCTGCTCAGGGCAGGGTGTCCCCATCCCAGGCTCAGTGACAGGAGGGGCCTCTTGCTCCAGGTGCCCTGGAAGACTTGCTCCCCTGGAGTGTCCTGTGTCAGTGAAGCCACCATGTGGGAGACTCAGAAATGCCTTTCGTGCTATCCAATGCCCACCAGGACTTGGAGGCCATGGCTGCTGTGTCTAAGCAATTAAAGTAACTTTTTAACTTCTTTTTTTTTTAAAAAAAAGAATCAAATAAATACAATGTTTAATGGAAAAAAAAATCCCTTAAATCAAGCCCTCCCATCCACAGCTGACCCCAAAGGACAAAAGCAGATGCACGTTCACCCTGGGAAGAGGAGCTTCTCTTACAGAAAATACATCCTTCACAGGCCCACCAGCGAGCAGCAAGCACTCCGCGAGACACTCTCGTTACACACATGCAAACAGCCAGTGTCAACATGGAGATCCAGGTCGGGGACTGAAGGACTCTCCTCAGGGTGGTTTTCAGACATCTAGCCCCTGCCCGTGGACAGAACTGACGCACTTTCGAGATATCAAGTCTGTATCCATTAGTAACATCTAAGAAGAGTACTAGGAAGATCACCCGTGGAAACCAGTTCTAAGTTAGACTGCTCTCAGCTCAATAGGATATAACAACCATTTCCATATAAGGAGCATCATGGTCTCTTCAGTGTCTAGTTTGAGTGGATCAAACCATCTAGTTCTAGTAGCAAACGCGTCTCTAACTCGGCGTGTTCACAGCACACACACCCAGCGTATCTTTTCACTCTGAACTAGCCGCCATCTGACCAGAAGCACCGCACTCACATGGGCCCACCCACAGAACCAGGCCCCATCTGCCCTGAAAAGAAGGCAGCCCTACGCCACATGACAGCGTGAACGTGAAGACGTCACTGAAAGCCAAACGCAAAAAGCCAGTGTTGTAAGGTCCCGTGTGCAGAAACAGCAGAGCAGGCAGATCCACGGAGACGGAAAGGAGCTCACGGCCACCTGATTCTGGGGGCAGGGATGGTAGCAGGTGCTAGCTAGCAGTGTCTCCTGGGCGATGAAAGACTCAGCCACCCCGAGGTGGGGTCTGAACCACACTGCGGAGGTATCAAGATGCCAGGGAATCATGATCCTTAGAAGAGTTACCATACCAACGTTTGTGTTTTGTGTATTTTGCCTAATTTTCTTAAAAACTTAGGCCCAGAGTTGTGTGCTCCACAGTAGAACTCCATGGCCAACACCAGGTGGGGGTCACTCTCCCTGCACCCTGGGGTGGTGCACGGTGGGGTGCCAATGGACAACAACCCCCTCCCCATGACATGCGCCCTCTTCAGTGGACGGGCAGCAGAGCCCATCTTTCCAAGAGATTGGAAAGTTGATTGCTTTTCCAGAACACTCCACAGGATGTGTGGTTTTACCCACCTGGTCAGCCTAAGAGTGGGAGCCCGTGGGGACAGGCAGACTGAGGTCATAAGCAGCACCCGCGCTAGGCGAGGAGGCCCAGGGTGCAGCCTTCACACGGGAAACGAAGTCCATGCCACACACTCGGCACCCTGCACAGGGACCCTAAGCCTCTGCCCGTGCGGCCACACAAGGCCTGCTGCCCCCAGAGCCCTCTGTACCTGAAATGGCGTCTGGCTGTTGTAGTTTTTCAATTCCTTGTTTCCACCCCGAAACAGGAGCACTCTCGCGCAGCTGTCCTGCAAAGTGAAAAAGAAAACTGCTGGTAAAGTCATGGCACAGACGTCACCCAACAGCTCACGCCCTGCACGGGGCTGAGGCCTGACTGCCTTCAGTGCTCACCGCGACCAAGCCGTTCCTCCGGCAGACGGCACTTACAGAACATCTTGTCAACCTAACAGGTGAAATGCCCTGGGTAAAACAGAGAGAGAAAAAGGAAGGGCAAACCTGGAGAGGTGAAAGGAGGGGCCTCCAGAACACCCTTCACCTGGGCAACCGCAGGACCCAGAGGCAGACGCACGGGACAAGAAACACCTGAGAGCTTCCGAGCAGGAGGCAAGCCTCACGCCACCAGTGCCGTTGATTCTCACTTGTGTTTGTTTTTGGCATTGGGGATTCAGGAACCCTGCCACTGAGCCAACCC
>CM053399.1:3031086-3054765 GCA_028644305.1 Xerus rutilus | reverse complement strand
CCACTAAGCTGTGGGCTGGAGCAGCGTCTTCACTCTGTCACCTAGACCTGCAAGTGAGCTGGGGGAGCCCCTACTACTGTCCCAGGGAAGAACGTGAGGCTCCAGAGATGAATCCCAGGACACTCCTGACATTCCAACTGGACAGTGTCCAGGCTGTGGGGCCCAGAGGCCCAGTGCCTGTGAGTGGACACAAGGGCCCCTGGAGCAGATGCAGGGCAGCAGTCAAACCCAGCATGCCACCTTTGGCCTTCCTCCCAGGGCCACAGGAGCTGGAGTGAGGCAGCAGCAGGCCGCCCTGGCCATCCCAGGCCCAGGGAGAAGACAACCCTCCCTACATGGGCAGAGGCTTTGGCTCTGGGCCTGCTGGGTGGAGGCACAGAGCTGGGCAGGGCATGTGGATAACCCAGTGGGCAGAGGGGCAGGTGCAGCCTTCTCCTTCAGGACTCTGCAAACTATGGTCCACTGGCCAAACCCACTCACTGCCTGTGGAAACAGCCACACCCTCACGGACACGCCGCACCCCCACCAGAGCTACAGGCTGCAGCAGGGGTCGTGTGGCTCAAAGCCCAAGGTGCTTACTAGCTGGCCAGCACAGAGAAAGCCGACGCCTATCCTGATCAAGGCAATGAGGAACGCTGCTTGGGACAGCTGTGGCCCCGCCTGGGTGGTGGGCACGGGTGCAAGGCATGTGGAGTGGCACCCAGAGGCCCAGCCACGTGAAGAGCCAAGAATCAGCCTGTCAGAATATTTTAACCTTTTCCAATAAAAATTCCCATCGACATTTTCAAAGACCAGCTTGTTTGCAATTATTTCAAGTGACAGAAAAAAATAATTTCCTTTTTTTTTTCACGATAAAATATGCTTGAAATACACTGGAGAAAATTAAGGAGTGTTTTCCCGTCTCAGGCAGTAATTACGAAGCAGATGCTGTGCAGATGTGCTACAAGCCACGGCCAAGCTGTGATGTGTTCAATGCAGCCGAGCAAGTGCCCCACGCTCACAAAGCCTTCCAACAGCCACGCCGGCCGAGGCCGCGCTGCATACAAATCCCACAGACAGGCTTTCCGTGCGAGCCAGGAGCTCCGCAAGATGCTCTCCAAGCCCAGCTGCACGGCTTCCTGTGCTAGGCAGAGAGAGGACGGGACAGGGTAGCTGCTGCCCCTGAGAAGCAGGGCCCAAGATGGAGAGAGAGCAGGCCGGCAAGCTGCTGATCTCTGCTGCACAAAGCAGGGCTTGCACTCTGCTGTGGCCTGCAAAGGCCTGATGGGCAAGAGACCCACACACTCCGTCAGGCTCGTCAAGGAGCAACTTGACTGCATATGGGGTGTCCGAATTGGGTTTTGAAGGATATATAGAAGTTTCCCAGGACAAAGAATCCAGGAAGGGCCGGGTGCGGTGGCGCAAGCCTGTAATCTCAGCACTTAGGGAGGCTGAGACAGGAGAATCGCGAGTTCAAAGCCAGCCTCAGCAATGGCGAGGCGCTAAGCAACTCAGTGAGACCCTGTCTCTACATAAAACACAAAATAGGGCTGGGGATGTGGCTCAGTGGTCGAGTGCCCCTGAGTTCAATCCCTGGCACCAAAAAAAAAAAAAGAAGAAGAAGAAGAAGAAGAAGGTCCAGGAAGGTTTAAGAGCTGGAAGCAAGTGGGACTTTAGGGTGGCCGGAGGACCCTGGGCTGGGAGCAGCCATAAAGGGCCTAGGGATGGACTTGGGAGTGGCTGAAGCTTGAGCTGTGACCTGATGTCACAGTGAGCACAGGATGGATCACAGCTTCAGACCAGGAAGAGGATGCTGAGGACCGACAGGATGCCCGGGCCTCCTGGAGAGCCCCTGCACTGTGACCTGCTCTGCTCCTCCAGGAGGAGTCCTACCTACGCCCACTGCTGGGCTGCATGGTGTGGGGTCTACCTCTCTCCACCCTCAGACCATGAAATCAGAGAAAGAAAAGGAAGAAGGGGCAGAGAAGCCTTGGTAGGGACAGCCCAGATGAACCCCATGGTGGGCACCCAGGACACTGTAGCCCACAGGTGCCTCTGAGGCTGGCTCCTCCTCGACACTGCCTGCACCTGGGGCAGCAGCCCTCCTGGGCCCCCTCAGGTGCCCCCTCCAGCCAGGGTGCCCACTAGTGGGGGCTGCTCCCCACCATGAAGGGCTGCTCTCCCACAGGGCAGGGCCATGGCCTCCAACCCCCAGCATGCAGAGCACTCAGTCACTGTGACCAGGACAGAGGGCAGAGTCATCCACGGGGCCACCTGCCATGTCCCCTGCAGCACTGCACAACACAGAGAAGGTGCAAGCACCCCAGTGTCCACCAGCTGAAGATGGACACGACACACATGTCCCTCCACAGAGAACATGCCACACAGCCTCAAGAGAGGTCACCCTGACACCTGCTGCACCAGGGATGGACCTTGGGGCCATGATGCTGAGTGAAACGAGCCAGTCGCAGAGGTACTGGTGCCGCAGGACTCCACACTGCGAGGTCCCCGAGCCGCCAGGCACACAGAGAGGGGAGGAGGGAGCTGGGGCCGCGGGTGGGAGTGAGTGGTGGAGGGGAAAGAGCTCCAGGCTGGGAGGTGAGGAAGGCCTGAGGTGGAGGAGTGACTGCCATACAGCAGGGTGGACGTGCCCAGCGCCCAGGACTGGGCACTATATGTGGTCAAGATGGGGTTGTAAAGTGTTTTGCCACAGTAGAAAGAAGGTCAAGGTCACACTCTGGGACTGAGCAACTGGCCCCCTAGCTGAGAAGCCCAGTGTCCTGCACACCCTGGGGACCCCAGGCAGCATGGCAATGGCACTGTAGCAGGCAGGCCGAGTCCTCAGCTGAGGCCAGGGCCCAACCACAGCCCGGCTGCTGGCTCTGCTGGGGCTCCGCTTCCTCTTCTTGGTGTCAGGACGTGGTTGTCACCGAAGCAGCAGGCAAGGGCTCCCTGCGTGCTCCGCCAGGCTCTGGGTCCCACCCACGCCCAGGTCAGGGGTGGCCGCGTGTCCACTGACCTGGTTGTAGAGGGCGCAGATGTGCAGGGCCGTGTTCCCCGAGGCGTTCTGGGCGCCCATGTCTGCGCCGTAGAAGAGCAGGTGCTCCAGGTGCTGCACGTGTCCGTACCTGCAGGCCTGAGACAGGAGGCCGTGCTGGGGCCAGGGCCACACCCAGCCCCGGCCCCGCCTGCCCCGGCCACGCTCTCACCCTGAAGCCCTCCCAGCCCAGCCACCTGCCCACACCATGAAGTCCCCTCCAGCCTGGCCTCTGCGCCCACACCCTCACCCACACCCACTGGACTCCCACTGAGGCTCGTGGTGACTCCAGGCCTCTGGCTGTGACGGGAGGAGGAGTCATGCCTGGCTGGGGACATGAGCTCTGCAGTTGCACAGGGGGTCCCAGAAGAGGACCCAACCTCCCTTCCCTGCAGATCAGGGGACCAGGAGACACAGGTCCTTCCCCTGACCTTGGCGTGCAGTTCTGAAATGCACCCTGTGTGCGCGACCCCCCTTGGTGATCCCCGCTCCTGGGGGGATGGCGTGTGCAATGGCCAGGGAGGCACCCACACCCTCCTCCCCCAGCTGCATCCAGGGGAGGGTAGTACCTGCCCCTCTCTGTTGTTTTACAGGTAATCCAGCCCCGAGGCAGGCAGCAGGAGGCAGGGCGGCCATCCCTCGGCATGAGGCATGATCTGCCAATCTCCCAGCCCTTCTGGGGGCAATGAGTGTGACTTATGAACTATCAGGTCTCTGGAGCCAGCAGATCTGGGCCCAAGACACAAACCTTCCACTAATCAGGGCTTTTTCTTTGGACTCTACAAATGTCTTCGCCTATAAATGGGAACAACACTTCCCTGCAGGGAATCCTGTGGGGAAGATTCCAAAGGGCCTCACACGAAGCTGGGCACCCCATCAGGCTCAGCCCCTCCCTTCCAGCCCGTGCACTGGCTGATGCTGGGGGCTGAGACGTGGGAGAGGGAGCACCGCAGGTCCTGCCCCCACACTGCCCAGTCAGAGGGAAGCGAGCAGCCTGCAGAGGGCAGGTGGCACCTGGTGCCCACAGCCTCCAGCTCCTAGAGCACAGACTGAGCTCTGGGTGTTGGTCACTGAGACAGATGGAGTGAACTTCACCTCTGCAGTGCCCACAAGAAAGAGCTGCAGCTGGACAAATAATAGTGACGGAAGATGAGGGAGGTGCTGGACTGTTCGCCAGGTAAGCTTTCAAATAGGAACCAGGGAGCCACCCACCTGCAATCACTGTGCCTCCCACTGTTGCTCTCTCAACCTGCCCCGTGCAGACTCTGCTGCAGACACCACCGCCACCGCTGCCCCGCCCTCCTCTAACAGCGCCTGCACCCTCCTGTGGCCCCCAACCTTCCCCAGTCGAGGGGGCCCCCTCCCCACTGTTCCTGTGGAGGGACAGGCAGCATGGGGACATCAGGTCCCATCATGGCTCAGGGGCCCAGAGATCCAAGGACCCATGAGGTCCTCAGATGGGAACATCTCACAGCAACACTCCTGGGAAATGTGGAGGAGACTGGGGACAGAGACCAGGCAAGGGAGAGGCAGGAAGCCCACAGAGGCTGCCACGACCCCTCCGAGCCACACTGACCCCACAGGGCCCAGGACTCTGCCACTGGGCCTGGTCTTCTCCTCCTTGAGCCAGTCTGAGTTGGGAAGTTTGTTTTTCACATGGGAGAACAGTTACTAAGCTGCTCTCCCGAGGACTCGGGGAGCAGTGCTCCTGGGTTTAAGGGTTCGCTCTGCAGTCCATGGGAGGGAGCCACACGCACCGTCAACACGCCAAGGGCTACTCCAGGCCCGTGACTCCCCGGCCCCGGTTACCCTGGATGGACGAGGTTGGAAGCTACCTCCATGGGAGCCAGCGTGCCCAAGGCCCCAGCCCAGGCCTCTCCTCTTATTCTGTGCTCACAGTTTGGCAACCAGCAAACCCAGAAAGTACAGGACAGTGCAAAACAAGTGCCGTCCCCAGCCCCACGGTCTGCCACGGGCAAATGCTGAAGGGCCGCCTTTGTGAGCCGCTCCTTCCCTTTCCAACCCTGGTGGTCGAGGGAGAGGCCGCTGGTCAGGGTGTGCAGGCTGGGAGCCAGGCGAGCTGGGGCCCAGGGCTGAGCCACATGACAGAGAGGTGGGAAGTGGGGGGTTTCTCTCTGTCAAGGATGGGTACACATATGGGTCCCTGGTGTTGGCTTGAAATGGTGTCAGCACAAACCCACGGCCTGGACACTGGGAGAAATCCAAATGGAAATGAGTACCGCTGGCCCTGGGTTTCCTCAGAGCCACGTCCATGGACCCAGCCAAATGCAGATTGAAAGTGTCCAGGAAATGATCGCCTCTGCCCTGAGCTCGTCATTGTTCCCTGGCAGAGCGCTATTTACATAGCATTTGCATTATTTGAGGTATCCTGCACCATCCGGAGCTGATTTAAACCACACAGAGGATGCCGCTGGTTATATGCAAACACTACACCATGTTATACGTGAGATCTGGGGATGTGGGTGTCAACGGGGGTCCTGGAACCCAATCCCGAGGTGCCCAGGGACGACTGTGTGCGTGTGCCCAGCCTCCACCCCTAGCTGTGGAGAGGGTGGCTCAGGCGCAGCCCCGTGGCAACTGGCACACCAGCCCCAGAGCCTGGTCTCCACGCAGCAGGGTAAAAAGAACCCAGGCTCCTGGTGGAAATGGGAGACAGAAGGGCTGAGGAGGAGAGGACCCAGAGGAGCTTGGAGCACCTCAAGTCACAAAGAAACACAGTGCTCCAGAGGACGAGGGGGCCCTGCTGAAGGTGCCAAGGACGCCGGTCGGGCAGGAGACAGGGTCTGAGGAAATGGATTTGGCACGGGAAGATCACCCTGTGGACTTATTAGCTACAATAGGGACAGCAAAGACTCTGGAAACCTGGCAGATGTCATCCAGCCAGCTGGTCACAGGAATGTCACTAGGAATAGGAAGTGGCCATCAAGTGCCACCAGGCAGGACGCAGGGCCAAGAACATGGCTGGATCCTAGAACACTCCTGCCAACCTGCACCCTGGCATCCTCAGGAGGAGGCCACGTGAGCCAAATCGAAAGATGCCCCCAAACCACTGCCCGGAACTCTTCCAGGGCCCCGGGAGCAAGAGGAGCAGAGGGGAGATGGAGCTCGCCACGAGGGCTCGGGCTCATGGGGCAAGGCTTCTGGCTGCAAGGGACATTACTGGGATGACAGGCAAACTCGGAGGTGGGCATGGGGAGGGTGCCTGGAGTCCTCTGCTGCTCTTACAGCCACTCCACAGCCTGAACGCAGAACCCTTTCATGATTTCCAAAGAAGGTAGACCTGGCTTAGGCTGGAGCCTCTCAGCCTGTCTCCTGGGGGCCATTTAGAAAATGCGTGCACCAGGCCTCCCCAAGCCCACTGCCTCGGATCCCTCGAGGCTCTCCAAGGGCTGTGGTTCCCTGGCTAGGCCTAGCATGGACCAGCCACTGCCGGCCAGGGCCCCTGGTGAGCCAGAAGGGTGCTCCTTCCCACCAGCGCCCTGCTGCCACCTGCTGGACGCCTGTGGTAGGCCAGGTGACCACCCCCGCATCGCAGCAGAGGCATGGTGCCCTGGTCCCGCAAGGCCCAACACCGCAACTGGAGCATGGCAGCGCTCAGGGTGCTGCGGGCAGGCATCCCAGGTCTGCTCGTATGAGCGCCCCACTGTGGCCTGGCTCAGAGCCCCGAGGAACCTGCCATCCAAACTACACGAGCTCTCTCCCGAGCACCTGCTTCACCCCCAAGCTACTCGGCAGACATCCCCACCAATCAGGACACAAGAGTCACCTCTTGTCAGCTCTGGGTCAGGGAGTGGGCTCCTATCAGCAGAGATAGAGCCCCTGGCTGCTCCTGGGCCCTCACTCCCTGCGCCCCTCAGTGTGCACAGGCAGGCTGGGGTCTTCCTGCTGGCCTGCTGGGGTAGGAGAGGCCGAGGGGCACAGAGGCATCAGAGCCAGCCAGCCCCTGGGCTGCGATGCCAACCAGAGAGCAGCCACTGATCCACGTTATGGGCTGAAGCCCTACGCCCAGTCCCTCAGGACGTGACAGTGCAGACAGGCCTTTTAAGAGCTAGTTACAGTAAAATGAGGCTGTGGGGTGGCCCTAATCCACATGAAAAGGTCCTCATGAGAAGAGGTCAGGACACAGGGAGCCAGGGGAGAGGCCTCGAGAGGAGCCAGCCTGAGCCGCTGGATCCCAGGCTGCAGCCCCCAGGACGGGGGACAGTGACTATTGCCGAGACATGGCTGTGGCACTCTCACGGTGGCCCCTGGAAGCCAACACAGTCTGGACATACTAATTTGTTAAGTTCAGTCAGAAACGAGGACATACAAATGAGCACATATAAAATCCCAAAGAGGCGACTGCGGCCCGAGGCCACTGCTCCCACCCACTTCCCTTCCGAGCTGCTGCTTGGATAACGTGATGTTTGGAAAGAGGACATCCCTTGAGGACTTCACCTAGGTCACCAGGGCAGATGGAGGCTCTGACCAAAGGGACAGGGTAGCATGACCCCAAACTGGGCGTCAGGGTCCTCATTCCCCTCCTCCACCACTCTCCTGGCCCCAGGACTCAGTGTTGGCTGGACGTCAGGGGTTTGGTGGTCCTTAGCCTTTCTGGGGCCACAGAGAGGATCCTTTGCCTATTTCTCCAAATGGTACCTTGCCAGGCCAGGTGGTGGCATAGGACATGAGGCCGACCTCCCAGTCAGCACAGTCTGCCCCACAGCAGAAAGCCACTCATTCCTGCAGCTCCAGCCGTGGCCCCTGCTGTGGGCAGAGACCGGGCCCTGCACCTGGGCCACAACACAAGGGGCTTCCCAGCTCTGGTCCTTCCGCCTGGTAGCCAGGGGACCCCAGCCTCTTAACCCTTGAGGTCCCCTCTGTGAAGTTGCAGATAACCATGGCCTTCTGCACCAAGTGAGGCTTGGCACACAGTTCTGAGGCATGCACACGCCCATAGCATGTAACAGTGACATGTGACGTGTGACCAGATGCCAGAGTTATAGGAATGCCACCTCCAGGTCCCCCACATGACACCTCAGAGGCCAGCAGACTTGATCTCTGACCTGGGAAGGCCCTCTGCCCAGTAATGCAGACTAGCTACATGAAACCTTCCTGTCCCCACTGACCAGGATCTGCTGTCTGGAGCCATCCTCTAAAGCCAGAGTCCGCACAGGGCCTGCCGGTGCTCCCTGGACCCAAGGGCAGACTGAACTTGGTGGTCACCACAGTGCCCAGACAGTCATCTTGGAGCCTCAACTTGCTGGTCACTTCACCTGGACACGTGGTCCCTGCAGCATCTGGAACACGGGAGGCATCTTGGTGCATCAGAAAAACCCAATAGCCGGGGAGAAGACCACTATCTACGGGCTCCAGTGGGTCCAGCCACCAGCCCCTGCAGCCGGCAGGCGCCTTAGAGCAGCTGCACGGGCTGCTGGCTGGGCCCCAGGGACTGACAGCAGGTGATCACTCCACAGACCTCAAACTGCTGAACACAGGGAGTCCATCGTTCCCAGGAGGAACAGCAGGACCTGATCCCTTGCTGTGGGGGCTCAGCAAGCTGGAGGGAGCCAGGGTGAGCGGGCTGGGTGGTCGGCGCCTACAACTATCTGATTCCTTTAAGGTTGAAAATTTTAAAGTGATAAATAGCAAATGGAAAGTAAGAACAAAAGTAAGATGCACTGATGCGGCGCTCTCCCTGGAGCAGACACTGCAGCCAGGCCCGAGGGTGCAGCTGCTCAGCACTCTGAATGTACCCTATGGCTCCTTAGTGACTGCGGCCATGGGCGGGAGGGTGGCCCTCAGCAAGCCCCGACATAGCCAGCGCTTCCTGCAAACTCTCTCTTCTGCCGTCTCAAGAACTATGTCGATCATTCCAGAAATCAGCAAACAAGCTCAGAGTGGGCAGTCGCCCCTGCTTGGGGAAGGGTTCCCCTCAGACTGCGCAGCGCCCACAGAACTGCCTGAGGATGGCCCTGGGAGAAACCTCCCCCTCCCAACGACAGACAGCCGGGGGGAGCGAGGGGGCCTGCTCCCCTCAGCCAGGGCAGGTGGAGGGCCAGCTCCGTGGACAGGCCGAGGTGAATGTGCGTTAATAACAGCTCACACGATGCCCAGGCCCTGGGCCGCTGAGGTGCTCCTGGGCCCTGGGAGGTTTGGTTGTTCTTTAACCCCTTCCTATGCCTCTCTGGACTTCCAAAATGCCTGGGGTGAGCAGCTACTTATTTTTAAGTGGGAAAAAACAGGGTGATTTGAATAATAAACTTTTGAGAGAGTGGCTTGCACACAGCGTGAGTTCAAAGGGGTTCTTCCAGCCTCTGCCGTGGGGGCGGGACATGTCCCTGGCCCCCGGATTCAGATGCCACCACTGCAGTACACGCCTGGCCTCAGCAGGGCTGGGACCCTGGGGCCTGGCCAGCAGGATGAAGTAGCTGTGCCCACTGCTAGGAAGACTGGGCGCTGGGGACAGCGCAGCCGACTGAATGCAAAGCTCAGAAGCCCAGGAGCCCTGAGGGCTTCTTCAAGAGGGCAGGGCCAGAAACAGACCAGCCATGCACATGCAAAACCCACCTGCCCCTGCCTTTTCTTCTGCCACAAACACATTTTTAAGAGTGGCTTCTGTCTGCCCATGGGAGGATGAGGATCCCGGCCGTGGGAATGAGACAAGCGGACAGTGAATTCGGCTCAGGTAACTGAGCTCTGTGGCCTTGGAAAGTCACTCACCCTCTCTGGGCCTGTTAACTGATCTGTTAACAGATAAGAAGTGATCTGCTAGGGTTGCTCTGAGGACATAAAAGGTAAAGCAAAGAAAGCGGGTCCAGGACAGCTTGGCTGGTGAGACTGTGGCCAGGGGTGGGGAGGAGAGGGGGCAGCTCTGTCCACTGTTCCCTCGAGGTCTGTGCTCAGCACCTATCATCTTATTTAACAGTCCCAGCAGCTGAAGGGGACAAGGCTCAGGGAGACAAAGCTGCACTATGTGGACCATGGAGGTGCAGCAGGGGACAGTCTTTCCAGGACTGGTCTGAAAAGAAGCCCACTGCTAGAGGGCAGTCCACCGGGCACTGCGCTGAGCTCAGGAATTCAGCAGCAGCAACTCCAGGGCTGGGCTAGCAGTGGGCTGAGGCGGGGTCCTTGGGTGCTTTGGGGTGGTGATGCTCTGAATCCAACCTCAGGACCTCAGGGATGGGACCTGGCATCTGTGGGGACAGAAATCACGGCTGGGCATTCATCTCACAACAAGAGACAGCCAGGGTGCCCGCAACCCCGGGGGGCCCAAGGCAGGTGCCATCGGGTGCTTCAGGGAGAGCCAGCTCTGAGGGGATCCCTGCAGGAGGGGCCGCGCTGGGCGAGGGAGGGCGAGGGCAAGAAGGGCGGGAGGGGAGGGAGCAAGGGCCTGAGAGTACAGAGGGGGACCTGTCGGGCCAGGGGCTGCGTGGCAGGACCTGGGGCTGAATTCCCTGGATTTTCTTTTTTTCCGTGTGGCTGGGGCTCTGGGCCTGGGGCCTCGCTGTCCCTGGAGGGACACCTCTCCCAGGGGGAGCGACTCCTAGACAGAGCAAAGGGTGCGTCTCTCCTGGGCAAGTCCCCTGCAGAGCACGCGCCTCCACCCCATATCAGGCTCTCGCTGGCCACCAGACTCTGCCGCCCTCTCCCTGGGCAGGCGCCAGACACCAGGCCGCCCCTGGGCCCAGCCCTGCACTCAGCCAAAGTGGCTACTCCTGGGCCTGCTTACCGTCCTGCCCACCTTGACCATGAAAACCACGATCAAGGGCCCCACCCTCACTTCCCTGCCCCCTCTGCCTCCCGAGGGGCCAGGAGGTCAGTGTGGCCCTGAAGGGCAGAGTGAGTCCCCTCCCCTAGAGTCACAAACTGTCTTTCCAGGGGTGGCCATCTCCTGATCTCCTGGCCTCATCACACCTGGAGGGCAAGAAAATCTGCATTTCAGTTAAAACAGGCTTAGGAGTGGGTGC
The DNA here is from genome assembly GCA_028644305.1 of Xerus rutilus. Classification (NCBI taxonomy): domain Eukaryota; kingdom Metazoa; phylum Chordata; class Mammalia; order Rodentia; family Sciuridae; genus Xerus; species Xerus rutilus. The sequence goes on along the minus strand of CM053399.1, from coordinate 3,043,779 downwards.
CCAGGATATGGGGGTAGTGTCCACAGGAATTCCTCCAATCTGCCCATAAAACCCTGTCCTGGGGAGCCCTGCGGACTGTGGCCATCGCCCAGGGCACTGTCACCGTGCCCATTGGTGGCCCACAGGATGTTTCGATGAGGCACAGAGGCAAACACCTCCCCCAGATCCCTCAGGCATCCACATTTAAGCACATTTCAAACCCTGCATTCACACTGTGGAGCTACAAAGAGGAGCACAGACAACGCGTGGATCTCCGGGAGGCCCAGTCTGGAGTCTCAGCACCCCTGTCCTCCTGAGTCTCGCCTCAGCCCTACACCCTGTGTCCAGCCGCTGCTGCCTGGTCCTGCTTGAGGCTCCACCCCTTCCTGGTGATGTCCTGGGGCCTGGGGGCAGCTCATGGCCCACTGCCTCATCTGGAGTGCTCTTGTCCTGCACTGGCTGGTGCCCACTGCCAGCCGAGTGGTTAAAATCAAGCTCTCTAGAGCCTGGATGTCCCCACACAGCCCCCTCCAAGCAGGTCAAGGCTGAGGCACTCACACCAAGACGGCCAGGGCTGTCCTGGGGAGCTGCCTTTCCAGCCACAACAGGAAGCCAAGTCCACACCATGAAGACAGAACTGGCCGTGCAGCCAAGTGCACCTGAGCAGCCCAGGGCCATGGCTATAGTCATCTACGATACTGTTGGGTCAAATGTTCAGGTCCTGAAGCCCAGTGAGCTGCCACTGGAAACCGACTTCCTTTCGCATGAGAAGGAGCAGCAGAAAGCCAACAGATCTCATGCTGGGCACGACACACTGCTTGAGGCCCCACCCTGGTGTGGAGAGGGGCCTCTCCACCGACGAGCACGGGGAGGCTGGAGTGGCCCTCCAGGGCCGACTGCCCGCTCGGCAGCTCCTCTGCACCCCTCCCGACTGCAGTGGACAGGACGCAACGTGCCCCCCAGGAGTGGGGGGTGGATGCAACATGCCCCCCAGGAGTGGCGGCACGAGGTGACAGTGGCATTGACAGCAGTGTGGTCCCTGTGCAGCTGAGCCCGGGACCTGCCTCTGCTGGCCTCTCCTTGCCCAGGCAGCCTCCGTGTGCCCTCCTGGACCCTTCTCCACCCTGGCCAGACGACCCGATGCCAGGCGCCCCCTCTGGGCTCCCTCTGCTGACTTCCACCCAGGCCGAGCAATGGAAGGGACAGTCCTTGCGGGGGCCCTCATGGTGCGGCGCAGCCAGGCTGGCTCCTCTCTGCCCACAGGACCACCGTCCCTCCCTGTTCCCTCCCTGCTCCCTCCCTGCCCTGCCGTGGGGGTGGCAGTGGCTCCCTGCTGCTGTTGGCCTCTGTGCTGGGCCTTCCCCGCCAGGCCTGCACCCGCCACCCAGGCTTCTGTGGGCGCTGTCCCTGGCCTCTGGTTCCTGCCACGCCTGCCCTGACACAGCCTAGTGGATGGAGTGACGTGGGGTCTGGGAAACACACACAGGGCCTGCCCTGGTCACCTGCATGCAGGACCCCCGGGACCAGCCCTGGGGTTGGAGGAGCCAGGGTGCAGGGCTCCTTGAAGGGGCGCTCGCCCCAGTCCCGCCTCGGCTCCTCCTGTGTCTGCGGAGGCTGGAGGTCTGTTTCCAGGCACACACGCCCGTGTGTCAGGGTGAGGAACAGCGCGAACGTCTTGGGAGCTGCAGGTGGGCCCAGGTGCTGGATGCGCCCCGGGCCGGGGCCGGGTTGCCTGCGGCGGGCGCGGCCGTACCTGGTGGATTTCGTGCCAGCCGTTCTCGTCCTGGCAGCTCACGGTGGCCTGCTCGTGCAGCAGCAGCTCGCAGCAGCAGGGGTCGCCGCCCACGACGGCCGTGTGGTACAGCGGCGTGAGGCCGTGGCTGTCCTTGTAGTCCGGGGAGGCTCCGAGCTCCAGCAGGGTCTGGAAAAGTCCGAAGGTGCGTCAGGGGTCCCCTGGAGCCTTCTGCACCGAGGGGAAGAATCAGAGCAGGGACCAGCCGGAGCCCGCCTTCCCACGGCGAGGGTGCTGGTCCACGCATGAGGGGCTGCAGCCCGGCAGACCCTCTGTCCAGTTGTTGAGGGGGCGCAGATGAGGATGGTGGACACGAGGTGATGAGAAGGTTTCCATAAAATGAGCCCCACGAGCTCTCTGCCAAAAGGCTATCCTGCAGCCCCACCTGGCCTGAGGGGACAGGAAATGTCAACAAACTGAGGCAGGGGACGGAATGCCTGGTGGTCAGTGCAGGGGGTTGAGAGGAGGAGGCCTGGCTATCCAAGCAAGGACAATGGGTTGCTAACAGCTGACCTCCAGCAGCTCCCAGCACAGGAGTTGCTAATGACCCCCCTGGGCTGCGCCCTCCTGCCCTCAGGCATGTGCAGGGAGAAGGAAGAGAAGGTGGGGGTCTGGGGTCTGTAAAAGAGCAGCACACACCCACCCAGGCCCCGGCTGTGGGCCCTCTTCTCTCCGGAGAAGCCTGCCACCTCTGTCCCTCTCTAAATAGAACCTGCTTCCTGCGCTTGCCCGGGCAGTGGCATCCAGAGGCCAGCATAGGACCTTCAAGGATGGCAGCACTTGATCATTTGACCTAGAACAGGACCTCTGACCTCAGGGACCCCCAGGGGCACTGAAGCCATGAAGTAGTGCCAGGAAGCCCGCAGGAGAGGGGCAGCTCAGAGGACACAGGGTGTCGGAGGCCAAGGGAGAAGCCCCTGCTTTGGGGTCAGCAACAGGGCCGACCCTGTCCCTCTCCCCAGGGCTCTAGTGGAGGACTGGCTGGGGGCACCTGTGTTCTCTCCAGATGTATCACAAGCCCCGTGGGGCGGCAGGGAGTGTGGGACCACCAGGAGAGGACGAGGGTGCAGCACATACCGCCTGGCTCCCCAGACCTCATGGCAGGCAGAGCGAGGGGGCTCAGTGCCCACTGGGCTGGCGGACCTCACGGGGATGTGGGCTTTCAGCCCTGGCCTTGTGGGTTGAAAACATAAGCCCTAAAAGGAGCAGTGCCAAGAGGAGGGGGTGGGAAACCTAGATACCACTGCTGTCCACGCCCCCACAGGCACAGGAGCCACAGCCCTCAGGGGTGGCCCCAGCAGGAAGGCCACAGGGCAGCCACAACACCCACATGGGGTGACCCCCAGTCTGTACCTTCAGGGCAGCTTGGTTTCTGGTGCGGGCAGCCTTGTGCAGGGCAGTCATCCCATCTCTGGCGCGGAAGTCCAGGTGAGCCCCACCGTTCCTGAGGGCTTTGATGACCTCCGTGGAGCCGTCCAGCTGGGCTGCCAGGGTCAGGGGAGTCTCTGCAGGACCCAGACATGCACTTTAGGACCAACACTTGGGCAAGGCCAGCGATCCCCAAGCCCAGCCACGCTCCAGTGCCTAGAACTTGGGAACTTGAAGAAAGGCCTGAGGGGTGCTCAATGCCCAGCCACTGGCCAGCCCCACGTCCAGCAGTCAGGTGGCCCAGGCTGTCCAGTGACAGAGACAGCGACAAGTGGCTCCAGGTGCCCATCTAGCTGGGCAGGGAAGCCCTCGCTCCCACAGCAAGTCAAGGCTGAGAGGGAGTAGGGCAGAAGCCCGGGGAGGACGGGTGAGGTCTGCCCTCCTGGGGACAAGGGTTCCCCCCATGCACATGACCCGACCCTCTCAGCTGGCTGTGGCTGATGGCCTCAGTGCTTGTGGGGACACATCTGTCACTGCTGATCCTCACACGCCCTCTGCTGAGAAGATGCACCAGGGGGTTAATTTGGAGAAAGCACAGAGTACCACACTATGGGGGAGGAGGTCCCCGTGACCCAGGAGGCACAGCTGGAGGAGGAAGGCCTGGGCTGCGACGGACGACCCCAGGCATGACGCCCCGAGGGCAAACAGAACGCTCCCTCTGTTTTGAATTCCTACACCCTGTTGAGTGGGGCCTGCTTCTCTAACCCTCCAGAAGCTTTACCACCCTTCCCAGGGAGCTGCACAGGAGCACCCTACCCAGTGACCAGCTCTGCAGACCTCTCCCAGCTACAGCTAGGGCGACACAGGCCCACACCCTGGCTCCGGGCGGAACGCTTGCTCCCTGTTCCCCACCACGCACAAGGTTCCCATGGATGCCACCGTGCATATCTCTGACATGTAGCCACGAGGAGGCCTTCTTAGTCTTAAAGGAAAACAGGAATTTTCTGGGACAGCTAAGGGACTTCAGTGATCTGGGGATGTTCCTTGCATAGGCATGGGCCTGGCGAGGGGTGTGTGGGAACCGAGGCCAGCTGGGGGGCTCTGCATGTGCAGGGACAGGGGAGCGGGGCAGGTGTGCAGGAGGGCCCTGACCACACTCGCTGCCGCTCCCCCACGGCCTCCCAGGTGGGCACACAGGCACCTGGAGGCTTCTGAGAGGCCCTTCCTTAGAGCTGGTGGGTGAGAGCAGGGACAGGTACTGAAAGGGTATAAAAGGTCTGAAGGACCTGGGTGGCCTGAAGGACCTGGCGACCACGTGGACCCAAGTGTGGGGCCAGCCTGGCCTTTGGGACAAGTAGGACTTTTCTGCTGTGTCTGGCTGAGAGCACGTGTCCAGTGCAAACGTCAGGCCGTCCAGTCTAGATTCTTTTGTACAGGAGAGCTTTTATGGTGTCATTTTCAAGGACTTGCATTAGTTTATAATTGAGAGCACGGTCTTAGAGCCTGCACAGGTCAAATCAACCAAGGCTGGAATCGCAAGGATGCCTCCAACTCACAGGTCCCCCGGGCCCGGCCACCTGTCAGACAGTGCTGGGCACATAACTCAGCTAAAAAAGCAGGGTGGAGAGTTTGCCCAGGTGGAAGGCACAGGACAGGACTGTGGGTGACATCCCGCCATCGAGTACTGCAGGCCCCAGAAGCTTCCTCAAACGACATTCCAGACTGGCCACATTCAGCTCTGGCCACCTGGAGCGGTCAAGAGAGCCCCATCTGCAGCCCTTGGGCTAGCCAGCACATTTTCAGAGATGTCTAGTGAGGCTCCACATTTGGGGCCAATGGATGAACCCCAAGAAGATGCTGGCCAATCAGCTGAGAGCCTGCAGCATTATGGTGCTGCAGGGTCTCATGCCAGGGACACACCATGGCTTCCCAGTGCGCATGGCCACCTCGTGGTGTTCTGCCACAGGAGGCTCTGACAGCGTTCCTCGGCTTTTACGTGCAGAAACTTCTAGTCTTAAACACACATGGGATCCTCACTCAGGAACCCTCAGGAACCACTCTGCCTCCCTCAGCATGGACGGGGGGAGAAGGAACTGCATTACTGGGAGATGACCTTGAAGACAGATATGCTTGCACCTAGAAAGCACCAGGGGCGCAGGCACACCCAGGGTGTGCTTCAAAGGCACCAACAGGCAGTGGGGAGGGGACCCAGCAGCACACCTGGAAGGCGCCAGCCATGGCCTCTGCAGGCGGGCAGGGCAGGGGAGAGTGCTCAGAACAGCTCCCAGCGGGCACCACGCAGGGGCTGGAGGGAGCGAGGCTCCATGTGTATGTCCTGTGAGCAGCCAAGGGATGAGGGGCCACAGAGACCCCACAGCCACGCCAGGCAGCAGTAAACCCAGCTCTTCCCTGAGAGCCCAGGGGGCCCTGGTAGGTTTCTTAAAATAGTAATTGAGGAGGCCGAGGGATCCTGATGGAGAACAGAACACGAGAAGACCCGTGCATTCCAAATGCAGGGAACCACACGGGGCAGGGCATCTGAGCGTCTCTGAAGGAGCAGGTTCGACCAGCCACAGACCGGGAATAGCAATGCTACACTCAGAATAATGGGAATGGGAGACCACGGAACAGAGGAGCTGCTGCACGCGCTGGGCTGCACGAGGCACCCCAGGCACCCAGACACAAGGCCATGTCCAGGAAGATTGCACGGCTCCACAAAGTCTGCACCCAGCACAGAAGGTGCCTGAGCACCCTCGGGCCGCGGCACCTGTGCAGATCACAGACAGTCCTTGTGGGCGAGGTAGTCACAGGAGTGAACCTTCCTGGGCCATCAGAGAAACAGTGATGGGCGGAGCAGGCGCCCACAGAACTCAGCTCTGCCCAGCCGCTGCACCCTCTGGGAGGCGCTGGCCCCGCCTGCAAGGGAGGGCTTGTGTGGGAATAACCTGGCACCCTTACAGAGCCCCGCGGGCGCCACCCCCACGGGCAGTTGAGGTCAGCATCAGGGGCGGGGCACACCGACCACATGTGCCCTTGAAACAGGTCACTGTGATCGTCCCCCAGCCATTGTACCTCTGACCATCCTCAAGCCCATCGAGGCCGTCAGGACCGAGGAAGCTCCGAGAAACTGCCCAGATACAGGACCCGAGCAGGCAACGGCTGACGGCATGTGGGTCAGAGTGGAGACTGAGGAGACCTGGACGGCACGAGGGCTCAGGGGCAGCAAGGAGCCAACACTGACTCTCTGAGGGGCCAGGCCTGGCACCAGCCTAAGGTCAGCGCCGGGAGCTGGGGGCGGGGAGTGGGGTGCCAGCAGGAGCACCCCTTCTGCTGCTGCAGTCTTGTAATTAAAAGCTGTTCTGAAAGGCCACGTTTACCTTTAAAAACCTCAAGGCTCTCACTTAGGGTAATGGGCTTAATGTAAAACGCTGCTGCTCACAGCCCTACAGGAAAAATCGGAGAGACGTGTGCAGTCCTGGCATCCAGGGCGGACGGAGAACCCATGAGGCTCGGCAAAAGGAACGCAGCCCCCAGTGAAGAGGCAGGTGGAGACTCCCCCTGGCCTGGCACGTGGCGCCCCCGGGTGGGAATGCACAGAGGGCACAGGAGCAGGTGGAAGGGTGCTCCCGTCCTGCGTCCCCAGGGGCTATGAATTAAAATGACTCCAGACATCACTACACAGTCAGGCCACAGTCGCAAACAGCCCCAGATGCTGGCGAGGGGCGGAGCAGGGGCAGGCGCCGTCCACTGGTGGTAGGTACAATGGCGCAGCCCCGGCCCCAGGTGCACGCCAGCAGTAGTGCTCGAGGTGTTTCCTCGTGTGAGTTGGAAATAGGTCTGCAGAGGACTCTGGATGTGAATGTGGACAGCAGCTTTACGAACAGCTTTCAAGAAAATCGTGTCTGACCTCCCCATGCCGTAGGTGACACGGGAGACCCCAGTGCCCACAGGCACAACTCCTGCAAAAAAGAGTGAGCCCTGACTGCCCTGCGGCCCAGTCACCAGGATGAACGCCCCACGTCAGCGCCAGCACCAGGTGTCCATACGGAAGCAGGGGACGGGGCCACCTGGGAGCTGTCCACACATCCTGCTGGATTTTCCCACAAACCTAAAACTGTCATTGAGCACCACCCTGAGCTCACTCCCGTGGACCCGTGTCCTGGCCTGGCCTGGCCTCGCCCACCCACGTCCATGGCCCCATCTTGCCTGGTTGGTGTGTCTTGCCGTGCTTGGTCGCATGCACCTTCATGAGTCACCACGCTCCCCTTGGAGCCCAGCAGGCTCTGAACAAGAACACTCCGGAAATAACTGGATATGGTTCGTGGGCTCTCACTTTAAAACAGGGTCCCTTTTATCAGGAACTGTACCCAACAATCCAGTGTCCCCATACTTGCTCCCTGGCGGCACGGGGAGCTAGTTACTTGGTGATCTTGGGGATCCTTCATTTGCAAGAGTGATTTGTGTTCCCTTAAGTCACCCACGCCCAGTGTCGTTCTTCCCACAGAAATTAAAAACAGTGATTCATTGAGGGGCTACGGGGAGGCAGCGGGACATGGGCTGTCAGTCACCATACACATCACACCAGGCCTGTGTCTCCAGGAGGGACTCCGTGAGCCGCGATCCACAAAGAAGGTCTGCAAAACCTTCTAATTGGGCCATGTGGGAGCAGGAAGGGGCTCCCCGGGAGCCTGGCCACAGGAATGTGTGGGTGGAGCAGGGGCCTTTCAGCAGGATGAGGAGCAGCTCGACTCCCAGGCAGCCTGGCAGGCACTGGAGCGTCGCCGCCCAGACAGCAATTTAGCAACTGGACCCCACGCACGCGGTGTAGACCATGGTGGGTGCTCTGAGAAAACCTGCTTCGGTGGAAGAATGTTCTGAGGTCCACCTCCCACAAAGGCAGGCAGAGCGTCGAAGGCTTCATCTCCAGCGTGATCAGCAAGCCCTTCATCAGTTCGTCCCCATCCTGAGCAGCTGCACCTTCCCGTTGGACTGGATGAAAGTGACACCTACCACAGTTAGCGGCTGGTCATATGGCAGCTCGGCTGTCACTCGCAGGTCATTCTGATGGGATTCAATTATCTCTGGCACATCCCTCAATCCAGAAGGGCTGCTTCTCCTGACTCAGGGACGACGGCCAGGCCTTGGCACCGTGGCATTTTGTGGTCTTGGGAAGGAAGCCACTTGTGTTTCCCATGCAACTCCGTCTCCACCGAGACCTGGATCTGCTGCCACAGCCAGGCCCACAGCCTGTCCCGCCAGCACGGCAGGTGGGAAGGCAGGCCCAGGGTCAAAGCCAAAGCTGTCTGCTTCTTGCGGTGACACAGCACGGCCTTGGCTCATGCTGCTGTGACACAGTCCCAGAGGCTGGGAAGCTCACTGGCTGCACACTGGCTGCTCACAGCCCTGGAGGCTGAAAGCACAGGGTGAAGGTGCTGGCAGGTCCCACATCTGGGAGGCCCTGTGTCCTGGATCTGAAACTGCCCCTTCTCACTGTGTCCACGTGTGGTGGATGGGCAGGGAGCAGGGCCTTCAGTGCTAACCCCAGGGACAGCCTAGGAAACCAGGGCACGTTTGTCACCTTACCTACTGCCGGGCAGCCCCCCAAAGCCAGCCCTGTCTCTCTCCAAGTCCAGAACAAGCAAGAAATGGCATCTGCTGAGACTTGGCGGTTGCACTGATGCAGCAGAGAACTTCAGCGAACCCTGCAGGTAAGCCAGGCCTACACCAGAGTGGACCCAGAGTGCTCGTCCAACACTCCTGTTCTCCTGCCTTGTAGAGAAAACCACCTGATTTAGGAGATGAGGAGACTGGAGTTCAGAGAGGCACACTGACATGGTCTCCACACAGCTGTTTGCAGAGACACTGGGCTGAAAGTGGGTCTGCCTGAGGCTCTCCGGGGCCTGAGTGTTGAGCTGGGCTCTGGGGCTCAGAGCATGGTCCTGTGCCACTACAGCCCTGGGTCCCCAGCAGAGCAGCATCCTCCACCTGCAGGGTGCAGGTTTCAGGGGACGCACGAATGGGTCCTTGACACGGCATCGGGAGCACAGGGCAGCTGGGTGAGCTGGGAGGCCTGGCTTGGCTCAGCAGGCAAGTGTGGGCGCTGCTCTCCCTCCACGGTGCCATGTGGAGCTGGGCGCGCTGCGTGCTCTGTCCCGGAACTGACGCGGGTCAGCTTGTTCCTGAGAACGTCCACCGTGCTCTCTCCTCACCGCACTCCTTGCCCTTCGCCCCCGACCCCACAGCTCCACAAGCTCTGGCTTCCCTCCACATTTGGGGAACCCCCTTTTGGTTTCCTCGGAGTGTTCAGTTTGGCCTCTGGAGACTCCTCCGAGTCCCGTCTCTGTTAACTGTGTCCACATGAGGACCTGCACACAATGTCCACCGCAGCTTTGTTCACGGCTGCCAGAGCTGGAAGCAACCAATGCCCTTCCCAGGAGAGACGAACGTGGGGACGCATCCCAGCGGGGGAGGCCACCCAGCACCCACGGAGCAGAGAGATGGAGCCACAGAAGACTGGAGGCCACCTGAGTGCACGCTGCTGCACAGAGAAGCCAGCCTGCAGGGCCAGTGCTACGGGACCCCAGCCCCGGGACCCTCCAGGAAAGGCAGATCCACGCAGGCACGGCACTGGAGGTTGCCAGGGGTTACACGAGAGGGAGGATCTTCGGGGCCCAGAGAACCCTGCACAACACTGTCATGGTGGTACCAGGACATCTGTCCAACCTCCAGAACGTGTACTGCCCAGGGTGAGCCTTAGAGTGAACCAGAGGGCCTGGGGGAAGCTCAGTGTTGGGACAATGGCCTGGCATTTGTGAGCCTTGGATTCAACCTCCGTATTGCAAAGAAAATGTTACTACAGCCAGATGCCGGGGCGGGGGAACACAGGGCAGGTACACACGGGAGCTCTCCAGCTGTGTCCAGTCTTCTCTGCAGAGACCATAAGGTCTACTCAGTTCACACAGCAGACGGTGGGAGGCTGGTGGGGGAGGGACGGAAAGGTCATGTCCACCAAAGAATATTAAAACCATGAGAAGAAAGACTGACGTAGACACTTACCTTTGACTACCACCCTGGGATCCGACGCAGAAACGGCTTTTAATTTTAATTTTAAACTGGAGATGACAATTTCTGTCATGACCAAATCCAAAACAAACCCCAAGCCCCTCTTTTGGGTCATGCTAACTATAGGGTGAAGCAGAGAAGAGTCAGGTGCGAGTGGACCTGGCCTCCCGCCTGCACACTGCTCTGGAGCCCCAGGCTGCTGGGCTCGGCCTCTGCGGGAGCCCACGCCTGTCCCGGCTCCCGGCTCCTGGTCAGGAGCGCTTAGCAGGAATGGGACAGGAGAGGAGCGTCTGTTCCTCTCTGGGTCTGCTCTTTCTGATCAGTCAACCTGCCAGGCTGTCGTCATGGGAACACAGCGGTCCCTCAGCATCCTCAGGGATTGGTCCCAGGACCCAGCAGGTACCCAGTCCATGGGTGCTCCAGTGGCTTATAAAACAACACAGGCCAGAGAACCCATCCTCCCGTATGTTTTAGACTGACAGGACCTGACACAAGGTAAGGGACATATAGAGAGCTGCTCCACTGTACTGTTCAGGAGACGATGACCTGGAAGAGACCACCTGTTCAGGTCAGATGCAATGGTTTTCAAGCCCTTTCTACCCCTAGTGGCTGAACCTGAGGACGTGGACCGCCACAGAGGGGCAGGCCGACTAAAGGACGCACTCGGCCTCCGCTGCTCAGGGCTCCCAGGTCCTTGCTGCTCCGTGCTGGGGACGCAGATGGGCCCGGCTTGTTTGGATCGTGCCTTAAGCACACTGACCAGAACCTGCTCACAGCACTCAAGGACCTCAGCTCAGGCACTGACTCGGATCCCAACCCGGTGACCACAGTTTCAATTCCAGGCAGGGCCAAGAGACGCAGCCACACACCTGCTCAAAAGGGTTCAGTGTCTCTGTGTTTTCAGAATTTTAATGTCAGGGTCTGGTCTGGAATAACAGTCACTTCAAAAGCCTTAAAACCCAGGAGATGCCAACAGCAGGGAAGGACGCCTTCGGGAGGCCAGCTCACAGCGGTCAGTGCTGGGAACAGAGGGGCCGTCCAAGTACAGCCCGACCCCTTCTGTTGCCAAGGCGGGAAAGCTGGCCCACATTGCCAGGCCCAGTCTCCCATGGAGTCCAGCCTGAGGAGTCTCGACGGACAGGTGAGCTGCTCCCTCCACGCCAGTGGGAGCCCAGCTCAAGGCACAGCCCTGGAGAGGATCCACGTCAGGGAACCCAATAAGACGCACCTGGGCCAGCTGACCGTCGTTGGGAAATGTACATAACGGCCCAAGTTCCCACTCAGGAATCCACGTCTTTCTATTCTACAGCCTTAGCAGCAGGAGCCCCATCTCACTGTGTCCCACAGCCTCTGTGGAGACTCCCGAGCCCCCTCCACTCTCCACAGCCACCTCGCCACTGCCAGCCAACGTCAGCTGGCATACACTGGCATGGGGCTCCCCCTTGAGTACCCATGTCCCCCACCCCTGGGTACACTGGGCAACATCAGGAGGCGCTTTTGGTTGTCTCAACTGAGGGTTGCCACTCAAATCCATTGGGTCAAGGCCAGGGCTGCTGCTGAATACCCACCAGTGCTCAGGACAGAACCCTCAGCCAAGACGGGTCCAGACCAGAGGTCAACAGCATCCAGGCTGGGAAACCAGCCTTCAGGGACTCACCAGAGCCTCCGCCCGATTCTCTACAAATGCTTGAGGCTCACAGGCCTTGAACTCAGTGTCCAACAGCAGAAGCAAGATGTTGGTGTGGGGGACCTTGGGGAGGTGATCGGGTCATGGGGTGGAGCCCTGACAAATGCCAGGACGCCCATACCCAGAGGGACATGCGTGTGCAGCTGATAAACTCATCACCCCAGGCAGGGCCTTACGAGGTGCCAGCCAGCCTCTAACAGCTCCAAGTGCAGGTGCACCCGTCCACCCATCCACTCGTTCCACTATCATGACCAAGCACTTCCTGCTGCGTGCTCCACACCAGAGGCCAGGACAAGCTCAGCCCAGAGGCCGGGAAGTCAAAGGGGTGAGGACACACTTCCAGAGTCCAGGCAAAACCAGGGACAACACAACATGTGTCACCTGGACCACGGGATCACTTTCTATACTTGCTCAAGTCCAGGACCCACCTCCAGTCTCGAGGTCATGGAAATTGGGATCCAGGCCTCGGTCCAGCAGCTTGGCCAGCTTCTCCACTGCTCGATGCTGAGTGTGGTCCATGAACTTCTTCAAATTGGTCTAGAGAGAAAAATAATAAAACAGAAATGTCTTTGTAAGAATGTCTTCACAGGCCAGGGAAAGTTCTCTACTCATTAAGCAATGGAAGTCTGCACCAGGAGCCCCAGAGCAGAGCCCAGGGTCAGCACAGGGTCAGCACCACTGGCCTGGCCTGGCTGAGTGCTTTGAAAATCCCTCCAGGGCCCATCACCGTACTGAGCCACAGTCTGAACTGCGGCCCTCCGACTTCGCCTGTGGGAGCCTGATCCCCAGGCAACAGTACAGGGTG
>CM053399.1:3013427-3030586 GCA_028644305.1 Xerus rutilus | reverse complement strand
TTGTCTCCCCGTCCCTGTCACCTGCAAGCCACGGCCATCGCCTGCTCTTGCTCCCCTCGCCCTTGGCACTGTGGCCAGAGGAGCGCCGGTTCCTAGGTCAGACACATGTGCTTATTTGCATGTGCAGAGGGGCACAGAGTTGCCCTGGGTGCTGGGGAAATAAAGCTGCCCCTGGGCGCCCAGGGAGTGTGACCTCGAGGGGACTTACAGGACCATGGCTCAAGGTCCCGACTGCAGGCGCTGGCCGTGTGGTGCCTGCAGTGTCCTGGCTGCACTGCCTGGCAGGCCACACTCTGGGCTGTGTGTGCACGGCTTCCCTGTGGTGTGGCCTGTGCCCGAGGGACACAGAGGTGGTGCGTGTGGTGCAGACGCTCAGGCATTCCTCCACCGCGGTGGACGTTTCCTCTGCTGTTGCAGCCTGGCTTCATGTCCCTTCAGATCAGGAGCAGCTTGGTGTCTGTGCACCCAGGGACTATACATACGACAGGCAGGAGCAGGACATGGGGCCACCCTGCTTCTGCTCACTGATGAGGCAGGGCCCTCATGATCCAATCACTGCCCGAAAGCCTCACCTGAGCCTTGCTGCCCTGGGGACTGTGATCTGAACACATGGCCTGCTGAGGACATTCCAGACCCAAGCCGACCCCCCGCCAGCCCCCGCACCCTTATCGTCCTGTGCACGTGGATGCGGCTCCTCCGGGACCCCGTGCGGGGCCCTGTCCGTCCTGTGAGAGCTGGCTCGCTTCCCCTAGTGCGATGTCTTCAAGGCGCCTCAGGTGGTGGCGTCAGAGCTTCATGCCTTTGTGTGGCTGGATGGCGTGGTGCAGCCTGGCCGGCCACGCCTACGTATCCAGCGGGGGTGGGCGCTGGGTGATTTCCACTCTCTGGCTCTCCCAGCTCAGGTTGCTTTGAATGTCCAGCTGTGTCCATGTGGACAGGTGTTCTTGTTCCTCTTGGGTGGATGGTAGGGTGGGATCACCGGGTCTCATGGTAGCTCTGTGTTGAGCCTCAGGAGCTGTTTTCCAGAGCCGCCTGCCATGTTCCTTCCCATTGCGACGGATGAGGGCCGCGGTCTCTCGCACCCTCGTGCCACCTGCTATTGTGCTTCTGATGGTCACCATCCTAGTGGTGTGAAGCGCTCTCTCATGGGGCTCTGGATCATCGGAGTGTCGTCAGTGTGCCCGCTGTGGGTGTGTGCCTGTGGAGTGCTGACCTCCCTCTGTGTCCCTGTGGGCTGGCTGCAGGAATTGGGAGATACCGTCTGTGCAGTGTGGCTTTTGCTGAATTATTGTGTCTAGTAATTGTGGAGATTTGTGTGTGCAACCTGGGGCAGCTGGGGCGTGGGTGGGGAGCTGGGCTGGACATCGGCAGCACCCAGCGGGATGGAGTTAGGAGCTGCCTTGCTGGGAGCAGAGCGACCTTGGCGACACCAGTGCTGGGGACTCCTCACATGCCTGCCAGGGGAGTACGTCCTGGGGAAGCCTGTCCAGGTGTGCCGGGCACCCGGCAAGGCCTGAGCTGGCTATTGTTCACAGGGCTGCCTCAGCCAGAAGCACCAGTGGACCTGCAGGGCCTCGACTTCCCTCTGGACTCCAAGGCCGGCCTACTGTACGGTAGCCGAGTATCCAGGTTGGTCCCAGTGCCCAAGGTGGCCAGCGTGGTACATTCAGATGGGGCAGGGGGAGCCTGTGAAAACCCCTGGGGGAACAGACTGGCGGAACCATGGGTAGCTAAAGGTCCCTCAGTGCCTTCTCCAGCCACCCATGGACACTGAGGCTCACAGAGAGCCTTGCAGAGTCTTGCCGTGGGTCAGAGCAGAGACAAGAGCTGGGGCCCTGGTTCTCTTTCTGGTCTCTGCCTGCCTTCAACTGCACCGTCCAGAGGTCTGGGCCAGCAGCCATGGGAAAGGACGGCCCATGTCAGGCTTGCCTGCCTGGCCCTATGGCCATGCAGCCTGTGGAGGAGGCCCGTGGATGAGGCTTATGGAGGGGTCCCATGGAGGGGGGCCCATTCAGGAGGCCTGTGAAGGAGACTATGGAGGAGGCCCATGGAGGGTGCCCGTGGTGGAGGCTCATGAGGGGGCCCATGGAGCGAGGCCCATTCAGGAGGCCTGTGGAGGGACCCTGTGGAGGGGGTCCAGGGAGGAGGCCCATGGATGAAGCTTATGGAGGGGGCCTGTGGAGGGGACCTGTGGAGGGGCCCCATGGAAGGGCACATGGTGGGGCAGTGGGCTGGCAGGGAGCATCCTGTGCTCTGTGGGAAGGTTCTGGAGCCCAGGCACACGTGTGCTGGCTGGCACCTGGGGGCCACACTTCTGTGGGCACAGCAGTAGGAGAGTCCCCCCAGCCCACCATGCCTCCTCCCTGCTGAAGATGCGTCAGCCTGTGGGCTGGGAAGACCAGGAGTGCAGAGCTGCCCGCAGCCCCTGCTGACCAGGACCCAGGGCACAGGCCCCACCAGCTTCCCACACAACACCTGGTGGACCCTGAGTCACCTTCCCAACAGCCATTCCAAAGGACAGCTCCACGTCATCCCTGGTCAGGACGGCATGGCACCTGCCACTCACCATGTGCCCACATGGGCAGTGGGCAGCGAGGTCTCCACGGCCTCTATCCAGTCAGCGCACGACTAGACGTCTTGGGGGGGTGCCGGGTTCTGCACAGAGCCACGTGGGATCCACAGCAAGACGCCACAGTCACACTGTCATCTGCCCCACACGTGCCAGGCCATTGCTCGCACACAGCTCACGGTGCTGAGTGGCCAGGGGCCCGGGCAGCACAGGACGCCTGCCTGTGCACCAGGGTACCGGCCACTCTTTCTGCTGTCCTGGGGCTCTGGCTGCCTGGTCGCTGGCCCTGGTGACCCGGGCAGGGACACGGTGGTGCAGAGCTTTGAGGGGAGAGGCGGGCTCCTGGGAGCCGGGGCGGGCGAGCGCCTGCAGGAGGAAGCCAGTCCTGCTCAGGTGTGTGCCCGCCTCCTGCCAGCCAGTCTGACCCCTGGAGTGGACCCCCTCGGTGTGGACTCCATTACAGTCACCAGCGCTGCTGGGGACTGATGCCCATGCCATTGAGGGGCATGAGGTCTGCAGGCAAAGACTGAGGCTTCCCTTTGCCTGAGTGTTTAGGTCTGCTTCTCAGGGAGGGGGCCACCGCTGCGATCCAGCCCCCGCCCTGGGGGGTGATGCCGGGGAAGGGGGCGGGGCTGGAAGCGCACACCTGTTCTTGGGCGTTCCTTACCTTAGCAACCACGAGCACACTTCTCAGGATTCGAGGACGGAGTCAGGGAACGTTGGTTGGTGTCACAGAGAATACTGGACGTCACCGGGTGCTGGCCACCTGCCCTGTGGGTAGCACCAGCAGCATGGCTCGGGTGCCGCGGGCGGGTGTCCCACATGAGGGTCGTGGTCGTCTGACTTGGCTGCATGCATTGCTGCCCATGGTCTCACCACGGGGCTGGGATGGGCGCTGGCCTCACCAGCCTCCTGGGGGGACGTTAGTAGCATGGGAAGCCCTGGGGAGTCGGGAAGCCCACCCAGGCCCACTCCTTCCCTCCCGTGTCCACACCTGCAGGCTGGGCCTAGGGCTGTATGTCTGGGCCTCAAGGGCTCCCTGGGTGTGTCTGGGACAGCCCCTGCCTGCGGGAAGCTACCTTTGTCTGAATCCTTTCCTGCCTAGTGGTTCTGGGGGAATCCCAGAGTCAGGCTGTGGGTGTCTCAGGCTTGGAGGTCCAGGCAGGGGAGGTGACAGGAGTCCAGGCAGCTGAGTGGGAGGCTCAGCTACTAGCCCAGGCAGGGGGCGGGCCTTGCTGTGCCACGCGAGGGGTGGCTTGGTGAGGCGGGACTGTTCGCCCACGTCTGTTTCCAGGGGAGGTGGCTGTGGGAGCCCCGGCTTGACTTGCCAGAGTCCCTGGACAATGGGAGGCCAGTGTGCCGTGGGCTGGGCGCCACGGTGGTGCAGACCCTGCCCAGGACCTGCCTCCCCAGAAGCTGGCTCTGGGGGCCGAGGTGCCTGTCCTTCCTGTCCTGTGCACTTGATGTGGCAAACAAGCCCGTCTGTTCTATTTCTGCCCTGTCGCCTAGACCAGGGCCCGGACATTGCTGGGCAGATGAGGCGGGGGTGACTGCTCCCCACGGGTAGTGGGCCATTTAGCAGGCCGAGCTCCAGGCCCAGCTGAAGGTGACCAGGCTGCAGATGCTTGCCCTCTGTGCCTGTGTTTACGGGTGACCTACCGTCACATGCATGTGGTGGGTTGACAAGTAGCCCCAGGCCGTCCTAGTCCCTGGGAGCGTGTGACCTCAGAGGTGCCGCCTGCAGATGTGATTGCGTCAGCGATCCATGGGGGGACCTGGCTGGACCCTTGGTGCCATCCCAGCTCCCACAGGGAGGCACAGGGAGGCTTGATTGCGGCAAGGTGGCCATGTGACGACAGGTGGAGACCCGAGTAATGCTGCCCCAAGCCAAGGGACTGGGACAGGAGCTGCAGGAGGCAAGAGGAGCCTCCCTGGAGCCTTGGGAGGACTCCGTGCTCTGCTGCTGCCTCCATGTCAGTCCAGAACCTGGCGTCGGATGGACTTGGGCTTCTGGGACTGGGGAGAGAGGCTCTGCTGCCTTGAGCCCTTTATTGGTGGACACTTGTGATGACAACACAGGACACATGGCCTCCATCCAGTGTCCCCCTCCCTGGGGGGACAAAAGGCCACCTTTTGTCTTTGTCACTAAGAAGGAAAGTGTAGGCGTCACATGTCCGGGGCTTGGGTCTCATCCTTTACCTTGATGGCAGGGCTGGTCACTGCAGGATCCTGTGATGGCATTCCCCAGGTGGGCACCTTTGAGGCCATTGAGGACAACAGCCTCGTCCCTATGGCCGTGCAGAGGCTCCAGGAGCCCAGGGAACTTTGTGACAAACCTCACAGTGGGAAAGCCAGTCCCAAGAGGCAGCCCATGGGGCACTGCAGAGGGGACCAGGGCATCCCGTCTTTGGTATGTAGAGTGGACTCATTTGCTCTTGTCCCCAGGTCAGGGCCACCACCCTGTCTCCTGCAGAAGCACCCACAGAGGTTTTCCTTTGCAAGCCCAAGCAGTCCTCGGCGACCCTGAGCAGCTGTGCCTGCGTCCCAGGGTGAGGGGACCCGGAGTGCCGCCCTTTGCCTCCTGCCCAGGGTCTTTGGCCTGGTAAGCTCTCGCGGGTGTCTCCTTGGGCTGCCCAGGATCTTCCTGTGAGGAGCCCGGAGGTCACAGACGCCCAGTTTCGATGCTGTAAACGGGTGGTTCTTCCTTTTTTCAGAAGAGGAAACTGAGGCAGAAGGGGTGGGGCTTGCCAGGCTCAGAGACCCGTGTCCAGGCACATTCCCCGCCCCTGTGGTCCCCTCCTCCCTGTGCCTGTCCCTGGGCGTCCAGGAGCTTCTCTGTGTCCACTTTGACAGTTCTTCACGGAGGAGGTCCCCGGGCAGCTCAGGGCAGGGCCCTGTGGACGGACCTGGTTCAGAGTCAGCCTGGCCCTTCCCTGCACCTTTCCTCTCAGGTTGACCTCTGTCTCTGTCCCCTCTGTCCCCTCACATTCTGCTAGGGCCGCCTTCTTCCCCTAGACATGTGCTCCCTGCGCTGGCCCATCCCATCCACCCAGCGAGGCCCGCCCCAAGCCAGGACACCTTCCCCCGCTGCCCGTGCCCCGGCCCGGTGAGCGCTGCTGCACTTGATGACTGGGTCCCCGCCCCCCAGGGTTATGCAGGGATAGTCAGAGGTGCAGGGCGGCTTTGTTCCCATTCGGATTTTAGGCTTGCTCAGGCTTCTGAAGTCTTCGTGGGGAGCCCCGAGTCAGGCAGCGCAGCCAAGCCCTGAAACTGCAGCCTCTCCTTCCTTGAGTGCACTGAGGTTGAGGTCAGTGGGACGCAGAGCAGGTGGGCACACTCGGGGACTTGTGGCTGCCTGCTTAGCTCCAGAGCATGGGGACACCAGAGGGACCCCAGATGGTCGCCTTCTAGAGTGCCGGGCACAGGGCCAGCTGCCTGGGAAATGCTGTGCTGGGGATGGTCAGGGCAGCCCTGGCTTTGGGAACAGGAAGCGGGACCTCGGCCAGGACGGGCCCTGGGGTCTGGCACCTGTGCCTGAACTCTTCCGCAGGTTCATTTTTTAAAACACATTTTTTTGAGTTGTTAATGGATTTTATTTTATTTGTTCGTATACGGTGCTGAGAACCGAACCCAGTGCCTCACACATGCTAAGCAAGCGCTGTACCACCGGGCCCCAGTCCAGCCCCAGGTTCATTTTTGCTTTGTGGGTAAAACTATCTGCACTTCAGCAAAGGACTGAGTACACGAGAAACTTGCTGATTTCACCTTTTCTTGGAAAAAATGAGGGACAATCAGAATATAATTCACCGGAACAAGCACAGATGAGCCTGTCCACAGTGTCGAAAAGAAATTCCGGTGTGAGGCCGAGCCACGTCCCGCCTGTCCCCCTTTCTCCCCGTTCTCGCTGTTGGCTTTTGTGCTGTGTTCCAGGCTACCCACAGTTTGCCTCCACGGTCGGCTGGTCATTTGGAGGCGTACAGGGTCCACGCTCTCTCCAGACGTCTGTGCTTCTCTGGGCTCCTCCATGGGGATCTCCTTCTAGGACCGGTTCTCCCTGGGTTTTCGGGGGGCGGGCAGCTCAGCTAATAAGGGCTGATTCAAAGCAATATTTAACTGGACATGCGGAGGAGAGCCCGGCCGTGGGCAGGCAGCTGGGCAATTGAGGACATCTGGGGTCATCCTGGTGCACATCCTGTGCTGAGAGGGAAGAGATGGTGAGGAAAGTCACCTCTGCACGTTGGAGAAGCAGGATCCCTGGCAGCATTGTGGCTGTCCTTCCCCAGCGTGTCCAAGCACGTGGGAATGCCGGGGTGGGCACCATGCACTTAGAACTCCTTATGTTCATGGAAACGGCCTCCAGAGCCCTGCACGGTGCTGGGCGGGCAGAGGGTGGAAGTGAGATGCGGCTCCCTGTGGACGGGGCTGGGGCCACGCAGAGCCTGCCCTGATGGAGGCTTCGCTCGAAGCCTTCACTGCGTGGCCCAGGGAGCACAGCCTTCCCCTGGTCCTCCTGTCCCCACATCTCAGCAGCCACCCTTGAAGGATGCTTAGCACTGCCCCATAGGACAGTGCCCGACCCTCCAAGTGACCCTGCAGTCCCTGCCGCCAGCGAGCAGATAATTAGCACTCACATCCAATCTGAACACCCTGGGTACACTGCAGGGTAGGTCAGGCGAGGGCACTGGAGACCTGCTCCTTTCCAGAACTTTCCTGCCGTGCCATTTGAAGTGGGTATTGCCCACCCTACTTCAGACGCCTGGGGCGTGACTTGGACCCTGTCTCAGTGGTGTTCTGACTAGTGCAGGCCGAGGCAGCTGGCTTTATCAGGAAAGGGAGTCTGTTCAGGTCACTTTCTCTGCCCACAGAGAGGGACCCTGAGCTTCAGCTGACCAGAGCCATGGGGGTGGCAGTGCTGCGGGGTGGGCCTGCACTGTGAGGCAAGGCCAGGGTGCTCTGTGCCCAGCTCTGGCCATGTAGGCCCCTGGAACCTGGCTCTGAGTGGCTCAGGCTGGACAGGACATGTGGCCCTGGGCGCAGGTCTCACAGGTGACTTAGGGTCCTCCTGCTCTGGGGCTTGCTCTGGTCCCTAAGGTGTTCCCTGTTTGGGCAAGAGCAGGGTGGGTGGGCATGGCCATCAGGCCAACCCCACTGTCCTCTGCCTCCCTGGAGCGCTGTCTTGGGAGGGACTGTAGTGCATGACCACACCACCTGGGACCAGGGCCCTTCCTCCGCCTGGCCCCTCAGCCTCCTGTGAAGCAGCAGGTGAGGTGTTTCCCGCACCTCCCCCTTGGGACCCAGGCTCTGCCTGGCTTTTTTTTTTTTTTTTTTTTTTTAAATATTTTTTTAGTTGTGGAAGGACACAATGTCTTTATTTTATTGCTTTGTATGTGGTGCTGAGGATCGAACCCAGGGCCTCACGCATGCGAGGCAAGCGCTCTACCGCTGAGCTACAATCCCAGCCCCTCTGCCTGGCTTGTGGTGGCCCTTGTCATTTCTAGTCCCTTTCCACAGAGCTGGCTGGTCACTGTGTGAACAGTCCTTGGTCTCATCATGCCTGCTCTGGAGCCGACCTGGAAGGGGACAGTGGCCTCAGGGCTCACTGTCCTCACAGATCTGCTCTTCCTAGAAGTATGGGGCGGCTGGCAGGGACAGGCGTGTGGTGTGAGTGTCACATGCCTCTGGAGCCTCGGGGCTGCGGCCTCACTGGAGAGACAGTGCCACATCTTCCCAGGGACCCCAACACCTGAGAACTTGTCCCTGGGGGTGCAGGTCCCTCGCTGGCCCAGGCTCACCTCACGGAGGACCGCAAGGTCCTCGCCTGCCCGTGGGGTGACTCCTGCAGGAGCCGTCCATTACCATCAGCCGAGCGCCTCGCTGCCTAGGCTCCGCCCGGCTCCCCGAGGTTCGAGGCTCCCTGGCTGTGTCTGCTGCCTTTGTCAACACAACTCGTGTTCCTGGGAGTTGCTCTGGACTAGTCCCTGCCAGGCACTGTGGCTGCCGCCAGGGCAGGGTTCAGGGCCTGCAGGTGGCCGGCTCAGTGACTTGCAGGACACGGGTGTGGCTCATCACAGCCCAACAGAGCAGTGGGCAAGAGGTGGGTCCAGGGCAGGGTCCAGGGGGGCCTGGTGCCAGCTGCAGCTGCCCTTTCCTGAAGACTCTGGGCAGCCCCAAATTCTCCCAGCAACTGACCACCATCCCCCAGTGGAGCCCCCAGAGCCTTGGGGCAAGCTCTTTTATGGGGACTTGGCACGTAGGTGGGGCTGACCCCACACGACGGACCCGAGTCTGCAGCCACACGGGTTCTGTGCACTGTGTTCCCCACTGCAGGTCCTGCCAGCACCCGCTGCTGGAGGTGGCCCAAGGTCCCAGGTGCCCAGGGACACTCTTACCAGGCAGGACATTCCAAGGACTCCTGGTTACCTCCCAGGAGCTGGGGAGGGCCGAGCCTGTCCCTGGACTGTGCAGGGTTTGGACCACCCAGCCTGCTGCCTTAGCCCCTTAGCACACAGTTGCGCCGAAGGCTCCACACTGTGCCCGATGGAGTCTCTGTTTCTGGTAAAGCAGGGGAGGTCAATCACGGTGCCTGCCTCACAGGAGCGGTCGGAGGTCAAGTGAGTCACGGGCAAGCGCTGAGCTCCAAGGTCGGGAGGAAGCTCACAGCCCCGTCCCCTTCCCTCCACGTGCACACTAGTACGCGGGGCAGGACCCAGCGTGTTCCCTCGCGGTGCCATGGAATCAAGAAGGTCCTGTTCCTTCTGCCCTCACCGAAACCTGTACCCAAGAATTTCCCTTGATGGGTCGACCTCACTTACAGATGAAGACGGGCGACAGCCAGGGAAATAGCCGTGGTGTGAGCCCCACCCAGCACAGCAGTTGAAACCTGGCTGCCCAGTGTGGAAGCGTTTGGCAGTCCTCAGAAGTTAAATGTAGAATTCCAAATGAACCAGTAATTCCACTCCTGGATGCACACTAAGAACAGTGGAAACATCTGTCTACACAAAACCCGTGGCATGAATGTTCAGAGTAATACAATCAACAGCATTGTTTATGGCAGCCAAAATGTGGGATCCACTCAGATGGCCACAACTGATGAGCAGAGAAATAAATGTGGTCTGTCCTCACAGTAGAACATTACTCAGCCATGAAAAGGAGTGGAGCCCTGACTGACATGTGGATAAGCCCAAGGACGTTGTGCTGGGTGAGCAAAGCCAGCCCTGAAAGGTCACGAGTTACCTGATCCTAGTTACAGGAAATGTCTGGAACAGGCGATGGACAGGGACAGGAGGCAGGCGGTGGTTGTGGAGGCCAGGGATGGGGGTAAGGGGTGGCGGCTGGCAGGTTCTGGGTTGGATAGTGATGGCATAGCTGAGGAACTCAGCGCTGCACTTTAAAATGGCATGTTCTAAGGCATTTGGATTTTAGGTTGAAAGGAAAAATTGCCAAGAAAAAACCCTAAGGCACAAAACTGCCCGTAGGAAGATGAGCCTGCTTTGAAGGGAAGAGCCATCCTCCGCGGAGGGTGCCGCCACCGCTTTGTCCCCAGCAGCAGGGGCAGTGTGGCCTGTGCTGCGGGTGCTGCTCGTCCTGGACAAGGCTGCTGGGTGCCTCGCAGCCCCGGGTGGCTAGAATTCTTGGTCTCTGGCTGTGGACCACGCAGGCTGGGCCTGGGCGATGTCCTGACCCGTGCCAGTGGGCGCAGTGTGCTGAAGCTGGCCCAGGCTGCAGCACAAGGCTAGTGCCAGGTGGTCTAGGGACCTGCCCCTCCTGGGAGGCCCAGCAGCTTCCCCAGGCCATCGACGTGGGGAACACAGTGATTCCACGAGCACTCGGGTGACACTGGGTCATGGGCTAGGAGGCCATTGGGTTTTCAGTGCTGTCATACCTCCCAGGGGGCAGTTGTGCTGGGTGCCAGCTCCCGAGCCCCTCGAGCCCCTCGGAAGAGCCCAGGGCACAGGAGGCCCTCCCTATTAGAGATGCCTGACTCTCAGTGGTTCGACGTACGATGTCCTGACCTCAGTGCTGGGGGAGTGGGACACACTCTGTAGAAGCCACACTTCAGATTTGAATTCAGTTCTCTTCCTGGGCTGGTGACAGGCAGCACCATCCTTTCCTGTGACTCTGGGCAGTGGCGTAGCCATGGTCCCCATTGGCCCGTGATCACATGGGGAGCCAGCCACACTTACTAGTCTCCCTGTTCAGCAGGAGCAGGAGGCAGGCCGAGGGCCTTGGGCAGACGCAGGCGCCCCACCTGTGTTCTCCAGGCTGCCTTCCCTGGGGGCTCGCAGTATGCTCCAGCGCATCTCTGGCTCCTCCAGGGAACAGTTAGGAGCTTTTCAGTTGCTTGTGATTTGAGAATTAAGATTTTAATGTACTAGAGTGATAACATAAAGCTTATTTTTCTTAAATCTTGTAAGTTTGATGTATGACTGTTATTCTATTTATGGATCTGATTGATTCTTTGGTCCCTTAGGAGTGGGTCTTTGGTGACATTTGATTCCATTTACAAACTCCATTTTCCTTAAAGTCTAACCAAAAATTCTGCCCCAATATTTAAGTCATTCCTAGTAACCTCATTGTACTGACAATGGCCGTGTGTGCGGTGGCGGCAGTGCTTATGTCCTCTGGGACATCCTGGGCTATTTCCTATTTTCTTATCATAGTCTTTCCGTGGAAAGGATCATGTTTAAGTCACTCGGGTGCCTGTTTGGTTGGAGGACAAGATTAACTGGTGGACACTCTTTGGTACCAGATACGGACAGGTGTAGGAATGAACCTGCTTCTGGACTCGATGTGTCTTCCAGGCAGGTGGCTCTGTCTTGGTAATCGGAGCCTCATCTCGGCAGTGGGCAGATGACTGGCCGGGGCGGGCGGGCATTCCTCTGGGACCTGGGATTCCTCCTGATCCTCATCCCCATGTGGGGCTCTGTAGCGCTGGCATCTCCTGATGGCAGAGAGGTCCCTCTTGCTCCCCAGGAGCAGAAGCCTGGCGTGTGCCATGCGACTGTGTCTGCAGGTGCTTGGCTAGAAGTGGGACTCCCTCCTCAGCGGCTGGGTCTCTTTCAACGTGTTGATTTCTCCATGTTGGCTGTGAAGCCACTGCGCACGTGTGTGGCATTTAGCTGACTTGAGGGTTGCTGGTCCTCTGTCCTCCGCGTCTCTCGGCTGGGTCTGCCTCTCCCACCTGCGTCTGTCCCTTGGATCCACAGCTGCATTGCGCTTCGTGGCTGGATTCTGGGTTTTCTTTTTCAACGACATCTGAGTTAACAGAATGAGGCGACTTGAGATATCAAGTGCTTAACGCTGGGTGCAGGGCACCTTGAGGAGGCCGTGGGCCGAAGCTGGGCTGGTGCCCGCTTCCTACTGTAACCCCTGCACTGATGCTGGCCCAGGTGGTGACGTGGCTCTGGCCCAGGTGGTGACATGGCTCTGGCTGGCACCCATGGCTTGGTTGTGCCCCAATGGAACCAGGTGCCATCAAACAAGCTGCCTACATGCAGCTCCCTTGGTGGCCTGTGAGTGGCCAAATGCCTGGCCGTTCGTGCCATCCTGGAGTTGGGGGTGGTGCATTTGGCGTTGGCACAGCTCTGTGGTTTTCTCTGTCTTGGTCTTCAGTGGAACAGCACCACCATGCTTGTGGCCCAGCCATTCCAGCCAATGGCCCTGGGGCTGGACCCTGGCCTGCAGTTCATATGCTGAGCTTATGTGGAGACTGGTCTTGAAGAGGTGGTCAGGGTAACGTGAGGTCGTTAGGCTGGGTCCTAACCGCTAGGGCTGGTGTCCTTGCAGGAGGAGCTCAGGACATGGACACACATAGGGACCATGAGAGGATACAGAGAGAACGGTTGTCCTCAAGCCATGGAGGGACCCAGCCTGTGACACCCACGTCTGACTTCTCCAGACGGTGGGTTGATGGGTGCCTGTCCTTGAGCTGCCCAGGCTGTGTGCTTTGTTGCAGTGGCCCTGGGAACTCACGTAGCTGCCAACGAGCCCAAAGAGGCTGGAGATGTGTGGCAGAGATGTGTGGACGCAGGCAGGAACTCTGGCCGGCCTGCCAGTGCCCTCTGACCCTGGGAAGTCGTGGCTCTGCTGTCCTGGCTGTCTTGCTATGATGGCCGTCCTGAGGCCACCTCTGTGTGGGGTTGTGAGGCTCCAGCATCCCACCCTGGTCCAGCCCCAGGACATGGAGTGGCCCTGCTGACCACAGGTGAAACCAGGACACAAGTGTCTCCAGCAGAAAAATGTCCTCTTTGACAGGAGTGGCTGCAGGGCTCTGTGTGGGGGCCATGGATCTGTGGCTGGAGCTCCGGGCAGGCCTGTGGAGCCTGGCCTGTCTTCGAGACTCCTCATCCTTCCGGGTCTCCTGTCTCTGGTCCAAGCCGATCATAACGTGGTGGAGGAACCTGGCCGTCCCAGCTACCACACGAGGAGTCTCTGTCACCTGGAGGCTGCATGCCTCTGTGCGCCTGACAGGGTGATGGCTGGAAGACGGGGACCTTACTCCTGCCTTTGCCCATAGCGCCTCCCAGATACCCAGGTTTGGTTTTCTTTAGAGCAAGAAGAGCTGGCAGAGCTGGCTTTTGTTTGAATGGGCTGGTGGTGACAGGCCCCGCCGTGGGCTTCTGCTCTGCTGAGGCACCTCCTCTCCTCTGGGCCTCGCTCTGCGGGATCCGACGGGTGCCACAGGACGCCCGCTCTGGCTCTTGCTCTTTCCTGGCACCTTACCCACTGATGGTCCCCCGTGCACTCGGCAGAATCCCTAGGAAAGAGCTAGAGGCTGGACCTGGATTGCCTTACTGTTTGTGCATCAACCTTCTACGATGCCCTGAGGGAAGGAGAGGCTGGGCCTTGCAGCCTCCACCTGGCCAGGGTGCGACTCTCTCTCCAGTGGGCCGTGGTCACCCACCTGCCCGCTTCCTCAAGACTTGGTGGTTCGGTGGGATTGATTTGGCCCTCCCTGCTGTGTGGGCTAGCGTGGTGTGGCTTATTCATGTGGATTGACAGGTTTTGTCAAACACGCCTCTCCAGGTGTTTTCGGGAAGCGACATCTATTTTAATTAGGAGTAGACTCTGTGTCTGTCTGCACTTTAGCTGTGACCTTCTCGTAGAGAGCGTTGTCAGTTGGGGTTAACATGAGGAACTTTCTGTCTCCCTGCTTTTCTGGGGCCCCTGCCTTGGCAAGGAATGCTATTTTAATTGCCCAGACGGGGAGTTGGCAAAGCCCGCCACCTCCTCCCCATCTTTCTGCAGAGCCACCCCCTCTATTCCTTGGGCCTTTGCCATGTCCCTGTTGATGGGGCACCAGAGGCAGGGGCTGTTTAATAAGGGGACACACACGCTGTGCCTGTGGCATGCTCTCAAATAACGTGGGGCTGGTGGGCCGAGGGAGGTGCAGTTAGGCCACATCTGGAACAGGGACACCCAGAGCTGGCTGCATCTACCTAAATATCTCTGCAGGTGCAAATTGAGTGTAGTGACAGTTGTCCCCATGACAGTAAGAGTGTGATCACTCCTAGGAGGCAGGCCCAGGGGGCCCAGAGGGGTCCCAACAGGGCAGGGAACTGTGTGTGAGCTTGGCCCTCATGGGGAGGTGGCCTGTGCGTCCTGAGGTCCTCTGCTGGTTTCTCTCAGCAGCATTTGCCGTTTTCTGTGTGTAGATTTTTCTCTTCTTTTGCCAGATGTTTTCCTAGGCACACCCCATGTTGTGTTTTCCCTTGGCATTTATAAATGGGGTTGCTTTGAAATTTCAGTTTCTAATTGTTCATTGCAATTAAAGGTTGGGTATCCCTTACCTGAAGTGCTAGGAACTGGAAGTGTTCGGATTCTGGAGTTTTTTTGGAAGCTTGGAATACTTGCAAAGACTTTATAGGTAGAGTGTCCCAAGCCAAGACTCCAAAATCCAATGTGCTCCACAAATTGAAACTTTCTGAGTGATGACACTTTGGATTTCAGATTTCCAGGTTAGGGCAGTTTGACAGGTCTGTGGGAATACAATCAGTAGTTTCATATTCATCTTGCTGTTGAAATCACTCGTTAGTGCTGGTGATGTTTTCAAGTATTCCAATAAAATTTCTGCACAGGCAAAAATGTCATCTGCAAGTGCAGAGTTTTATTTCTCCCTTGCTAATCTGGCTGGGCTTTTGTGTTCTCTTATCTTGCCGAGGAGCTGTGAGGGAGGCTCTGTGCGCCTCTGATCTCGGGGGAGTCTTCCATCTCCGGGGATGAAGGAGGACACTGGCTGTGGGTTTCGCTGATGCCTGCTCTCAGGCCAGGGAGGCGTCCTCAGCCCTGGTTTGCTGGAGGGGTTTGTCTTGAACCTGCGTGGGATCTGGGGAGTGCCCTGGGAGTAGCCAGAGACCTCGCAGTGTTTGCTTTGTATTAATGTGGGGAGCTACGCTGGTTTCCCGTGTTACCCCGACTTTGCCTCCCGGGCAGCAGTCACACTTGGTCGTGAGATGTTTTCCATTTCATGTGATCTTGGACGTGAAGTTGCCTCTACACTTCTTGCGGCTGCGTGTGTGGAGGACGTTGGGCTGTTGTGCTTCAGGATCAGATGGTGACAATCAGGCGAGGCTGAGACCCCGACGATGGCGTTCTTTCCTTTGATTAGGCTTCACCGGCACAGCTTTCCCTGTTCATTTGCTTTTTACCTATTTTTGTCTATTTTAAAAGTGCATCTCTTTTTAAAGGCATGTCGTCGTGGTCCCGGGTGATCACCTGATGTCCAGCATTCAGCTGTCACAGGTGGACAGCTCTGTGCTGTTGGTCATGCTCGGGATCTTGTTTGACCGTTGCCACTCCCTGTACCCATAACCTCTCCATCATCCTCAGCTGAGTCTTGATACCCACTCAACAGTACCTGCCCTGCCCCATTCTGCTGCTTCAGGGGACCACTCTACTTCCCGACTCTGTGAATTCTGCCGCCCTAGGGATTTCCTAGTTGTGTATCCTCCTGACCATCATTTCTAGTTTTTTTTGTTTTTTGTAAATGTACATTTTGTGGGGGGGGAGGGGTACCCAGGATTGAACTCAGGGACACTCGACCACTGAGCCACATCCCAGCCCTATGTTGCATTTCATTTAGGGACAGGGTCTCACTGAATTGCGTAGCGCCTCGCTGTTGCTGAGGCTGGCTTTGAACTCGTGATCCTCCTGTCTCAGCCTCTTCAGCCACTGGGATTGCAGGTGTGCGTCACTATGCCTGCCTGCATTTTTATCTGGAATCCTTTTCTCCCTCGTCCCCTGCAGGACAGGCCTCCTGGCTGTGAATTCTTTCAGTTCCCATGTATCTGAAAGCCTTTTCTGTCTTCCTTTCTGAAAGACACTGCCGTGGTTGCTGAGGCTGATTTTCTTCCTTTTCTTCTGAAGATGCCCCCACTGTCTGCCAGTATGCATTGTTTGCAACGAGAAGTCTGCTGTCCCTCTGGAGCTGCTTTCTGGATGTAATGTGTCCTTTTATATATCCTTTTGTGGGCTTCTAAGATTTTTCTATTTATCTTTGTTTTGGCCCTTTACTATGAGTTGGTGTAGTTTTATGCCTGATTCTAGTGCTTGAGTTTCATTGACTTTCTTGGATCTGTGAGTTTATCATTTTCATAAAATTTGAACAACTTTTGGCTAAAAATTCAAGTAATTTTACCATTCTCTCACTTTTTTTCTTTTTTTTTTTTGGTACCAGGGATTGAACTCAGGGGCACTCGACCACTGAGCCACATCCCCAGCCCTATTTTGTGTCTTATGTAGAGACAGGGTCTCACTGAGTTGCTCAGTACTTCTCCATTGCTGAGGCTGGCTTTGAACTCGCAATCCTCCTGTCTCAGCCTCCCAAAGTGCTGGGATTGCAGGCATGCACCACCATGTCCAGCCATTTCCCCCTTTTTTCAGAGACTCAACTTTTGTACAGCTTGGGCCACTTGAGGTTGTTTGCTCACTGAGGCGCTGATCTGTGCCGTGATTTGTTGGTCTTATTTTCTCTGCGTATTTCGTTCTGGACAGGCTGTGCTGCCATGCCATTGAGATCACTAATCTTTTTGTTCAATGTCTGATTTACTATTAATTTTATCCAGGGTATTTTCCATCTCAGATACTGTAGTTTTCTCTTCTTGGAAGTCTGATTTTTTTCCAATCTCTCGTGACTACTTGTCTTTGAACATACAGAGCACAATTAAAATGATTTTTAATGTTTTGTCTGGAAATTCTAATATCCGTGTTAGTTCTTGGTTAGTTTTGACTGGGCAGTTGTTTTCCGCTTTCTGGTCACACTCTCTGGCTTCTTTGCACGCTCATGTTCGGGGAGTTTTATGTCTTTACTAATCTGCTTTTTGTGGCTGAGCATTGTGAGTGGTGGGTGGTCTTTGAGTCTTTATTGTGGAGTCCAGTTGCTCAGGCACAGCTTAGTCCTGTGAGGCCCTGCCGTCACTGTTCAGGGGTGGTGGCAGGTCCACCCCGGGCCTGACTGCCTCCCACTCCCTAGACGTGGTCTTCTGCATGTCCAGTGCCCCCGAGCCGCGAGGCCTCCACTGGCTGAGGGAAGAGGCGCTACTCTGACTGCAATTGGTGTGTGTTGTCACCCCTGCACTCCTGGGTGGCTTTC